>LPNX010038083.1:24155-48412 GCA_001517045.1 Pseudotsuga menziesii | reverse complement strand
GACAGTCTCGGTGAGTTCTGTATGTGCTTAGTCTTGATGATAAACAGAGAAAAATGTACAGAGACAGAAAGTATAACATATGTTATGAATATCTGTAAATGTTGATTTATAAATCCTAGTCATAGACAGTGAGGGGTTGTAAGGGTTTGATTCATTCTGTAACTCAAAGAGTTCTCTGGGTGGTAGGGTGGAGCAAGGGAGAACAGAGTTCTCTGGGGTGTTGTAGCATCCCTCTGGTTGTTGCCAGAAAATAGACACAAGTTGGTGCTTGTATAATTGGAAGTTGGAGCTTCCAGAGGTAGCAGCCTCATCTAGGTTGAAGCTCAGGCAAAATAAAAGAATGTAAAGAGGATTTGGAGCTTACCTTTCATTCTTAAGAAGAAGAGTTTTTATTGTTTCCTCATGAAAACATTGTGTCTTGTGTTCGTTGATGTGATTGAATGTTGACTATTATTTAATTTGCTGCTATATGTTGAATGGTTTAAACATATGTCCATAATAAATCTGAAACATCCTTTAAAAATATGCACTTTGGTATGTAACTGATTCACCCCCCCCCTCTCAGTTACTTTAATCTGTCCAACAGCAAATTATGTCACAAATGCTTCAAGGGTTCGCATTGTCCAAAAATCAACAGCTCGCGATATCATGTTGTTCACCCTTTTCAATATATTAATTCTTGCGGGGGTCTAGTCAGGAAACTGATCTTCCTTGAAGTTGGTCTTTCTTTCTGTTAACCTGGATAACCACTGGTGCAATTCTATGTGGATACTACCAAAGAAAATTTCATAAACATCCGAAAAAATGTACCTTTGCAAGAAGTCGTCCGAGCTACGACATGGATCCTTGTTTTCTTGTACAGCAAATTTCAAATAGGTCTCTTCAATCCAGTCACCGATTTCTTTTACTGAGCGTCTCCAAAACATATCCCTCCAGGTATGACGTATATCCCTCTTGAGCAGATACTGAGTTCAACCGGAAACAGAACCAATTTGTTGGGCTATAGGGCAGACCCGGGTTTTATACCATTAACTTTGCACCAACAAACAGACCCACAGTGTTGGCCCTTTCGGCAACAACCTGCGAACAGGTTGCAGTCTCACCCGAAATAGCTATGGGGTGCCGCAGAACCAGGTTTCTGCAAGGAGAAGAGGGATATTACTATACGTTTATCCTTAACAACAAATATTTATACCAAACAGAGCTTTGATATTCACTTAATTAGCTTCACAGTTAGATAAAAGACGTTTCTTGCTTAACCCTTAACTGAGAATTCACGGCGAAGTTAATATTAACAGTTATATTACTTTATCAATTATCTACTTATCAATGCATAAAATAAAACCATAACAGAAACAACACAAAAGAACCACAACACAAGATATAATGTGGTTCACCCTTAGTGTAGGGGCTACGTCCACAAAACTACACTTTTATTCCACTTCTTACAAAACAACAGTTCTGATCTGCGCACTCAGCAGCAGATCCACCCTTCAAGTCTAACTGCGCACTTAGCTGCAGTTCATTTCTTACAATCTCTAGGCTACGCACTCAGCTACAGTTCCTTTCCTTACAAAACCCTCTGTGCACACAGCTGCATAGGTCGTCCACGCACATAGCTGGGACTTGACCTTAAAACCCAAAAATAGATCTATCTTCTTCGCATCAAATGATCCCCTTTTCATTAGATACCCTTGACATATTTACATGAGTGCCTATTTATACAAGTGCACTATTACAAAATCATGGGCTTACACCCGAAAATTATGGACAATTACAAAAAAGAGGTCTTTGACTCAACCCTGACACCCCTAATACTATTTTGAGTCGCAACTCCGCTTACAAGCTTCCATAAAAACTGTGGAGTTACCAAAATTAGTGACTGTTAAGGTGCGTGCCCCAACAAATATACACATCAATGACATTTAACATGGAAACCAATCCAAGAAAAACAACAAAGGTGGTATTCATCTGGCATGAGAAATATATGGCACCTTTCGTCTGCGCACTCAACTTGCAAACTATGTTCTAGATATTCTCTACAATCTATACAGACTTATCTATCCTCTCATGCTCTCTAGTATCAGGTCTCTAAAGTTTCCTCTCTTTCACCCTATCATCAATCTGCACACAGCTTGGATCAACTCTCTCTTCTCTACAACTCTACAACTCTTTGACTATGCTTCTCTTCTAAGACAAAAAACCTACAAATACCTAACAAGAGTACAACCTACACACAACTTAGGTTCTCCCTTTCATAGACTCTTACATGTCATATTCAATGATATTCATTCTAATAGCCGACAAGATGTCTTTCCTATTCTCATTCATTTAGTTGAAATTATCAATAAGCTTTATCAACCCAAAATACAAAGATGCTTTATTCCCTAAAGCATGTGCTATCCTAACTGAATTCTTGCCCACATTTTCTTAGGTTGTCCTTTTCAACTATTGCATGTCTTCTTCTATCATGGTTCCTTCCTTCACAATTGATCTCATTGCAGCTTCCCTTTTTTCACGAACTCTTCCCTTGTGGGTGCTTCTGTCACAATTTCCCTCACAACTACTTCTATTGTAGCTCTTTCTGCCATAGCTGCTTTCATCACAGCTTCTCCTCCATCACAGCTTCCTTTGTCATATGACCAAAATATTCATATTCCTGAGAAGAATTTGAGTTGAATTCTGCCTTTATTTTCCTAGGGAAAACATGCCCCCAACACTCACATGTGGCTCGTCCCAAGCCACGCTAATCAAAGCTTCTGCTGTGATGACCTTACTTTGAAAATATTGGAATATTTTCACTATCTGCTATATTTCTCATCACACATATTCTTCTGTCTTCTGCAAATTCTCCACGAGGTCAGAATTGATGTGTTCTGACATTGTAATTCCTGCTGACTCTACTACTTGTCGCACTTTCTATTGTACAGGATGAATATTTCCTGTAACTCTTTCTGCCTCTACCTGCAATTTTGTGACTTTTCCAGTCCGTTTTTGTTGTTGAGTGTGTGGTACCGTGACTTGCTGTTGTATTTTTTCATTTCAGTAGCCTTAGCCATTTTCTCTGCTAAGGAAATTTATTCATCTTGTTCTTCATTTGGTTTTCCTTAGTCTCAGCAATGCGTAGCTTCTCTATGACTTCCTCTAACTCTGCATCATCGATCAATGCTTCCCACCTCTGAGAAACTTGTTTGAATACCTTAGCACATAGTGCCTATACCTCTTCTATCTTCTTCATGGCCTATGTTGTTGTTTTCCTTCTTTATTACAACACCTCTGGTGGTGTACTGGGTGTTACTTGTGCTTCCAACCCCTCGACCTCTTTGCAGAGGTCCTCTGCGATTTCACCAAGTCGAATGACCTTGGCTTTTGTAAACATTTCATCTGTTATTCCTTCATTTGTAAAATTACTGCAAGCAAGTGTTACAGCTTTGTCGAAACGGAGCATGTCCTCTTCCCAGGTTTTGGCTTTCTGGTCAGTTTCTTTGAACAGTTTCTTCATCTTACTAATAGTTGTATTTGATGCTCAAACTTGCTTGATCAATGCGCCTTCTTCGGCCTTCATTTTCATGACTATGGCATTTTGGATTGCATAAACTTCAGACAACCGCATTTGAGAAAAATATATTTTAACATGGACCAAGTTCTTGGACATGGTATTTAGCTCTATTGTTCCCAAGTCGAGCGTTTCTCCCACCAGTTGACTCTTTATTGGTAGAATAGGTATAGACACATATGTTGATCACTCTTCTGACGGGCCAACTAAGTATTGTGACACTGTCACTTGTAGTTTGTAGTCGACTTTGTCCCATACTTCTTTGATTGCTTTGTAGAGCATCTCTAGTAAGTCTGAAATACTACCTGTGAGCTTTGTTTGGGGGTCATCCTTTTTCTTCAAGATTTGTGTAGCGACTTCTATCATTGCTTCAGTCAGAAGGGTAAAATCGTTGCTAGTAAGGCTGGCATTTCCTGATGTTTTGTCAACCTTCCTTTTCTTATGCCTTGTCTCAGGTTTCTTTGTCTGCTTCCTCTTATCTCTCACTACTAGATCTATTTGGGTTGCACTAGAATCATTCTAGGGAGGGTTCGGAGAATTTTTTTGATCTTATGTTGTTGGTGGTGGGTCCCCTCCATGTTCTCCATCCTTCTACGTTGGTGGATCCTACTGTTGCTGGTTTTCTTCTGTAGATAGTAGGTCATCAGCAATGGGGACTCACCATTATTCCATCCAATCCTAGGTAATTGCCTCAACTTATTCTTCATATAGTAATTATTGTTTCACTAACCATTGGCGTTGTAGTCTTGTTGTGGCTGCAGCAAGATATGATGGGGACCTATTATAAACCCAATAGTGATTTTAAATCATTGAATGGACTCCTCTGTAATTCTTGTCTACTTTTTCACCTGATATCGCAAGGATTCTCCATGCAAAAACAATTGTACATTGATGTCTCTCCTTGATATCTTTCTCGAACCATATATTCTAGTATCGAGCTCCTCAGCATCGAACTAGTATATCTACCCCTTGGTAGTTCGTTGGTTCTTCCCATGCAACAAACAAAATCAAAATGAGTAACCATGAATAATGGAATGTGGTACCTTTTTCCTGTGACTCCTTCGCATATGCTAATAACTCATTTGGTAGATAGTGTGACTAGTTAATTTGAACCCCCGCCGCATAGATTTCGGCCGCTGCAACCATTCTTGTAGTACATTGGTTCAGTCACATCTTTATTACCAACTTGGTAGCTAAAACCTTAGCAACGAACCAAACAATGTGATCATTAATAGAGGCTATTAAAAAGACTATGGTATCTCTGGAAAAATCATACTAATCTTTTAACTTGTTCGTCATCAGATTGTCCTGGTATTTTTTGAGAAATGGCGCTTGTTAAAATAGTAGCAACAAGGAACGTCTTCCTGAATGCATGTGTTCTTGCATGCAGAAGAAATAAATTAGGAAACCAGTTGTATTTAATTTACTTTTCCTAAGTTTACTTTGGAAAATAAATTAAAATGATCTAAATTAACTTTCGTGAAACATTAGTTAAAGTGAAAGTGAAATTAGGGTTTTTGCTTTACCACTAGTTAACGTCAAAGTGAAATTAGGGTTTTCTCTTTACCTAAAGTTATAAAAGAGAGATCAATTGGTGGAGAGGATACACACATGTGTATTCTGACAGAGATGGGATACAGACAGGGAGAGAAAGTTAGGCGGAGGATTTAGCTCAGAAGATGGAGGAGCGAGTAGCAGGATCACTGAGCTTCATACAGTTGGGTCGTACACTCACACAGGAGGGTGTTGAGGTTTAGCTGGGATTTTCCCAGTGATTCTATTGGGTACTGCATTCACTAGGTTTGGGTTAATTTGCAGTGATTGTAAAAGTTCCATGTTTTCTCATAATAAAATCTATAATTGACTATTGTACCGGTTTTCCCATCTTGGGTTTTTCTGGGGGTTTCCATACCCAAAATAATAATGTCAATATTGTGATGTGATGTTGTGATTTATTTATCAGTTTTATATTCCACTGCATACTGTAAAAGATATTCATGTGTGTTTATTAGTAGAGATTCACATGCACTGTTTAGCCCTAGTTTGAATATTGAAGGAAAATTTACATGGTATCAAAGCTCTAGTGAGCTAAAGTTGAGAGATTTACAGCAGCAGTGATAGATCAAGGGAAGCTCTATAGGAAGACACAAACCTAGACTTCCATATCTAGGGTTTTCTAGGTACACTTCACTGTGGTTGTGCAATTGAGAGTCAAGGATAGACTCCAGGGTGCTCAGAACTTTCCTACATGGAAAGAAAGGATCATAAGGATCTTGGACATTAGTGATGTAGAGGAGCATATTGAATCCACAAAGGTTAAACCCATAGATCCGACAGATTTAGCAACTAGGAAGAATATTGAATCCATATCCATGATGATTATCATGGATGGAGTGAAGGACCATATAGTCTCTCACATTTTTGGTAAGAAGACTGCAGCAAAGATGTGGACGACTTTGGAGATTTTGTACCAAAGCAAGAACGAGAGCCAGAAGATGGTGCTACAAGAGAGGATGCATCACACCAAGATGGCCAAGGTATAAGGAGTGGTACCTTATCTCACAAGGTTCACACATGAGGGACAATATTGGATTTGTTGTCTCTAAGACAGTGGATGAGGAGCTAGTTTGGATAGCCCTCAAAGGATTCTCTAAACCATCGGACATGTTTGTCAAAGGTGTTGAGGCTAGGGAGAAGCTCCCTGATTGGAAGAGACTATGGAATGACTTTGTGTAGGAGGAAACTTGCATGGGTCAAGGATCAGGCTCATCCAGTAGTGTCCCACAGATTGTGGATGAGGAGGATCTAGCCTGTACAGGTAAAATCAAGGGGAAGGAAAAAAGGAAGAAGGATGTAAGAAGAACCTTGACATGTAAAAGGTCAAGTGTTTTATCTTCCACAAGTAGGGACATTTTTCCTCCAAATTCCTAGACAGGAAGAAGAAGAGTAATACTCAGAAGGTCGGATTTGTAGAGGTGGATGAGTTCAGCAGGAACTTTGATGAGGAGTTCTGCTTGATAGCTTGCATGGAAAGAACCATAGGGAGCAGTATATGGTACATCGACAGTGGAGCATCTAGTCATATGACTGGACAAAAGAGATTCTTCAGAGACTTGCAGAAGGGTGGAACAGGGATCCACGTCGAGTTGGGTGATGATGCGTGGTATCAAGCACAGGGAGTTGGAACTGTTTCATTTGAGAGGGAGTCTGGAAAACCCCTCAGTTTTTCTGATGTGTTGTATGTTCCAGGACTGACCAAGAACCTTATATCAGCCTCCACTTTGGAGGACAAGGGATATCAGGTGAATTTTTGTGAACATAGAGTATATATCAAGCCCAAGGGGTCAGATAGGAGCTTGGATCAGTTGATTGGCAGGAGGAGCGGGAAAGTGTACAGACTACACTTTGAGCCTGCAAAGGCTCTAGTTAGTAGTAGCAGCAGCAGTTAGGGTGAGTTGTGGAATAGGAGGATGGCACACTTACACCATGGAGCAATAAATCATCTAAGACAGGCAATCATTAGAGTTCCTTAGGCACATGAGGAAAATCATAACCACTGGAAGGGTTATGCTTCGGGGAAGAACATCAGGAATCCTTTCCCACAGACTGAGCACAAGTCTAAGGAGCCCTTGGACTTGGTGCATTCTAATGTATGCGGAACTATGAGTGTCCATTCTTTCAATGGTTACAGCTATTGTGTGCCTTTCATTGATGACTATTCCAGGAAGACCTGGATCTATTTTCTGAAGGCCAAGTCAAAGGTCTTTGAGAGGTTCTTATAGTTTAAGACTATAGTGGAAAACCAAATAGGGAAGAAGATTCAAGTGTTGAGGATAGACAATGGAGGTGAGTATGATTCCAATGAGTTCATGGAGTATTTTTGGGCTGAGGGGATCAATAAGGAGCACACCATGCCACATACCCCACAATAGAATGTAGTTGCAGAGAGAAAGAACAAGACAATGGTTGGAGCAGCCAAGCCCATGCTATTTGATCGGGGATTACCACTATTCCTCTGGGCTGAGGCATACAGGAGTGCAGTATACAATCAGAACAGGTGTCCCCACACAGCTTTGGGGAGGAAGACACCAGAGGAGGTCTTCACGGGAACTAGGCTAGATGTGAGTCACATTTTCATATTAGGCAGTGTCTGCTATTGTCATGTTCATGCTGACAATAGGAAGAAGTTGGATCCTTCTGGAGAGAAGGGGATACTGATTGGGTACAGCGAGATTTTGAAGGCATATAATTTTACATTCCATCTCACATGAGGATTATTGTGAGAAGGTATGTCTAGTTTGATGAGGACAGGGCCTTGAGGAGATCTTTGGACTTACCAGCAAAGTAGCATCCAACACAGGAGTCGGGGCTCAAGTTGGAGGATCCATATGTACAAGTACAGGTACAGACACAGAGCACAGGTTCTAGTGGTTAGAGGGAGTCAGGTGGATAGTATCCTTCAGTCATTGAATTGAAGGATGAGCTGCAGCAGGAGACGGATATCCAGTAGTCACAGCAGGTTGACACTGGGTTGAGGCCTAATTGGTTTAGGTCCATAGTGCATGATTCGAGGCAGGTAGACCCTCCACAGACATCTTTTAGACAAAGTGTACTACTAGAGAGGCTTAGTTACATGGCACTAATGATAGAGTTGATTAACTCTAAACCTTCCATATTCGGGGAGGATACACAACATGATGTGTAGCAGGAGACTATAGTTGAGGAGTATGACTCCATTATGAAAAACTAGGTATGGGAGGTTGTGTCGAGGCCACAAAGGAAAAGGGTGGTGGAATCTAGATGGATCTACAAGGTGAAGCATGCAACATATGCAAGCGTGGAGAAGTACAAGGCGCGCTTCATGGGAAATGGGTTTTCATGAAAGGAGGGTATTGATTATGAGGAGACCTTCACCCCTGTTTCCAGGTATTCTTCCATTCAGACCATTATCTCACTAGCAGCTGAGATGGGTTGGTGTGTCCATTAGATGGACATCGAGACTTCCTTCCTCAATAGAGTGATATAGGAGGAGGTGTACATTGAGCAGCCAAAGAGTTTTGATGTGGAGAAATGGGAGATGCATGTATGCTAACTACATCAATCTCTTTACAGGCTCAAGTAGGCGCCTCGAGCATGGTACTCAAGGATTGACATATATCTATGGGAGATGGGATTTTAGTGGAGTGAGGTTGGACACGACCTGTACTTATTGACAGGTGAGGTGCCTCTCATACTGGTACTATATGTGGATGATCTCTTTTTGACAGGATATGAGAGGTTGATTGGAGACTGCAAATCCAACCTTGAAGTGGAGTTTGAGATGAAGGACCTTAGGCTGATACATTACTTTCTGGGCTTGGAGGTTTGGCAGATAGATGGATGCCTCTTCATCGGATAGGGGAAGTATGCAATAGAGATCCTGAAGAGATTCTAGATGGAGGACTACAATCCTATGTTCATACCTCTAGTTTTCAATTGGAGGAAGATTGTTGCATCAGGGTCAGATGGATTTGATCCTACCTTGTATCGTCAGCTTATCGGATCGCTTATGTATCTGGTCAACACTCGACCAGACATCAGCTTTATAGTCAAGTCTTTGAGTCAGTTCATGGCGGACCCTCAGAGAGTGCCTTGGACAGCTGTGAAGCACATACTTCGCTACATCAGAGGTACAGTGGAGTATGGATTGGTTTATGAATGTTGTTGATGAAACTGTCAGTGATGCCAACATGGACTTCCAGTTGCCCCAGAGGATGTCATTGATGTCACCAAGTCCCACATGCATTTCCTTGACCCCTTACAGAGTGGGTTTGCACCTTGCAGTGCCTTGGATCCCTTACAAACTAGGCTGGTGCCTTGAAGCACCTTGTACCCAGTTGACAAGGTCCTTGTACCCACAAGACTGGATCTTGAAACCACCACCTTGTTGAAGACATTGAAGACCTTGGAGATGGTCCTGAATCCTTTGTAGACAATGGAAAAGCCCTAGATGGCTTAGAGAAGCGTTAATGACCCATTATGTGGTTATTTATGCTCTGATGGTGTCATGGTACCCCAGAAGAAGGCCAAGTTACCCCACATGTGATATCTTGACTATGGAGGTCTCGTGAGGTGGTTGAAGAAGCCTATGAAGCCTCTTGCATTATGAAAACACCCCATAAATATTTGGAACTCCTGATGAAGACCTTGATTCCCTTGCAAAGGTCATGAAGCACATTGCTTGCATGATGGCATGATGAAGGCACCCACAAACACATGTGATGACACTTGGACACTTGTGGGTTAATGTGGTGTGTGTGAGACATGATGACCCAAGTGGCTTGTGGACACACTCATATAATAATGTGGCAATGGACAAGGTAAAATAGGAGCAACTGTTGAAGACATGGCAATGGAAGACAAAGAACAAGGTCATTGAACCTTTAGGGATGATCCTAGGGCAAAAGAATATGAAGGCACTTGGAAAGACTTGATTGATTGGTGTTGAAGTTGTCAATGGTCCATGCCACCATTAGATGATGGGTTTGAAGTCCATGATTCTCTTACATTGTTGAAAAAGTATTCTTGTCATAACAAAGGTGTCTTTGGACCTAATGTTTGTGGCACATTGGGTCTTGAACCCACATAATGGCGGCTTGATGATGGCACCTACACACAAGCCCACATACAAGTCAACACTCCAAAAAGAATATAGAAAGGTGGATAGGTCGGCTCCACAAAATAATATTGTGACAAAAAAAACATGAAATGTCAATTCGGCTCAACAAAAAAAATTATAAAATTAAAAATAAACATAGTACAAGTCGGCCCCATAAATTTGTGAAAAATGTGTATAAATAGGAACCAACACTTTCATTTTTTGGTGTGCAATTTCGGACAGCTCTGAGTTTTTTTTTGGACTAAGGTCGTGACTGAGGTAACTGTGAAATTCAGATAGCAGGAGACATATCTGGAAAAAAAAATTGTTCTTGATTTTTTTTCTGAAATCTATTGGGAAACAGTCATGAATTCTTTTCACAAGAGAGAATCCACCGAATTTTTGGAGCAGCATAACACAGTCCTGAATTTTTATGAGAAGAACATTTTTGGGGGGTGTTTTTCTTTTTTCTAAAGCTTGAAAATGAAGGAACAATCAAGGGTTTCCATAGCTCAGTTTTTGTAGCGGTATTGACTGAGGTTCGGTGATCTAATACCTTGCAGCAGCAAGTTCTTGGTGAAAAGTGTGGGAGACTTTCTCTGAATTTTGGGTGTCTGTAAACTAATATTTTTCATGGCTGAGGTAGCACCAGCAGAGGGTTTCCATGGTCTGAATTTTGCAACAACTGAGGGTTCAAAACAATCTTAAATTTGCAGCAACAGTAAAGTCCTTTTTTGTGTATTTTTTGGGTTTAATCTATGTTGAAAAGTGACTACTTTTGTGAAGGATTTTCACACTACAAGTTTGCAGCAACTACAGTCCAAGGTTGATGTTTTTTTGCAAACCTAGTTGTCTTACTTGGGGAGTAACCAGCTCACTCACATACAGTATGTTCAACACTTACAAAACAGTACTGAATTGTGTAACTAAACAGTCCGAATTTTCACAGCAATGGTTGACTGTGGTATAGACTGCAATCTGTGTTGTAAACAAGTCATGAAGTTTGACCAGCATGTATATAAACAGTCCAAGCTTTCAAGTTGACCAAATTTGATAGTTTGATATTGTTTAGAGATTCTTCCCTGATGATGCACATTGTTTGAGGTTGATATGTGTGAGATCTTCTCAGCCATGTCCCAGTCTGAGGTTTGTTTAAATTTTTCTATACTAACATACTCAAACATTAAACAAGGTATCTATGAATGTATGTACAGAGAAATGATTGATGAGCAGCGATGTATACCTATGTTGATATGATGTATACCTATGTTGATCTAATGATGCACATGCATGATAATTCTCTCCTATGACAGTGGTGGATGTATATAGTGTATGTACAGAATACACTGCAGTGATTACTCTATTGATGATGAACATGCATATGCATACCCTATGTGATGATCAACCTTTAGTGATGATCAGATATTGACCAGACTTAGATGAAGGGAGCAGACTTCTTGGAACAATCTAAAATAGATCTCTCACCTAGTACATCTATTAGCTGGACCATAAGACAAGCTCAGGGATCCTGATATTTGCAGTTCATCTATCTCCAAGAGTTGGTTGGAAGGAACAGGTTCCTTCACCTGTTGTCACCTCTTCTACATTTCCAGGTTCTACATGATTTATCTAGTTTCTAATTGCATATTTAGATCAAGAAGGATTTAATTTAAACAATAATGTGTTATGTTTTTGTTCTATTGTTATTAGGATAAGTTAATGAAATATTTTACTGTGAAAAGATAGTCCAATGCTGGATTAGATATAGATTAGGATAAAAGATTAGAAGAATTTCCAATTTTACTGATAGATAAAAAAAAATACCTAACTATATTTTTCCACACCTTTTTAAAGGTAGTACTCTAGTACAATAGGATAAATTAAATTCTCATAAAGAATCAAATGAAGTATGCTTGAATATGTTTATTTACCTTCTATAGATTTCATAGGGTTAATCAAAAGTATGTTTTGCCTTTCTATTTCAAAATTTTTCCTTAGACAGAGTACAGTGTCATAACATAAACAAATATGTCTCTAAGAAAGATTTAAAAATATATATATACTTAGTCTGTGCACTTATTTATACAGTGGATGAATTATTTACTATAAGCCTATTATTATAGTAACTAAAAGACATTATAAAAACAGAAAATAAATAAGCAAGATTAACTTAAAGAAACCGTAAAATGAGGCTAGAAATTACTTAGATAACTTCATCATTAATCTAAGTAAAAATGTAACTTGAATAACATTATAAGCAAATATTAAACTCTGTAATAATTTAAAAGTAATTAAGATTTTATAAATAAAACCTATTTTGAAGAAACTGTCAAATATGACTATCATTACCTCCTCTTTTACTAGCAGAGACTATCATTACCTCCTCTTTTACTAGCAGAGGGGTTATACAGTTTCACCCTAAATTACTTAAAGCATACGTTCTTCATTTATATAACCACAGTTATCTAATATATGAATATACAAAATTTAATACATTTCCACAGGAAACAGTATTAAAACTATTTGGTAAATATAAACTAAGAAAGTTTAAATAAAAACCTTTCAAAACATTCCAACCCAGGAAAACAGTAAAGAATCAGGTAGTATTATTCACCCTTTCCTTTATCTCTTTGTTGAATAATTCCTTACTGACAATAAAAATCAAATTCTGTCCTAAAAGCCAACTGTCTGAACATTTTGTTTCTCTTTTCAACAAAATCAAAACAACTACGAACAGAAACCATAATAAAACTTCTTTAAAATTTCTTTAGCTATCTATTCATCAAAACAAATGTCATTGCAGTAACAATATCTCTGTTTAGGTTAATTTACAAAGAATTGAAAATAAACCAGAACAGATAAAAATCTCACAGCATGCCATCGTTTTTCCTAAAAACATGGTATGTATATATTATCAATTATATAAGTTACAAAACAATAAGCTTTTAAGCTTATTCGAATTATAAACAGTATCTAAACCCTAAACTTCTTCCATCAAAAACCACTACTATATCCATACAGGATACGGCCTAATGGCCTTTTTACAAATAAAAAAAAAACACGGCTTCAAAGCCTGTTTAAATTATAATCTCTAAAAATTTAAGTCACGGTCGTGAAGACCCAAAACTATTTCATCGCGAAATGGCCGCTAGGGCTTAAACATTTTTCCTATCAACATATTACAATTTTGGCCATATGGCCTTCCTAAACATTCACGATTTCTAATAACCAAGAAATGGAGCTACATCTCAATGGAACTACAACACTGAACTCCTTACAACCATCACAGAAGGACCTCAAGTAGGACTGAGGCTTACCAGGATGAACGCCATCATGGAGCCCTTTTTGTGGTGTCCTTCAGCACAGAGCAATCAATTCTAAATCCTGAACAATCAAAAAAACCACCAAATGTTAAATTCTTGCAGTTAATAAAGATATAAATCAAATAATAGTGCAGAAGAGTTATAGTATTGTTTAAAAATATTTTGCTTACCTAAAGAGTTGATGCTCGGTCGTAATGGTGACATGAACAAACCCTATCCAAAAACAAGGGTACGTCGAGCTACAAGGAAGCTCTGTCAGAAAAAAAAAACCCAACTCGCAATGTGCAAACCTGAAACCAAAAACCACAATGAAACAAAGTCAAAGCCCACACTAGAAATCGAGTAGTGAAGACAAATAACCCTACACTCAACGAGAACACTCAGATAAGCAGTCAAGACCACACTATGACAAATCAATAACCGTGCTCACATTATCAAGTTGACCATTGCACCAGTGCATGAAGGGTAGCACTTGCAGAGGCAAGGTAACGATGAAGGGTAGCTCTTACAGAGATATGGTAATGATGACAGAGGGCTCATACACAAAATTAAGCAGTGGCCACATTAACCCTACATGCAGGAGACCTCGAAATGAAAAAAGGAGGCATGTACTCGAAGGGTTAAAGGAATAACAGCAAAGCCTTGCGGCTCTTCACTCCACAGCAGAGACAAGAAAGTGAGGTAAAAATGCAATTTTTTAGGGTTTAGCAGAAACTTATATGATGAAACCCAAAGGTCAAAACCCTAACCAACAATCCACTAACACGTGGAGATGAAATATTTCTCAGGTCGTGGGTTTTTCATTATAGTTCAAGACCCCTTTGGAGCATCCTGCACACAATAGAGTTTTATATATAAATTATGGTTAAAACCCCTTTTATAAAATTCAATATCTTTTCATTATAATATGCATATTATAACCCTAACGAATAATGTAGGGAGGAAGTATTTACACTAAGGTTTATATTTATGTTCTACAATCCTTTGAAATGGGTAAAAACTTGTGTAAAGAATTCTTCAACTTTGATTAGCATAATAAACAACACTTTGTGAGAAACCGTAGAATTGTAAAAAGACCTTGTAAAAGACTTAATCATTTATGTATGTGTGCTGGCAAGCATAGGAAGATGTATAGCTTGATTTTGTTAACTAAGTATTAAACTTAGATTCATATATCCCCTTGTGAGATGAAGATCATACGAAGGTTGAGTTGGATAGATTTTTGTAGAAAATAATCTTTCATTCTTACACAAAAAGCAGTAATACTATAGTTTAACGATATAAAATTTGTATTATTGCATATCTAGTTGGTGAGTACTAGAACAGTTAATAGACTGTCTTATGCACTAGGTTTTTAGTTCCATGTGTGAATGTCAGTCATTGTACTTTATGACTATACCTAGATTTAGGTTTTCCTAAGTTTATTTAACTCATTTATTGTTGAAAACAAATACTCTTGAATTACCTCGGTATCAAGTAATAAAGTATTAAAGGGCCTATTAGATAAATTACCTTTCACTAGAATTACATACAGGACCTCAACTAATAATAAATAGACAAAAGTTAGATGAACAAGTTATAGTTGAAGCGAAATGGAAAAGCAACTGGATTATATTGAGTTTTCCAAATACTCATGTTTACCAGAAAATTAATTAAAACGTAAACATACAGATCAACGATACCTCATTTATTTGATCAAAGCTGTAAAATAAATAAATTTATTAGCATTATATTTTATGCTAGTTGAGATAATAATCTCGATCCAAAAACTGGTTACAAAACGTCTTACCTATATAAGACCTGTAAAAGAAGCATCACTTCACTACATTAGCTAAAAAGCTAAGTAAGCCTATGACTCAACTGAAGTTCCTTCATATTTTCACAAACAGTAAAACAAACTTAGCACTTAGTAATTAAACAGATGTTTCAATTCATGTTGTTCCAAATCACAACCTGCTAAATCAAATCCTTAACAATGATTTATGAAATCAATATTTAAGTATGCAGATCTAGAAAATTAACAAAAGAATCAGTTCTAATTAAGCCTGATTATGTGAACCGTTAACAGTTAAATGTTCCTTAGTAGTGACGATTGCAAACATTAAATGTCATATGAAAATTTTTAAATTTTTACGAATTTTTGGGTTATTACATGTGGTATCAGAGCACAAGTTCAGACACTAGGCCTGAATGCAGCTCAACCTACATAGATAAACAATAAATTAAATGCATGCATACTGATTATTATTTTTCTTTTTGAAATGTTATTTCCAAAATTTTTATGAGCTAAACTGTAGGTATGCAAAGGCTCAAGGAATATGCAGATGAGGAGTCCCCGTTTAATGAACAAAGTAATTCTAGAAGAGAACCAGTTCAAGAAGAAATAACTAACAATTCTTCTGAATTATTACAAATTGTTAAAGAATTAAGAACTGAGATGGAAACAGTCAAAAGCAAAATGAAAGAATTATGAGAGCTCAAGAGGAGTTGAACTAGATATTGATGGAAAAATTGTAGAATGAAGAAAAAGATAAACAGACAGGATCTGAAGACATGTCCTACCAACACAAAATTAAAAGGTCTAAACTGTCTAAAATCGAAAGTAGTCATCCTCTGAAATTTATGGTGGCTCGCATAGGAAGAATCGCCAGTACACTAGTGATAGTAGTGAAGATAATTATCATTCAAGAAAAAGAAAATTTAAGCCTTGTGAAGAAATTTCTGGAGAATTTAAGAAGATAAAACCACCAACTTTCAATGGTGAAACTGAGAAAGGAGAAGAGGCTGAATCATGGCTGTTTGAGATGAAGAAGTATTTTCAAATCTACAATTACTCTAATCAGCTAAAAGCAAGAATGTCCATTTACAACCTAACTGGGAAGGCAGATATTTGGTGGCAGGATCTAAAATGATTAAAAGGTATTAGGGAAAAGAACATTAACTGGAGTACCTTTAAGAAATACTTTAAAAATAATTTCTTGTCAGAACAGTACTACAAAGAGCGAGCTAAGGAATTTTATGAACTGAAGCTAGGAACAATGAATATGAAAGAATTAAACAGTAAGTTTTTAAGTCTACTACGTTACATGCCTTACATTGTGGATGAGAATCCTAAGGTACAGCGGTTTATAAGTTGTCTACCTTTTCACATAAAAGACAGAATTGAATACGATAATCCAAAAAACTTAGAGGAGGCTATGCGAAAGGTGAATTTTTTCTATGAGCAGAACTGCAAAAAGGAAAGTATGTCAAACTAGAAGTCTAAAAGATCTAATAATTTTGAACAGAAGAAGAAAGGTTTCGTACCTAACTGTAGTTTTAGGAATAATAACACACGTAATTTTCCTAATAAGAATTTACAAGGGAATAAAGGTAATTCACAGTTAAAACCTAATCGCCCTAGAAATAAAGAACCTGCTAATAATCACAACAATTACAATAAGAATAATGAACGTAAAGAACTTGTAAAATGTTGGGAATGTAATGGCCATCATTATGCATTAGTTTTCCCTAACCAAAAGAAGATTGTCAGCAACATACATACGGTGCAGGAGGAGATGATTGTTGGTGATTTAGCAAGGAAAATGCCTAGGATCAACGCGGCACTGGAAAACATGCATGCGGATTATCAAACTTCCATGGTGGAAATAGAAGGTAAGCTGAATCAAACACTTATATCTATCTTAATTGACCCGGGGGATAGCCTAAGTTATATTTCTCCTGATTTAGTAGAAAAATGCAAGTTATCAGTAGAAAATTTTGCAAAGTCATGGTTAGTTCAGCTAGCTACTGGGGAAAAAGGAAAAGTGATTAGTTTTGTAAAAGATTGTACTGTAAATATGGATCAGTTTGAAACCTCTGTGAAGGTTAATGTACTTCCTTTAGGTTCTTATGATATCTTAATTGGTATGGACTGGTTAGAACAACATAGAGTAGTTCTAAACTGTTTTGATAAAACTTTTACTTGCATAAATCATGAAGGAGAAACAGTAACTATAACAGGAATCCCTAGGAAAACAACTATCAAACAAATCTCTGATTTACAATTAAAGAGAGTTGTTCGGAAGGGTTTTAAAGCCTTTGATGTAACTATAATTAACGAAGAACATACTAATAATGAAGATAAACTAAAACTGGAAGATATTCCAGTCCTGAGGGGGTATTCGGACGTATTTTTGGAAGAAATTCCAGGACTGCCTCCGAAGAGGGAGTTAGACTTCACTATTGAGTTGGTACCTGGTGCAGTGCCCAGCTCAAAGGCCCCTTATCGGATGAATATATTAGAATTAAATGAACTAAAATCACAGTTAAAAGAACTTATTGATAAGAAGTATATCACACCCATTGTGTCCCCTTGGGGAGCACTTGTTAGTTTCGATAAAAAGAAGGACGGTACTCTATGCTTATGCATATATTACCATCAACTTAATAAAATAACCATTAAAAATAGATACCCGTTGCCCGGCATAGATGATCTGTTTCATCAGCTACGTGGAGTAACTGTATTTTCAAAGATTGATTTACGATATGGTTATCACCAGGTCCGAATCAAAGATGAAGACATATTTAAAACAACTTTTAGGACCAGATATGGTCACTATGAGTTTGTTGTTATGCCATTTGGGCTTACTAATGCCCCGGATGTCTTCATGTGCCTAATGAATAATGTATTGCATAAATACCTTGATAAATTCATGGTGGTATTCATTGTTGATATTCTAATTTATTCTAATTCTAAAGAAGAACACGAGGAGCACTTAAAAATTGTTTTACAAGAATTGCGAGAACATAAGATTTATGCTAAATTTAGTAAGTGTGATTTCCTTAAGGATAAAATATAGTACTTGGGCCATGTAGTAACTAAAGAAGGGATCTCATTTGATTTAGAAAATATAAAAGAAATTGAAGAATGGCTAGTCCCAAAAGATGTGACTGACGTACGGTCATTCATGGGGATTACAGGCTTCTATCAAAGATTTATTGAAGGGTTTTCAAGAATTGCAAATCCCATAACTTCTTTACAGAAGAAAGGGAAGAAATTCGAGTGGAGTCAAAAGTCTAAAGAAAGTTTTAAAAATTTAAAAACATTACTAACTACTGCACCAATCTTAAGAATTGTTGATCCTAATAAAGACTTTATAGTATGCACTGACGCATGCAACGATAGTCTAGGTGGAGTTTTAACTCAGGAAGGACAGTGTAATTGCATATGAGTCTAGGAAGCTTAAGATTCATGAGAAAAACTATGCAACCTATGATTTAGAGTTGGCAGTTGTCATACATGCTTTGAAGATGTGGTGCCATCACTTAATCGGAAGAAAATTTATATTAATGACAGATAATAAAGGATTAAAATATTTATTGGATCAACCTAACTTAAACGCAAGGCAAGCTAGGTGGCTAGCTTTCTTAGTGAGTACGATTTTGAAATCCAACATATTAAGGGAAAAGAAAATAAGGTTGTTGATGCTCTAAGCAGAAATGAAAAACTAAATTTTGTAGCAGCAATCAGCACTTATAAAATAGATTTAGAAGAATAGCTAGAAGGAGTAAGATTGGATGAAAAATATCAGAAATTACAAGCAAAAGTAACAGAAAATTTAAGTACAGGGTATAGTCTAAACGAAAAAGGATTATTACTATATAAAGACAATCTGTATATACCTAATGTACCTAAGCTTAAGTTACTGATTTTAAATGAAATTCATAAGACTCCTTACTCAGGACATCCTAGTTATCAAAAGACTATAACAACCATGTTATAGAAGGATTATTTTTGGCCAAACGTGAAGCCTAAATTGGCAGAATACATTGCCAAATGTTTTGAATGTCAACAAGATAAGACTAAACACCAGCATCAAGCTGGTTTACTACGGCCATTACCTGTCCTTGGCTGGAAGTGGGAAATAATCAGTCTTGATTTTATTACAGGTCTACCTAGAAATCAAAATCAAAATGACTCGATAATGGTAGTCATTGATAAACTCAATAAAGCGGCTCATTTTATACCTGTAAAAATCACTTACAAGGTTGCTAATATTGCTGATATATTCATGAAACAAATATTTTGTTTACATGGGATACCGAAAGTAATAGTTTCAGACAGAGACCCTAAGTTTACGGGTGATTTCTAGAAGTATTTGTTTAAAGGACTGAATACTACTTTAAATTTTAGAACTTGTTTTCATCCCCAGACAGATGGACAGACTGAAAGAGTAAATCAAGTGTTGGAAGATATGCTCAGAATGTATGTTAAGAAACAACCAGGTAAATGGGAAGATTACTTACACTTGGTAGAGTTTGCTTACAACAATCACCACCAAGCTTCAGCAAGATATAGTCCATTTGAAATTTTGTATGGCAGAAAGTGCAATACCCCCATCTCATGGAGTAATTCAATTGATAAGTTAGTATTAGGACCTGAATTACTAAAAGAGATGGAGTTAATTGTAAAAAAGGTGCAAGGTAACTTAAAAGTTGCACAAGACAGACAGAAAAGTTAAGCAGATCTTAAAGGAACTCCAAAAGAGTTCTAGGTAGGTGAACATGTCTTTATCAAGGTAAGGCCTAAAAAGAGTTCTCTGAGATTAGGAAGTTGTGCTAAGTTGGCACCTCGATATTGCGGACCTTTTGAGATACTGTCCAGAATGGGACAAGTGGCATATCAATTGGCTTTACCGCCAAATTTGAAGGTTCATAATGTTTTTCATATCTCTATGTTAAAAAAATATGTACATGACGCTACTCATGTTATAAACTGGAATGATGTGCAGGTGGAACCCGAAGGAGATTTTCTTATGGAACCAAATTGTATCCTCAAAAGGAGGGATATCTTGCTTCAGAATCGTACCATGCGACAGGTGAAGGTGCAATGGAAACACCTTATTCCAGAAGAATCCACCTGGGAATTAGAGAGTCATATGCGGCCTACATATCCAATTCTGTTCCAGGGCAATTCTAAGGATGAATAATAAATAACATCGAGGATGTTGTTATAATTTAAGGGGGTGTGTATGTCACATGCCCCAAATTGCAAAAACATTTTATGTTTTAAGAAACATTATGTTATATTTTTATTATAAAGTTTGTAATTAATGACCAAGTGGGGTCAAGGATTATTGAATGTAATTGCTGAATATTTTATTAATTAATAAATGAAATATGAGACAACAGCTTAAGGAGGCTGTTAAATGAGTGTTTTACTGGTCACTTGGTGGAATAGGCTAGGTTGAGAGTAGATTGACACTTGGCAGCATCCTCAAACTACTTCTAGCTGTTGCAGGAGGAAACTTCCCTATTTTGTGGTCATGTTCCCCAAGAAAGTGGAACAAGAGCAGGTGGCTCTGTTATCATCAGATATGCTCCAACAAAATTTCAGTTTCTGGAAGCATCCCAAATGTCTGAAGATAAGAGCCTATTAATAAATCATGTGGATTCTAGTTTTGGAGCAAGGATGTTTGAGCATGATGACTTGGCTGATGAAGCTGAGAATCTAATGATTAAGTTGAAATTTTTGACATACAAGCTTAGGAAAAGAAATATCCATGCCATCCATCCAACAACCCATTCATGATTATGTTTGGAATAATGCAACTCATCCTTTCACAAATTCCAAATTTTGACCAACTCTGGTGGCTTTCTATAGTAGTTGTTGTTATGTCATTTAGCTATTCATCAATAGGCCTTGGCCTTTGTATTGGTAAAGTTGCAGAAGGAAACTTTCATGGAACCCTTACCGAAGTTACAGTAGGTACAATCACTGCAACACAAAAATTTTGGCAGACCTTTCAAGCCCTAGGAGACATTGCTTTTGCCTATTCGTATTCCATGATTCTCATCGAGATCCAGGACACACTGAAAGCACCTCCTACAGAGAACAAAACAATGAAGAAGGCAACTGTGCTGGGCGTCAGTGTTACAACTGTGTTCTACATGCTATCTGCTAACTAACTGGTGGAAGGATGTTCTTTCTAATGAAAATGTAGATTCAGTGAAAATAAGTAACAGACTGGACAACACGCCTGGATTTGTTGTCACTTCAAAATATGCTTGGAGTGCAAACATGGAGAGAATTATGCAATCACAAACTCTATCATATGCCAACAGGCAAAGTTACATGCAGGGGAAGAGGGTACTCGAGATTAATCCAAGGCATCCTATCATTAAAGAACTCCATGAAAGTGTCACACAGAGTCCAGAGGATGAAAATATAAAGAAAAATACAAAGTTGATCTACTAGACAGCATTGATGGAAAGTGGATTCATACTTAATGACCCAAAGGAATTTGCGTTGAGCATTTACTCGACAATCAAGACTACTCTAAACATGAACCCAGATGCAACGGTTGAGGAAGAGGATAAAACAGAGGAAGAGGTTGTTGTTGAAACAAAGGAAGATGTAGAGGTTACGGCTATAAGAGAGGAATGCAAGAAACTTGGTCAGATTGAGCTGTCAGATTGTGAAATATTTTCATCTTGTGAACCATGCCCAATGTGCTTTGGAGCTATTCACCTTTCAAGAATCAAACGATTGTTATATGGAGCCAAAGCAGAGGTAGCAATTGAAATTGGCTTTGATGGTTTCATTGCAGATGCATTAAGGGGTACTGCCTATTACCAGAAAGCTAATCTCGAGATAAAACGAGCTGATGGAGGTGGTGCTATAATTGCTGAACAATTTTTGCAAAATACAAAGGAAAAATTCAAAATGTACTGATTTATTGCAACCATTTATTATCCTTAATGAAATATCATTCATGATATTACAATTCTATTGAGTTTCATCCAGAGAGGAATATCAGCAATTGAAGCCAGCATGGTGGTAAGCTGTTGGTTCCTGCAATTAATTGATGTATGCGGAACACATCCCCTGATGAGATTGATGGCAGAGTATATTAATTCTAGATCCAATTATTTAGGCAGAAAATCAGAACGAGCTCCAGATAATTAAGGCAGACAGTTTTAGAAGATTGACTTTTCTGTTTTTGAAGAAATTCAATCCATAGAAGTAGGATTTGATAACTATCTTAGAAACTCAGATATTTTGTATATAAGGATAGTCACTAGATTGAAAAAGGGGGTGGCAATTGGAGTGATGGAGATCCAGTTTTGATAACATTCTGTATGACATGAAATACTCTACATCTTCAATACATGTTCTGCTTTGATATGAGTATAATTATGATTTGACTGTGTATCTTATGAATTGTGTTTCTTATGATTTATCCTGTATATGGTCAATTGAACCCCATTACATGGTTATTATGGTGAAATACAGCTATCTTTTAAACTTTTAAAAATAGAGTCAGTCTCATTTCATAAATTCATGATCGTAGTTCCTTTGATATTGGATTTTGTATCTTGTTTTATGTTATATAGTTCTTTAATGATTATGTGATTTTCCTATAGCTTTGACTACATACCAGCCCAATGTTTTATCTTGATTTCATTGAATTATATTTTTGAAAAATATTTCTTTAAGCTTGAACCCCTGTAGCCTAGGTTCAACTTTAGGGATAACATCTTTTGGCGTCGTTGCCGAGGATGGAGAAACAAAAGGATATCTTCCCCGAGAAAGAATGACAACGATTAGATCTAGCTCTTGATGGTGGACAGGAGTAGGACACTAGTTTGACTACATATTTATTCACCGGGCGACTCCATGTTTGAAGAATCAAGAGGCGATTTTACAAGATGTCAAAGCATTTTGAAACTATGTTGGCATAGAGATTTTCTCCGCTCAATTTCTCAGTTGTTCCTGGATTTCCAAATACAGTACCTACCATGGATGAATGGGGATATTTTCTTCCCTGATTTCGAGAAAAGGAATAAGACAATTCGGCACACCATGTAATTAAATTTCATAAATACATGGATCAGTTGAGCATACATCATGAAGATGTATTGATGAAAATGTTTATGTATTCATTAGATGGTTTTACGAGACAATGGTATAGAACTCTTCCTGCTTCCAGTATTTCCTCTTTGAAAGATTTTCATGATGCCTTCTATTCATATTGTAAGAGGATTTACCCAGCTAAGTGTCTTTTTGAGCATTGTTGTAGGGGATATGCATTATATATCCAGGGTTTAGAAGTAGATTCTTCCAGTAGTAAAGATGAAGCTGGTGGTTATGCTATGAAGAAGGAAGAAGATCTATTATCTTCCTTTAGTTCTATTTTACAACAAGAAATTTTTCAAAATTCTGATATTAAATTTTATGATAGCATCATAGAACAGAAATCTTCATCTTTAGAAATTGATCAGAATGATCTATTTTATGATGAAGACATTGAAGTTCTAGATTGGGATCAGCATCAACCGATTCACTCTGAAGATATGCCAATCTATGATGAGTATTCAGATGAAAAAGACCAGATCCCTACATCACCTTTTGTTGATTTGAGGAGCAGCCAATGAATGTATGACAACTTGTTGAGGCCTGGAAATTCACAGGCAACAACAGTAAGGGATTCTCCCCAATAAATGTTCCCAACTAGCCCGTTTACTGTTTGGTATAGGGAATCCGTCCGATTTACGGTCCGGCTACCGTAGGTCAAAGTAACAAACAAGGGTTTTACCGGTTGCAGCCCGGTCCACCGAAATTTGTATTTTTGACTTAAAGAAATGATATGCAAGTGCCTAACTAAATGCAGGGCGATCAAGATGCAGGGAGCGGTCACAAAGTGATGCGCAGGTTCTTACCTCTTGTCTTTTGCTCGTGAGCAACCAAACAAAAAAC
>LPNX010038083.1:0-23885 GCA_001517045.1 Pseudotsuga menziesii | reverse complement strand
ATGGGATTCCTCCTGCAGACAACTTTGGTGCATTATTTATTTACCTGAGATCTTAAGCACTTAAACTTTCTAATCAGAATGATAAGTCCACAAGAAGCCAACCTGGTTCATCCGGGCGAGTACTCGCTTGAGCCTGGGGCGGCAAAAATATAAATCGGCGGTCAGCAAGCTTATGCATCGGACGGGACAAGACTTCAGGGGTCGCAACGGCGGAGGAGTATAAGGACCAGGTGCTTGAAAACATGGGTGAAAAGGTGAGAATCGGACGTCGGGGGGAAGAGTGCTTCGGAACCAGGAAGGGTGGCTCATTCGCAACGACGGACGGAACAATGGCCGGAGACAGGCGACGAGGTGGAAAAACTTAGTTTGCGTGGGGGAAGACAAGGTTGGACCTCGGATGATACTTGAATCGAAAGTCAACTATGTCCTCCCGACCACAACGGCGGGCGAGTGGAAACTTATGGACAAGCGATTTAAACCAAACGAATCGGGCGTCGAATGGATCATACTTCGGGCGAAAAAAAAATGATCTAGGAGCCGCAATGGCGGATGAGCTGGAACTTCGCAGCTTCCAAACTAACAACAAAAGAGGCCCGATTTATAGAAAAACTCAAGGATTCAAACCGCTTTAAGGCTCGGGCACAGCTAGGTTCGCTCCTTCATAGAAAGGCAACTCAAAAGAATAAAGTTTTTCCTTCTCTTCGGCTAGTAAAACAAACACTCATGACTCAGATCAAAATGAACGAGGCACATATAAACCTGCGGACATCTATTTTTAAAGTGCAACGAAAAAAGATATGCCAGAGAGGATCAAGCTTTTAACAATCGCCAAGCAAAAATTGATGAGGAGGGGCCCAGAGTTTAATTAAAAAAAAAAAAATCGGGGAGAAAAAGTTGCGGGAGCAACAACTGGCGATTCCCTGGTGAACCTAGATCTCTGGGTGATTTCTCTTCGAACAGCAGACTGTTCCACAAAAACACATCCATTGAACTCTTCCAGCTATACATATTTCTCATTAACAGAAGTGTGTACCTTAATCATTGATGCTAGTCCAATGTGGGAGGTGGAAACCAAGACCTTCAAGTCCGGATAACTCTGCTGAGGCCAAAAATGAGTTCATTATTAATTTGCTTTCAGGTGGCTGACAGCATTTGACACCACAGGATTGTAGCAGGTGATGAGCAGAAATGTTCATTTGTTCCTCATTCCCATGCCATTTTAGCAGCTTTTGTGCTTTTGGAATTTTGTCCCCTTTCATACGAGCCTTAATGCATGCCTTTCTTACTGAATTTAAATTCAGGATCCTCTATCCCATAGTGCCCTTTTGTGTGAGTGGTGTGCTTAATGTTTCATCTCACGGACGGAGAGGATGCTTCGGCAATTTAGTACTTATGATTCATCTTTTGCTTTGATGCATGGCATCTTCATAGGAATTCTGACTCTTATCAGCCTTTTGGCATTTGTTTCCTGGCATGGGATCATTTATATTTAACACTCTGTTCATCTTGCTCTTCTCCATGGGTCCCCTATTATCGCCCCTTAGAATTTTAAGTGTAAAGTGGACAGAGCCTCAACATAGTATTCTAGACTCTTTGGATCTGGTTTATCTTGTAGGGATTTAAGCAGGACTTCAATACACACAGATATTTCGAGAAAACTATTAGACTGGAAGAAATTCACATAGCAACGCACAGTCTGACTACTCAGAAAGTCTACCATTCCCAGATATTTTGGTGTCCCCCAACTAACCACGAGTTACGCCCCTTTATTGAAACCAAAAGACTTAAATTAAACCAAAAGAAAACATGACTCAAAAGGCAAACAAACAGCTTATTTATGTACAAAAAACAGAAAAACTCAAAGAAACTTCAAGAAAAGTAAGCCTTGAGAACCAAACCATTAACTGGCAAGTTCTCTTCCCACCCTTGTAAATATTGTAGCATAAACGTAGCAGGGCCAAGTTTTGTTGTGATTTGAAACGGGCCTACCCACAACTGCTGGAATTTGGTATGCTTTCCTTTTTCATCGTGGGGGTGGTCCCACTTAAGGACTAAGTCTCCTACTTCAAAGTCCTTTTTCCCAGCTTTATGTTTGTCAAACCATCTTTTGACTACCTCCTGCTGTTGTTTGAAACGTTCTCTAGCCTTGGATCTGGCTTCTTCTGCTTTTAGGAGATTATATATTCTTATTTGCAGAACCTCATCATCCGACCCCCTAGACTCTTGAGCTAGTATGGAAGACGGTAGCAGAATATTGGGAGGCAGGATGGCTTCCTTTCTGTACACAAGGGTATAGGGTGACACTCCTACTGCAGACTTGGGGGTAACTCTATCAGCCCACAGGGCGTTTGGCAAGGCTGAGTGCCAACTTCACTGGTTTTCTATGACAGTCTTCTTCAGGATTCTAATGAGGTTCTTATTGGAGGATTCAGCTAGGCCATTCCCTTGTGGATAGTAGTTAGTAGAGTAATGTAATTTTATCCCTTTCTCATGAGCAAATGCAGTCAATTTAATGGATGAAAATTATTTAGCATTATCAAAAACTAACGAAACTGGAACTCCAAACCTGGTCATGATATGATCTTGTAAGAAGCTAATGACTTCATCTTCATTTATCTTGTGCAATGGGATAGCCTCGACCCAGCGAGTGAAATAATCAGTTGCAGTAAGAATATACTTGTGCAGCAGGGAAGAATTTGGCTTTATTTCTCCAATGACGTCTATTCCCCATTGTTCAAAAGGCTCTGTGATCATTACCGGCTTTAGAGGTGCTGCTGCTCTAGGTTGTCTTCCACCACATCTTTGGCAAGTATCACATTTTCTGACGTGTGCATGTGCATCCCTGAAAAGTGTTGGCCAGTAGTAACCGGCTCTGAGAACCTTGTGGGCTGTAGTGTCCCCTGAATAATGTCCCCCAGCCGGGCCACCATGCAATTCAGACATTACTTTCTCAGCATCTTCTTTCTCCAAGCATCTCAGGAGGACTCCATCATAGTTTTTTCTGAACAATACGCCTTCTATGATTTGATAGGAAGCTGATTTCAGACACAGAGCTCTTCTTTGTTTGGAACTCCAATGTTCCGGTAACACCCCTGACTGCAAGTAATGCAAAAGATCTCTATACCATGATTCAAGAGCTGTGAATAAAGGGCAAACATCCGTTACATGCAAATCAGCTTCATCTTTCCATGCTTGTTCTTCATTGTTTGTCTTCCCAGTCATCAGTTTGCATAACCCTTGACCTTTTACTATAGTAGCTGGCTTGAATTCAAGATCGTATTCTTGAAGTGCTGCTACCCAGTTGCCCCTTCTTTCTCCTAATTCTTTTTGAATGAGAAGGGATCTTACAGCTGGGTAAGGGACTATTACCTTGGTATGATTTTTTAGTATATAAGGCCTGAATTGCTTTACTGCCTTAAATACTATGTATGCCTGCTTATCAATGGCTGGGTAGTTTAATTCATCCCCTTGTAGCCCAGTGCTCATAAAAGAAATTGGGAATTCATCACCCCCATCTTCCTTTTGCGTAAGTACGGCTACCAATGAATCATCGGACGCAAATGTATACACAATGAAGTCCTTGTCAAAGTCTAGACTTTTCAGAAAAGGTGCATGTGCAACAACAGTCTTGATTTTACTAAAATCCTTCTTTTCAGTCTCAGTCCACTTAAACTGTGCGTTTTGCTTGACCATCTGCTGTAGTGGTTTAACATTCTGGGCAAAATCAGGCACAAACCTACGCACGAAATTTATCGTTCCCATGAAGGATTGCATCCCTTTTTTATTATGGGGCATGGGGATTTGTTCAATGGCCTTAATTCTTTCTGGGTCTATAGATATACCTCTCTTTGAAACTATATGCCCCAGTAACTTGCCTTCTGTGACTACG
The DNA here is from genome assembly GCA_001517045.1 of Pseudotsuga menziesii. Taxonomy (NCBI): domain Eukaryota; kingdom Viridiplantae; phylum Streptophyta; class Pinopsida; order Pinales; family Pinaceae; genus Pseudotsuga; species Pseudotsuga menziesii. Next base: position 19,996 of record LPNX010038083.1, on the reverse strand, counting down.
AATACGCACTTCTTAGGATTTAGGGAAATGCCATACTTCTGACAGCGCTCGAAAATTTCCTTTAGGTGGAACATGTGCTCCCCTCTTTTCTTTGAAAATAGTGTTATGTCATCAAGGTAGACCACCACACTTCGCCCAATCAGTCCGCGGAAAGCTATGTCCATAGCTCTCTGAAATGTCGCGCTAGCATTAATTAGGCCAAAAGGCATTCTTCTATATGCGAAAGTTCCCCATTTAGTTATGAATGTTGTCTTCAATCTATCTTCCTCGGCCACTAACACTTGGTTGTAGCCCGAGAATCCGTCTAGCAATGAAAACAATTCAGAACCAGAAACCATCTGTAGCAGTTGCTCCATGGGAGGCACCGGATAATTGTCTTTGTCTGATGCGCGGTTTAAGTTTCTGAAGTCGACGCACAGTCTGATTTCTCCCGACTTTTTTCTGACCGGCACCAAATTTGACACCCATTCTGAATGCCGGACTTTAAAAATAATCCTAGCATCTAACAATTTCTTCACTTCGCTCTGGATTAGTGGTTCCAGCTTTGGGTGCATCTTCCTCGGCGGCTGCTGATATGGCTTGACGCCTGCTTTAATAGGAATGATATGTTTGATGATATTAGTGTCATAGGTTTTTAAATCTGCATACATCCATGCAAAGACATCTTTGTACTGCTTAAACAAACTAAGGAACTTGTCTCTTTCTGCTGGTGAACAGCACTTGCCGAGGTTCACGAACTTAGGCTCCGTTTGAATCCCTAAATTTATTAGCTCGAACTGTAGAGTTGAGCTGTGCGTCTTCACATTAGCGGGTCTTCTAAATTTCTCGTTCAATTCAAACATCTTCTCTAACGTCCTGACCCCTTTGGGAATGAAATTGTCATATTTCATTTCAGCCTGATGTTCCTCATCGTCGATAATGGCTCCTTTAAAAACCTCCTCGTTTGTCAAGCATTCAATTATTTGTTGATCATCGTCAAATACTCGCAAATTGGTGATCATGTCGGGAACTGATGGCCTGAAATGTAATTCAATAGAGCATTTGTTATTAGTGGGAACCAATCTGGCGGCTGATGTAGCTAGAAGATTAGCGGCTGCATTTTTTATTCTTGGGATTGAAATAATGTTAAATGCATGAAAATTTTTAAGCAAATCCCATACCTCATTTTGGTAAGCTTTCAAATGAGGGGAAACACAGTGTATTTGATTTCTTATTTGCTTTACAACTATTTCTAAGTCCCCAAAAACTTTTAAATTACTAACCTGTAGCTCAATTTCTTTCTTGAGTCCCTGCAGTAGTGCTTCATACTCAGTTGTATTGTTAGTACACTCAAACTCTAGTCTACAGGACAGGAAGTGTTTATTTTTTTGTGGATCAATAAGGATGCAGCCGGCCCCTGACCCCTCTAATGTTTTCAATCCGTCAAAAAATAAAGTCCAAAAAAAATTATCTACTGAAAAACAATCTACTCCTATTGCTAAATATACTATTTTACAGTCAATATCATCATCCTGAGAAAAATGAAGAAGATCAGGCTGGGTGTCAGATGTGTCGCTGCCCTCTTCCGCTTGATAATTCCCCAGTTCCAGCTTGAGAAAGTAGTTTCCCAATACAGATTCTACTGGTACATTCTTCCCATCCAATTGAGTGACATTGTATTTCATGTGAGGTTCTCTCAAAACCTTGATCTGATTAGGACTCCCTTTGTGCGGCAACCAAAGTTGTGACCAATCTGTGGCGAAATACCCATTTAATTTGGCTGACCAATCTCTGCTCAGGACCAAGCCGTAAGCATCTGGTATGTCAGCCACTACAATGTTAATAACTTGGCACACTCTGTCATCGGACGCCAAGTGGATTAGAACGTCTTCCATCTCGCCAACTACCTTAACGTTTGTCCTATCCAACTACACCACCCTCCACGTGGTTGGCTTAGGATGCCCATTTATTTTCTTACATACTGATATGGGCATGACATTAATTGATGCCCCTGAGTCCGCTAGACAATTGTGCACGTTATGATTAAAAATTTCAAACGTCAAGAGGAAAGGTGGATGTTTAGTTTTATACTTATCTCCAATGCTAGCTTCCCCAATTTCTTCTTCCTCCTGAGGTTGATTGTTAGCGGGCAGCTTTTCTTCTGATGTTTCTAGTGCTTTCAACAACCTTTCTTTCTGTTGAGGTACTTTGCACATTTCAAACAGCGGGACATTTGCCTTTATCTTATTTAGATCTTCGACAATGTCATATTCGATTAGTTGTCTAGTGGACTGAGATTTATCAGCACTCACATTCTCTTCGTTTGGTTTAGGCAGCGTTCTGTTTTGCTTCGGATCCTGGCTGGTAATGGTAAATTCCGGAATCTAATCAGCCAATGATTTGTCTTGAAATTTCTTTTTTATATTTCTTTGCAACCTTCGAATCTTTGGGAGCAGAAGACTGTCATCACTAACCGCCCCTTTGCTCCTAGTTGTCACGTTAGCCTCCCTGATATATTTGTCCGTGGGTATTTTCCTCCTCTGCATCGAGTAAGGAGACAGAATTCCATAATGCCATGGTCTCGTCCTCCTGCCCTTTTGTAGAAGTGGAAGCATCATTTTCATTCTTTTCATCTTCATCTTCCTTCGTTAATCTTGAATCCAACATCTGATTCATGACCAATGTCATTGAATTTATCCATTGTGGACAGTTCTTTTCGGAATGAGGCTGTTGATGAAAAGTACAGAAATTTTCCATCCCTATCTCTGTCAGATTCATGGATGCAGTTTTTTGAGGAGGAGGTTGGGTCTGATTGCGATCCTCCCTTTTCTTATAATATGGCCTGAAGAACTTTTGGACTTCTTTTTCCTTTTCTAAGTCTATGATCTTATTGGACAGCTTTTGCATCATTTTAGCCATGCTTTCATAGTCTGGTGTCTTTTCTTCTTTAGGCTTAGTGAACAATAAGGTTTTTCTTCCCGCACCTTTCTCTCCTGATTGTTCCGGATAGTCCTCCACACTTTCTCTTTCTACTTCCACCACTTCTGCCTCTTCATAGGTCTCTGTTAAGGTAGGCTTGGCCCTACCTTTTGCAAACATGGCTAAATCAGGACCCAAAGCTGAAGTATAGTATTCGATCAGTACTTTGTCTGAAGGCTTATCTGTTTCAGAGAAATTTTTAAGATATGTTGTAAACCTTTGTGTGAAGCTGTGCACTTTTTCCTTTTTCTCTTTATTTAATGCACACAGTCCTTTCATGAGGGCAGCGTGAGTCTTTTGGACTGCGTACTCACTCTTGAACATTCTCTCGAAGGTATCCCAGTCTGGGATAGAGTTAGCGGGCAATCCAAAATACCACGAGGCCGCAGCTCCTTTGAGGGTGTGCGGGAATAGTTTACACACTACATCTTCGTGTTCCCCAGCCCTCAGACCTTATATTTCCAAGTAGAAACTCTATAGGTGGTCATCCACTAGGATTTTCTCATTTGGATCAAATTTGGGCAGTAGCTTCTCAAAGGCTTGAGGTAGGTCATGCAAAGGTGGGGTCAAATTTAGAGGTGATCTAGCTTTCCAAGCTGGCGGTGGATTCGATGGATTTGCGTTAATGCCGGCCATGAGTTAAGGCGGAGAGTGAGGGGGTGAACCAACAAGAGAGTGAGGACGTGAACCAACCGGGGTGTGAACAGGAGAACTGTAAGGAGTGTCTGGGCCTACTTGGTTCAAAGGCAATTCAACCTCCTGTATGGCAGTTTCCACAAGTTCTTCCCAGTCTCCAACCAACATTGAATCTTCAATTAGAGGACTGTCTTTCTTCTTGTACTCTCTTCTAGGCAATTCGTGGATAATAGGCAACTGTCCAATCTTCTTTACATAAGCACGGGTATGTCTTCTCATATCATTAACAATTTTGTTGCGAACAGGATATAGATGTTCTCTATTTTCTTCTTCCGGAATTGAATTACGTGGTCCACTACTTTCAGAACTGTAACCGGCGGAATAATCTCGGTAAAACGGGTTTCCTCGGCCAGCCATGCACTGGCGGCCCTCCTTCTAGCACCAAAACTGTTGAGGCCTGGAAATTCGCAGTCAACAACAGTAAGGGATTCTACCCAATCAACGTTCCCAACTAGCCCATTGACTGTTTGGTATAGGGAATCCGTTCGGTTTACGGTCCGGCTACCGTAGGTCAAAGTAACAAACAAGGGTTTTACCGGTTGCGGCCCGGTCCACCGAAATTTGTATTTTTGACTTAAAGAAATGATATGCAGGTGCCTAACTAAATGCAGGGAGATCAAGATGTAGGGAGCGGTCACAAAGTGATGCGCAGGTTCTTACCTCTCGTCTTTTGCTCGCGAGCAACCAAACCAAAAACAAAAAGAAATAAACTAACTATCTAAACTATCCCTAGGGAGCAAGATTATCATTTCAAATGAGCAATACATTTTCACATACATTAAAAAGAAACATAGATAGCTGATACTTCTTCTAAAGTACATGAACGCTTACAGATATTTAAATAACCCGATAGCCAATCATTTTATAACAACATTTATTGCTCACAGTGAAAAAATATCCCAGAAACTACTGAAGAACATTTAACCAGAACATAGGTTCAGAACATTAAATACTCTTACAGTAAATGAAACACAGCTGAAAACGAAATAGTTCCTCTTCAACATTATTCATTGAGTTGCATTGATACATTCCACTTTACACTCTCTCCGATAGACAAAATTGCAGTTTCCTTTGCAAAACGAAGTAGTTCCTCTTACAAGCAAACATGTACAAAATTTTCCAGGGGAAAAAGCCCCATTTCATTCCTACTTCCAAATATTTAAACTACAACTCTTGCCCCTTGGGCTCCCTCTCAGCGTGTGACTCTCCAGCATCTTCAACATTTCAGCTTCCTCTTCTGGCCGCTGCGTTTTCCCAATCATTCTCTATGAGCGTTTATCTTCTGACCAGTAACTGATGAGTCTTCCTCGTCGGTGCCTTTGTCATTCGTTTGTTTTGTCCTTTCCTCCGCTCTAGGTTGCTTCAGCGATCTATGGGATTCCTCCTGTAGACAAATTTGGTGCATTATTTATTTACCTGAGATCTTAAGCACTTAAACTTTCTAATCAGAATGATAAGTCCACAAGAAGCCAGCCTGGTTCATCCGAGCGAGTACTCGCTTGAGCCTGGGGCGGAAAAATTATAAATCGGCGGTCGACAAGCTTATGCATCGGACGGGACAAGACTTCAGGGGTCGCAACGGCGGAGGAGTACAAGGACCGGGTGCTCGAAAACACGAGCGAAAAGGTGAGAATCGGACGTCGGGGGGAAGAGTGCTTCAGGAACCAGGAAGGGTGGCTCATCCGCAACGGCGGATGGAACAATGGTCGGAGACAGGCGACGAGGTGGAAAAACTTAGTTCGGGCGGGGGAATACAAGGTCGGACGTCGAATGATACTTGAATCAGAATTCAACTATCTCCTCCCGGCCACAACAGCGGGCGAGTGGAAACTTATGGACAAGAGATTTAAACCAAATGAATCGGGCGTCGGATGGATCATACTTCGGGCGAAAAAAAAATGATCTAGGAGCCGCAATGGCGGATGAGCTGGAACTTCGTAGCTTCCAATCTAACAACAAAAGAGGCCCTATTTATAGAAAAACTCGAGGATTCAAACCTCTTTAAGGCTTGGGCACAGCTAGGTTCGCTCCTTCATAGAAAGGCAACTCAAAAGAATAAAGTTTTTCCTTCTCTTCGGCTAGTAAAACAGACACTCATGACTCAGATCAAAATGAACGAGGCACATATAAACCTACAGACATCTATTTTCAAAGTGCAACGAAAAAATATATGCCAGAGAGGATCAAGATTTTAACAATCGCCAAGCAAAAATTGATGAGGAGGGGCCCAGAGTTTAAGTAAAAAAAAAAAAAATCGGGGAGAAAAAGTTGCGGGACCAACACAACTATGAATCAAATTTTGATGAGGAACAACATTGTGTGGAAATCAACCATCCTGAATCTGTAGAAGACATTGAGCAGCCATATTTGCAATTCAGTAGGCCTGCATTCATCATGTTTCATACTGGATTTGCAGAAAATATCAAACAACCTATGATTAGCAAAAAAATCAATATGTAGCCATGTTTAGATTTGCAGGTAGCTGAAAGTGGCAGCCATTACGAGGAAGAGGATATACAGAGATATTCTGATCTTCAACTTAAACAGTAGCAAGAGGTATTTCTTTATAGCTTCATTGATCCATTTGTTGATTATATGGAGTCTTTGAGCAGCTCAAATGTCAGATTGTTTTTGTCAAATGAAGGTTGGCTTTTCCCTTCTTTTGAAATGAATTTCGATATTCCATGGGATCCTTTATTCATCATCTCCAGATAAAAAAATTTACCATTTAGTCAAATATGTGTATGGCTTCATTGGAAGCATGATTTTACCTAATCAAAAGAAAGCAGATGATTAGAATGGGAGCTGTAAATAAATAAGCTTGATGCTTCAAGCAGTTCCTTAAGTTTGTAGTATGAGCAGTTTGAATTTGCAGTTTGTTTTTTGCAGTATAAGAAGAGTAGGTTTTCAAAGATTGAAATAGGTTAGGAATAAGATAAAAAGACTCCAGCCCAATGGATACAAGCACTGGTATATCTTATTTTCATTTTCAAAGCGGTGAATGGCAGGCAGGATAGGGTGTAGTTATCAGAGATGGTTTCATTTGAAAGGCACAGGTCTACTTGTTCTTGGCAGCTCACAGGGAGGATGCCATCCCCAGACGAAGCCAAATGTTATCATCAGATCTGATCCAACAAAATTTCAGTTTCTGGCAGCATCCCAAATGTCTGAATATAAGAGCCTATTAATAAATCATGTGGAGTCTAGTTTTGGAGCAAGGATGTTTGAGCATGATGACTTGGCTGATGAAGCTGAGAATCTAATGATTAAGTTGAAATTTTTGAAATACAAGCTTAGGAAAAGCAATATCCATGCCATCCATCCAACAACCCATTCATGATTATGTTTGGAATAATGCGACTCGTCCTTTCTCAAATTCCAAATTTTGACCAACTCTGGTGGCTTTCTATAGTAGCTGATGTCATGTAATTTAGCTATTCATCAATAGGCCTTGGCCTTTGTATTGGTAAAGTTGCAGAAGGAAACTTTCATGGAACCCTTACCAGAGTTATAGTAGGTACAATCACTGCAACACAAAAAGTTTGGCAAACCTTTCAAGCCCTAGGAGACATTGCTTTTGCCTATTCATATTCCATGATTCTCATCGAGATCCAAGACACACTGAAAGCACCTCCTGTAGAGAACAAAACAATGAAGAAGGAAATTATGTTGGGCATCAGTGTTACAACTGTGTTCTACACGCTATCTGCTAACTAACTGGTGGAAGGATGTTCTTTCTAGTGAAAATGTAGATTCAGTGAAAATAAGTAACAGACTAGACAACACGCCTAGAGTTGTTGTCACTTCAAAATATGGTTGGAGTGCAAACATGGAGAGAATTATGCAATCACAAACTCTATCATATGCCAACAGGCAAAGTTACATGTGGGGGAAGAGGATACTTGAGATTAATCCAAGGCATCCTATCATTAAATAAGTCCGTGAAAGGGTCACACAGAGTCCAAAGGATGAAAATATAAAGAAAACTGCAAAGTTGATCTACTAGACAGCATTGATGGAAAGTGGATTCATACTTAATGACCCAAAGGAATTTACATCGAGCATTTACTCGACAATCAAGACTACTCTAAACGTGAACCCAGATGCAACGGTTGAGGAAGAGGATAAAATAGAAGAAGAGGTCGTTGTTGAAACAAGGGAAGATGCAGAGGTTATGGCTATAAGAGAGGCATGCAAGAAACTTGCTCAGATTGAGTTGTCAGATTATGAAATATTTTCATTTTGTGAACCATGCCCAATGTGCTTTGGAGCTATTCACCTTTCAAGAATCAAACGATTGTTATATGGAGCCAAAGCAGAGGCAGCCAAAGCAAAGGCGGCAATTGAAATTAGCTTTGATGATTTCATTGCAGATGCATTAAGGGGTACTGCCTATTACCAGAAAGCTAATCTGGAGATAAAACGAGCTGATGGAGGTGGTGCTGTAATTGCTGAACAAGTTTTCCAAAATACAAAGGAAAAATTCAAAATGTACTGATTTATTGCAACCATTGATTATCCTCAATGAAATATCATTCACAATATTACAATTCTATTGAGTTTCATCCAGAGAGGAATATCAGCAATTGAAGCCAGCATGGTGGTAAGCTGTTGGTTCCTGCAATTAATTGATGTATGTGGGACACATCCCCTGATGAGATAGATGGCAGAGTATATTAATTCTAGATCCAATTATTCAGGCAGAAAATCAGAACGAGCTCCAGATAATTAAGGCAGACAGTTTTAGAAGATTGACTTTTCTATTTTTGAAGAAATTCGATCCATAGAAGTAGGATCTGATAACTATCTTAGAAACTCAAATATTTTGTATATAAGGATAGTCACTAGATTGAAAAAGGGGGTGGCAATTGGAGTGATGGAGATCCAGTTTTGATACTGTATGACATGAAATACTCTACATCTTCAATACATATTCTGCTTTGATATGAGTATGATTATGATTTGACTGTGTATCTTATGAATTGTGTTTCTTATGATTTATCCTGTATATGGTCAATTGAATCCCATTACATGATTCTTATGGTGAAATACAGTTATCTTTTAAACTTTTAAAAACAGATTCAGTCTCATTTCATAAATTCATGATCGTAGTTCCTTTGATATTGGATTTTGTATCTTGTTTTATGTTATACAGTTCTTTAATGATTATGTGATTTTCCTATAGCTTTGATTACATACCAGCCCGGTTTTTTATCTTGATTTCATTGAATTATATTTTTGAAAAAGATTCCTTTAAGCTTGAACCCCTGTAGTCTAGGTTAACTTTAGGGATAACAGGCTCATTAAGTGAAAACTGATGCAAAAGACCTAGGCATGATAATAAAACTTCCCATTGAATACAATTGAGACTGCTCATTCTTGACTTGTGAAAATTCTGAGTGACTTTAGTGCACAAGAAACTTCAATGGAGGGGACTAGCAGAAGTTTGTTTGAGTGAAAAGTGTTGAAGTTCTGAACTAGTGCAGCTATTTTAAACTGAGTTCATACTGCTACAAGCATAATAGATTTACTGCATAATACTTAGTAGAGTTGCAGAGGATTACTAAACTAGATCTCTCACCCAGTACTTATATTAGGTGGACCAAAAGACAAGATCGGGGGTCCTGAGATTTGCAATTCAGCTATCTCCAGGAGTTGGTTGGGAGGAATAGGTTCCTTAACATGTTCTCACCTCTCCTACATTTCCAGGTTCTACATGATTTATCTAGTTTCTAATTTCATATTCAGATCAACAAGGATTGAATTTAAGCAATAATGTGTTATGCTTTTGTTCTGTTGTTATTAGGATAAGTTAATGAAATCTTTTACTGTGAAAAGATAGTCAAATGTTGGATTAGATATATATTAGGATAAATGATTAGAAGAATTTCCAATTTTACTGATAGATAATAAAAAAATACCTACCTGTATTTTTCCACACCTTTTTAAAGGTAGTACTCTAGTATAGTAGGATAGATTAAATTCTGATAAAGAATCGAATGAAGTATGCTTGAATGTGTTTATTTACCTTCTATATATTTCATAGGGTTAATCAAAAGTATGTTTTTCCTTTCTATTTCAATTTTTTTCCTTAGACAGAGTATAGTGTCATAACATAAACAAATCTATCTTTAAGAAAGATTATATATATATATATATATATACTTGGTCTATGCACTTATTTATACAGTGGATGAATTATTTACTATAAGCCTATTATTATAGTAACTAAAAGACATTATAAAAATAGAAAATAAATAAGCAGGATTAACTTAAAGAAACCGTAAAATGAGGCTAGAAATTACTTAGATAACTTCATCATTAATCTAAGTAAAAATGTAACTTGAATAACATTATAATCAAATATTAAACTCTGTAATAATTTAAAAGTAATTAAGATTTTATAAATAAAACCTATTTTGAAGAAACTGTCAAATATGACTATCATTACCTCCTCTTTTACTAGCAGAGGGGTTATACAGTTTCACCCTAAATTACTTAAAGCATACGTTCTTCATTTATATAACCACAGTTATCTAATATATGAATATACAAAATTTAATACATTTCCACAGGAAACAGTATTAAAACTGTTTGGTAAATATAAACTAAGAAAGTTTAAATAAAAACCTTTCAAAACATTCCAACCCAGGAAAACAGTAAAGACTCGGGTAGTATTATTCACCCTTTCCTTTATCTCTTTGCTGAACAATTGCTTACTAACAGTAAAAATCAAATTTTGTCCTAAAAACCAACTGTCTGAACATTTTGTTTCTCTTTTAAACAAAATCAAAACAACTACGAATAGAAACCATAATAAAACTTCTTTAGCTATATATTCATCAAAACAAATGTCATTGCAGTAACAAAATCTCTGTTGAGGTTAATTTAAAAAGAAGTGAAAATAAACCAGAACAGATAAAAATCTCACAGCATGGCATTGTTTTTCTTAAAAACACAGTATATGTATATATTATCAATTATATAAGTTACAAAATAGTAAGCTTTTAAGCTTATTCGAATTATAAACAATATCTAAACCCTAAACATCTTCCATCAAAAACCACTACTATATCCATGCAGGATATAGCCTAATGGCCTTTTTACAAATAAAAAAAAACACAGCTTCAAAGCCTGTTTAAATTATAATCTCTAAAAATTTAAGTCACGGCCATGAAGACCCAAAACTATTTCATAACAAAATGGCCGCTAGGTCTTAAACATTTTTCCTATCAACATATTACAGTTTCGGCCATATGGCCTTCCTAAACATTAATGATTTCTAATAACCAAGAAATGGAGTTGCATCTCGGTGGAACTGCAACACTGAACTCCTTATAACCATTGCAGAAGGACCTCAGGTAGGACCGAGGCTTACCAGAATGAACGCCATCGTGGAGCCTTTTTTGGTGGTGTCCTTCAGCACATAGCAATTAATTCTAAATCCTACACAATCAAAAAAACCACCAAATGTTAAATTCTTGCAGTTAATAAAGATAGAAATCAAACAATAGTGCAGAAGATTTATGGTATTGTTTAAAACTATTTTGCTTACCTGAAGAGTTGATGCTCGGCCGTGATGGTGACATGAACAAACCCAAGCCACAAACAAGGGTACACCGAGCTACAAGGAAGCTCTGTCAAAAAAAAAACCAACGCACAATGTGCAAACCCGAAACCAAAAACCACAAGGAAACAGAGTCAAAGCCCACACTAGAAGTCGGGCAATGAAGATAGATAACCCTACACTCAATGAGAACACTTAGATAAGTAGTCAAGACCAAACTATGACGAATCAAGAACTGTGCTCACATTATCAATTTCACCACTGCACGAGTGCATGAAGGGTATCACTTGCAGAGGCGAGGTAACAATGAAGGGTAGCGCTTACAGAGATATGGTAATGGCGATAGAGGGCTCATACACAAAATTAAGCAGTGGCCACGTAAACCCTGCATGGAGAATAACTCAAAATGGAAAAAGGAGGCCTATACTCAAAGGGTTAAAGGAATAACATCAAAGCCTTGGATCATGACCCTGGGCTCTTCACTCCACAACAGAGACAAGAAAATCAGGTAAAAATGCAAATTTTTAGGGTTTAGGAGAAACTTATATGGTGAAACCCAAAGGTCAAAACCCTAACCAACAATCCACTAACACGTGGCGATGAAATATTTCTCAAGTCGTGGGTTTTGCATTATAGTTCGAGACCCCTTTGGAGCAGCCTGCACACAATAGAGTTTTATATATAAATTATGGTTAAAACCCTTTTCATAACATTCAATATTGTTTCATTATAATATGCATATTATAACCCTAACGGATAATGTAGGGAGGAAGTATTTACACTAAGGTTTATATTTATGTTCTACAATCCTTTGAAATGGGTAAAAACTTGTGTAAAGAATTCTTCAACTTTGATTAGCATAATAAACAACACTTTGTGAGAAATTGTAGAATTGTAAAAAGACCTTGTAAAAGACTTAATCATTTATGTATGTGTGTTGGAAAGCATAGGAAGATGTATAGCTTGATTTTGTTAAGTAGGTATTAAACTTAGATTCATATATCCCCTTGTGAGATGAGTATCATACGAAGGTTGAGTTGGATAGATTTTTGTAGAAAATAATCTTTTTATTCTTACACAAAAAGCAGTAATACTATAGTTTAAGGATGTAAAATTTGAAATATTGCATCTTTAGTTAGTAAGTACTAAAATAGTTAATAGACTGTCTTATGCACTAGGTTTTTAATTCCATGTGTGAATGTCAATCATTGTACTTTATGACTATATCTATATTTAGGTTTTCCTAAGTTTATTTAACTCATTTATTGTTGAAAACAAATACTCTTGAATTACCTCGGTATCAAGTAATAAAGTATTAAAGGACCTGCTAGATAAATTACCTTTCACTAGAATTACATACAGGACCTCAACTAATAATAAATAGATAAAAGTTAGATGAACAAGTTATAGTTGAAGCGAAATGGAAGAGCAAGTGGATTATATTCAGTTTTCCAAATACTCATGTTTATTAGAAAATTAATTAAAACATAAATATATAGATCAACGATACCTCATTTATTTGATCAAAGCTGTAAAATAAATAAATTTACTAGCGTTATATTTTTATGCTAGTTGAGATAATAATCTCAATCCGGAAACTGGTTACAAAATGTCTTACCTGTATAAGACCTGTAAAAGAAGCATCACTTCACTGCATTAGCTAAAAAGCTAAGTAAGCCTCGGACTCAACTGAAGTTCCTTCATATTTTCACAAACGGTAAAACAAACTTAGCACTTAATAATTAAACAGATGTTTCAATTCATGTTGTTCCAAATCATAACCTACTAAATCAAATCCTTAACAATGATTTACGAAAGCAATATTTAAGTATGTAGATCTAGAAAAATAACAAAAGAATCAGTTCTAGTTAAGCCTGATTATGTTAATCGTTAACAGTTAAATGTTCCTCAATAGTGATGATTGCAAACATTAAATGTCATAGGAAAAATTTTAAATTTTTACGAATTTTTGGGTTATTACAGACACTGTAGCTAGGGTTTTACCCCTAGCTTGTGCGAATGAGCACCTACTAAGGATAACTGACTCCTTAGTAGCAGTTTAGTAAAAATTAAATAACAATACTAAACAGGAATGAAAACTAATCTAAAACACGTGCATGAAACAAAACAGCAAAATATAAAGAATGGTTTTTTATTGATATTACCTCCGATGTGGAGGTTGGTGAAGCCCTTTGCGCTGATCCGAGAGGTTGCTCCGAGCTCCAGTTGCTCCTTCTCTTTCTCCGATGGTGGAAATGGGCCAAAAGGGGCTCTCAATGGTGAAAGTAGCTCAAAGGGTGAGCTAGGGTTTCAAGAGCAATTTTGGCAGAGTGAGGATGCTTGTGACTGTGGATGTGAAATGAGGGGTCTCCATCACCTATTTATAGTTTTTTTTAGTGGTGGAGTGCTGGCCCATGGTTTTGGAAACCATGTGGTTTAGGGCAGCTTATTTAGGGTTTTTTCCTCCTTTTCCTCATTATTTTATTTTTTCTTCCCTTTTAGGGGATTTTTGCTATTTTAGAGGAATTTTTGATATTTTAGGAGGAAAAAAGGGGTTTTTTGGCCTTTTGGAGGCATTTTAGGCCTTTTGGAGGCTTTTTAGATGGTTTTATGGCCTTTTGGAGGCATTTTAGGCCTTTTGGAGGCTTTTTAGTGGGATTTTCAGGGAAATATGGTAGGAAAATGGACAAATGAGCCATGTAGTGGGGTAGATGAGGTAGTGAACACTTTTTGGGTGTTAACAGATTGCCCCCTGATGTGCGAGGGCAGGAGCTCATCATATGGCCGATGGACATCATAAGTCATACATGGTTTGCTTGGGGTGTGGAGAAGAGAAGAAACAAACTGAAGCCCGGAACAACGATCCCGAACCAACTGCAAGAACAAAAAGTACATAACTTCAATAATGGATGAGGAATCATCTGATCATATGGATGAGGCAGGCATTCCCATGCTCATATCAGGATATAACATAATAATAACAATGGGGTCCAAAATATGGGGACCTGACATATACATGGCCTCAAATACTGAATGAGGAAGAATCTCAATATATGGACGAGGCGGGCATACCCATGCTCGTATCAAGATACATAAACATAACTGTGAGGCCCGAAAAGGAGGACCTGTAGGATACATAAACAACCACTGTGTATATCATAAGGGTCCAGAAGGGACACAAAGCTGGGACATACTGCTGGGACATACTGCATATCTGAGCTGAAAACCTGATGCACTGGAATGACAGCAGTGCTACTAAATATGGTACCAAAGGAACTGATGAGCTGTTGGATCAGAGTGACAAGGGTCACACTCGCAATGGTACACTGAACTGGAACTATACTGGGTACTCAAGGAAGCATGGAACTGGGTGACTTCTGAATACAATCGCCAACGCAGCCCGGACATCCACACGAACATAGAAATGGGCATTCCGAAGTGACTCACCAATGTGCTAGAGTCGGGGGAAATCCGAGGTCTTCGACAAATAATGGAAGGGATCTAAATCCTGCGCGATTCTCAACGATGCGATCAAGGTGCTGAAGTCGAGCATGTGAGAAACAACCATTCGGAGAGGCAATGATGACTCCTCCCAAAATGGTCCGTAGGCACCCACCACAAATGGTGAGGGGTCCAAGGCGCAGGGGCCTCTGGTTCTATCCTCTGGAATAGAGGGGCTGTTGTCGACAGAGGGAGACCTACAACTATCAAGGCAATGATGTTTCCTTGACAGGAGCGCGAGGTGAAAAACCGAAATGTGATAGTACTGATGACAGGATGGATAAACTGGGGGGAATAACTGGGCAAGTAGAGTGGGGGACTCAAACTTCCTTTGTTCAGAGTATGATGGCGGGGAAGATCGGGAAGCATATGAAACTGACTAGTGGTAAAGGGATCATAGCTGTATCAGATCTGGGAGGGTGACTGGGCTGAGGGAGACTCAAACTGTGTTAAAATGGCAGGAGACTGCAGAATACTCTGAAAAAAAGGCGACCTGATTGAGGGTGTTGCCGAGAGGATCGATCATAGCGCCAAGGGGCGCGGGGGGACTTCTTCATGGGTTAGGGAACGAGAAGAAGTGTGGAGATAAAATGGTACTGTCGTGTGGATTTTACGAGCCCAGGACAGTTCATGCTCATGGTTGCTTTCAATTTTTAAGGAGTCTAAAAGCAATAAGAAGACTCTGAAGGAATGGAGTGGTATGGTACTGTCATGTGGATTTTACGAGCCCAGGGCAGTTCATGCTTGTGGTTGCTTTCAATTTTAAGGAGTCTGAAAGCAAATAAGAAGACTCTAAATGGATGTAATGGTACTGTTGTGTGGTTTTTTACGATCCCAGGACAGTTCATGCTCGTGGTTGCTTTCAATTTTAAGGAGTCTGAAAGCAAATAAGAAGACTCTGAATGGATGTAATGGTACTGTCGTGTGGATTTTACGAGCCCAGGACAGTTCATGCTCGTGGTTACTTTCAATTTTAAGGAGTCTGAAAGCAAATAAGAAGACTCTGAATGGATGTAATGGTACTGTCGTGTGGTTTTTTACGAGCCCAGGACAGTTCATGCTCGTGGTTGCTTTCAATTTTAAGGAGTCTGAAAGCAAATAAGAAGACTCTGAATGGATGTAATAGTAATGTCGTGTGGATTTTATGAGCCCAAGACAGTTCATGCTCATTGGTGCTTTCAATTTTAAGGATTCTGAAAGCAATAAGAAGACTCTGAATTAATGGAATGGCCAGGCAAGGAGGAAGTGTTTAATCAAGGAACATTTATGATGACCAGGAATGAGGGTGGGGGGGAACACTTGGTGGGCCTCCTTGCAGGGTGAATGAATGGTGGAAAAATAACGAAACATTTGTAGTATGACAGGAGTGAATGGCTCATGTAGAAAGTGTGGAACAATCTGATGGCGGTCGATGTGGCACGCAAACCAAGGTGACTAGTGGTGTCAAAAAATGGGTGAAAATTTGACAGAGAAAAAGAAAGCGACGAGGTGACCAACGTGACGGGCTCGTTGTGTTGATTCCAATGGTAGAAACGGTTCGAAAAACAGACTTCGTATGGGTTCAGAATGGCCAAAACAAGAAAAAAGTCAACTGACTATAAATAGTAAGTGGGCCCAACATGACAAGTGTCATTTGTACTATTTGACTTTGACTAGTGATCGGAGTGGACCAGAGCTGAGGTGTCATTTCTGGACGATCCGACCGGCCGATTTCAGATTCGGGATATACAGGTATTCCGTCAAACTCATACCTGCTTTGTCATTGGGTTCGGGGGGGGTAGTGGGTCCCAGGGTACGCTTTGTACTCTAATGGTGCCTTGTTTTTTGTTAACGGGCACAGGGTTTGAAACCCAGGTGGTATAGGCAATAGGATAAATGAATTCGGCCTTGCGAAGTTTCTCAATCTCTGCTTTGACAGCTGGGAGTTTTGAGGGATGAATGGGACGTTGTTTCTGACGAACGGGGGGAACGTCAGGCCATGTGTCAATGTGGTGCTCTATAATGGCAGGGTCAAGAACGGGCATTTCAGTGTAGGACCAGGAAAAGACATCACGGAATTCTCTGAAGAGTTTTTTGTATTCCTCAATCTCTTGTTCACTGCAAGAGGCTCCTAAAGTGATGAGTTCAAGGGAACTTCCTGGGGCAGCGATATCAATTTGGATGACAGGTGAGATGTTGGCCATATTACCCTCCTCGAAGGCATCAGGAGCAGGAATAGGGTCCTTGAACCAATCAACCTTGGGAGGAAGGAAGTCTTTGGATTCAATTGCAAATTGGGTAGCAGTGTTAGAAGAGGATTCATCTGGGAGAAAGTAGGAACGATGGTGCATGTCATCCCAGGGATACTCCGGGGCTGTGATAGCCTCAAGGATCTCCTCATCAGTGCGAAAAGTTTGTGTCGTCAAATCGGTTGAAGAGGGAGTAGCGGTGGAAGAGATCATATAAATGTTATTAACCTCTCCAGAAGGGGGAGAACACGGGGGGTGGATCTCCTCAATGGTGGGTGGTGCGGTCTCAAGATCCAGATTGTTCATCTCAAAGAGAACTGCTCTGTAATCGGGGAGATCAGGACAGTGATTTGTGTAATGCCCGTAAATACCGCATATGGCACAGGGGTGGTTAGTGCGCAGGGATTTGTCGTAAGGCTTGGGGGTTGGATCAAGGTGGACAATTGGAATAGTGGGGTCGTCGTCAAGCAGTTCCATGTGTGCCTGTAATGCCGGTAACTGAGGACATTGGTGAGTCACATGGCCCAACTCATCGCACAACGAGAATTTGGGAGGAGCACGAAACACAGGGGGGTTTTTGACTGTCTTGGGAGGTGGGACGGCAGAGTAAGGTTGGGGGCCTCTACCCCTAGTTGGTTTGGTAACAGGAGGGGGGGGGTTCGTGGAGGACGACGGGGTAGCAACACCGGGAGGTGGTTGACTAATAGTGACAATGGGTTGCACCGGTTGCAGGACGACATCTGGTGTCGGTGGGGGAACGGGAGGCGAAAGATACCAAATGGGTAATCCTAAGGTTAAACCAGGGAGGCTGAGGGTAGCCATGATCGGGGCGCTAACTACTCCTGATGGAGGGAAGAGGAAAGGAATGGTATGGATGGGGGTAGCACCAATGTGGCTAGGTACCAAAGGGGGTTTAGGCAACAAGGGCGGTTGATTAGTAGGAGTTCATGTATTATGGGACAAGGTACACAGGTCAGACACGTCAGTGGCGGGTGACGGGGGTGGAATAGATTGGAAGGTCGAGGTCATAGGTGCATCTGAGTAAACTCCGAGCCCCATAGAGGAAACAACTGAAGTGGTGGCATTCGAAACAGGTTGTTCAACCATGGGGAGAACATTTTCAGGTACCGCGGGGGCATTGGGATCATAGTAGGTGAGTTGGTCGACCTTGACCACGCGTCCCTCGTGGGGGAACATCATGGTACGAAAAACGGAAGAAGCAACCGCCCGCATGGCGTACATGTAGCTGCGGCCAAGTAAAAGGTTATAATCAAGCTATGCATTGATAACCTCGATGTCGATGAGGACGGTTTTTCCAACCAATTGGACGGGGATGTTAGTTAATAGGCCTTGTGGTTGAGCTGAACGGCCGTCGTAGGCTCGCAACGCGGTAGTGGATGGCTGGAGAGGGGGGGATCCCAATTTCTGCCAGATGAGGGTGGACATGACACATGTAGAGGCACCTTCATCAATAATGCATCGATGGATGACAAAATTCCGAACAAAAACACAAACTTGGAACGCTAAAGTGGAAGGCATGCGGGGTTCGGATTGGTCCAAATCAAATGCCATTAAACTCAAATCATTTGGATCGATAGCCCCAATGGCTGAGAGTAAAGTCTTACGTTGCGAAGGGCAGTTTTTTAAGACTTCTAACGCAGACATGGCTGCGGGGGATCGGGCTAAGTCATCGACAATATTGTAGTTGGACGCAGCCCGCGCATTGGGGCTATTATTGATACGGCGAAGCGGGAAACGAGGTGCTTTGGGAATGCCATCTAGTGGAGGTGGAGGTATACGTAACGCCTGATCAGTGGGATGAGAATTAGTGGGTTTATCGGCGGGAGGCGCTTCAGGGGTGGTGCCATATTGGGTCCGCCGGGTCTGGAGGTTGACCTCATCGGAAGACATCATCAACAAGTGGTGGGTACCTGAGTCATGCATGGGTTGATCAGGAGCAGCGTAAGTGATTTGTTGTTGGGTTGGAGCGTTGGCTTGAGGGGGAGCCAATGGTTGGGTGTTCACGACGCCTTGGGTTGGTAAGGGGTTTTGCAGCACCAAAGGTGGCTGCTGAGGTTGTGGGGGGTTGGGTGGGGCTTGAGGAGCCGCTTTCCCTTGGCGGTGGGCATCTTCAGCCCAAAGTTGCCGAACTCGCTCCATGTGTGGGAAAAATGTGTGTAGTGGCCATAGACCCCGCAAATAGAACAAGGATGGTTTGTTCGCAAATTGGGGTTTTTAGCCTGCTTGGGCGGGCGATCAGGGTTTTGGTTAGCAGGGGCCGCATTATTATTATCAGGGGGATTAGGGGGTTGACCAGCTTGGTCTACAGGTTGGTTATTCCCATGATTTCGGCCCTTGCCACGGTTTTGTTGGCCCTGGTTGCATTGGTTGGTCTGGTTTTGCTACGAGTTTTGTTGAGCGTAAACTTGCCCTTGGGCAGCAGGTGGATTCTGAGGTTGTGCAGGTGCTGGAGCAGGTTGCGGTGGATGATATGTAGGTGGAGGCTGCACAGGGGCAGAAACTTGAGGGGGTTGCTGATAGGGCTACGGAACGGGTTGTGGGTTTGCCGCAGGGGCTGCCTATGGTGGGTAATAAGCAGGTTGGGCTTGTGAAGGC
Organism: Pseudotsuga menziesii; assembly: GCA_001517045.1. Classification (NCBI taxonomy): domain Eukaryota; kingdom Viridiplantae; phylum Streptophyta; class Pinopsida; order Pinales; family Pinaceae; genus Pseudotsuga; species Pseudotsuga menziesii. The sequence continues at coordinate 430 of LPNX010038083.1, read as the reverse complement.
GCAGGAGCTGGTGCAGCCTATTGGTGGTAGTAGGGTTGAGGTGCGACCAGGGGGGCATAAGCGGGAGTCGCATGACCGAAACATTGCGGTGGACATGAGGGTCCATGAGAATGGTGGTGATGTTGCATGGGGGCATACGAGTTGGTGGCTCCAGGTTGTGAGGTAGCCCGTGAAAGGTCAGGGCCAGGGGTAGGACGTGCTATGGAAAATGGTTGAGGATGTGAAGAGACATGGCCAATGATACCGTCGGCAGCGTGGGATGCCCCGGGCGCATCATGCTGGGAGGACTCGCCGCGAGGGGCGTCAGGTATGATGGTATAGAGATAACCTGATGTTATAGCGGATTTCACCACACTAGGTGAATCACACATTGTATGGCCTTCCCTTGTCCCGCTGCAGACTCATTAGCCCCTTTGGACCACTTTATATC
>LPNX010038068.1:331166-609969 GCA_001517045.1 Pseudotsuga menziesii | reverse complement strand
ATATAAAGTGGTCCAAAGGGGCTAATGAGTCTGCAGCGGGACAAGGGAAGGCCATACAATGTGTGATTCACCTAGTGTGGTGAAATCCGCTATAACACTATGTATGTCTAAAATATTGTCAAAAATGATTGTCTTACTGTAAAGAGTGGTTTAAGATAGGCATAATGCGAAAATGGAGGAAACACACAATTAGTAATGGTTTACCATATTCCATAGCATGGGGTTGGTAAATACAAACCAAACACCTATGACTATGGATGGCATGTATATGTGTGAGAAGTAATGTTTTAGGCACTAAGGAACGCTCTTGCATTATGTTTAAATTTAAATTTTTATTCCCTCCTTTGGTGTCAATAGAAACACTCAAGTTTCTATTAGTTACATAACATGCAAGGTTTTACGAACTACATAATGCTCGGGTTTTTATGATTTATAAAACACTCTATCATTATAAAGCACATAAACTATGTGATAAGTAATGGATGGAGATAAGGGAGTTGAGAGAGAGAGAGAGGATATGATAGGGGTGATAGGAATGGGACATAAATTGAGGCAGGGGGAGATAGGAATGAGGACGGAGGAAATTAAATTACTAAACCCATAAGTCCTTAGGTCCAAACCCCCTAAATACCTAAGCCCCAAATTCATTAGCTCCTAAGAACCTAAGCCCTTAACACACAAGCCCTTGCCACTTTAACCCATTGACAATTAACTCTAACCTATTATACCCTACACCACTAATAATCAATCCCTAAATATGTTAACCTATAAATTCCCTAATCCTTAAGTCCTTAGTCCCTTAATTAAACCCTTATCACCCATCCACATAGTCCTTAATCCCTAACACCCTAAACACTTCACCCCTTATAATCCCTTAACAGTATAACACCTAACTCCTTGATTCACAACCTCTTAAAAACTAATTCCCTAACCATATAACCTTATACCCATTTACCCATAAATTCCATAAACCCTAAATTCCTTATGTCCTTTAATTTTTTAATTCTAATCATTTAACCATTATCCTCTAAGCCCTACTTTACCCCCTAGAGGTAAAATATTTTTTTACCTATAATCTATGTTTGCATGTGTGACCTCCCTTGTGCAAGTGTGCCCTCCATTTTCTTATGTTCCCTATTCTTGCATGTGTGATCTTTTTATTCATGAGAGCTCTTTGTTTTCTTGAGATCTCTCAGTTGGTCTTGATTATTTCTCTTTCAGCTTTGCATTAGCCTCTAAGCTCTAGTTTACCCCTTATAATCCTTTAATCATTTATCCCCTTCACCATTAATTCCTAAACTCATAAAACACACCCACTAACCCTATTTCACTAAATCCCTTAACCCCTAAATCCCCTAACCCCTAAACCCCTTAACCACTTTACCTCTAATCCCACAACCCCTAACCCCTAACACATAATCCACCTCTAACCCCTAAAAATCCTAACCCATTATAGGTAAATCCCAAATCCCTAAATCTCTAAATACCTAACCCCTTAACTCTTAGAAAAAATTAAAACTTTTATTGCTTAGGATTTAACCTCTAAAACATTAAACCATATCACCCTAACCATTTAACCTTATATTCCTTAATCCCTAAATCCGCTAACCCCTAAAACCCTACTCCCTAAACATAAATTAATCCCTAGTTATCCCTTGACCTATAAATATTAACTCCTTAACCCTTGTATCCTTAACCTTTTATGCTTAAATAACCTAACTTATAAATCCCTTAACCCCTTAACTAACCCATACCCCTCGAATACCTAATCTCTTAACCCCTAAACTCTAATCCCTTAAACGATAAAGCATATCATCTCATATCTTCTTAACTCTGTAACCCCTAAACCTTTAAACCTATTATCCTCTTTATTCCTTTACCTATAAACTCTTAACCCCTAACCCATAATCCCAAATCCCAAAACCCATAAATTATAAACCTCTAAATCCCTTAAATCACCTCATCCAATAAGCCCTTAACCCCCAAGCCTTTAATCCTTTAACCCCTTCACACTTAACCATTAACCAACTAGATCCCTAAATCCATTATCTTGTAAATATTCTAACACCTAAAGGCATAACTTATTAAGTAACCACTAATCCCCTAACCCTTACATCGTTAACCACTAAACCCCTAAGCCTTTAACATCTTACAAGCCCTTAACACTTAAACCCTTCACCCTTAATTCTTAACCTCTTGAACACTAACCTCCTAAAATTTGTGCCCTCAATTCATTAACCCCTAAATCCCTTTATCGCTTAGCACATAACACCAAACACCTATTCCCTAGTTTATCCATAAACACTAAATCCTTTAATTCTAACTTATGAAACCCTAACCCCCTAAATCGAGATCCCTAAATCCATTATTACCTAAAATCCTTGACCCCTTCACATGTTTACCTTTAATCTGTCAACCACTAACCCTGAGTTTACCCCATCACCCCTAAACAACTTAACCATAAGCCCTTAAAACTTAGCACCTAACGTATGAAACACTAATACCCTAACACTTGATCCCTAAATTTCTTAACAACTAACTCCCCTAAATTTCTAAGACTTATCCTCTTAACTCTAGTTAATCACTTAATATCCCTTATCCTCTTAATCCTAGACCCTTCAATCCTATCCCCTTAAGCTCTAACTCCTCAAGGTCATAAGCCCTAAATAATTTAACCCCTTAATTAAACCCTAATACCTAAGCCCTTAACCCATAGCCCCTAGTTGCTTAGATAGTGAAGTCCATAACTTCTTAGCTACTTATCCCTCTAACCCCAAAATAGATAAACAACTAAACCCCTTTACATGTTTAAATCTAATACCTTAACCCCTAATCCCAAATCCCTACTTAACCTCCTAACCCATACAACATCAAGCCCAAAACCCTTGAAGATAAGAAGGGATAGGGAAAGAAAAGAAAATTTAATTTGGTAAGGAAATATTAAAGAAGGTTGAGGAAAGTTTTTATGTGTAGATAACTATAATGCTAGAGAATATATTGTGAGATAAGCGCTTGAGCGTTTTAGTTCATTAGACGTCACCTTTCCACGAACCAAACATATTAATTGTAAGAGATTTTTTTATTGTAGAAGGAACACATGAGCACTATGGCTTTAGTAAATGTTAAAGTGTTTTGTTTCTACATAATTTTACTAAATACTCTACCTATTTTCTTCACAAATACTATGTGTATTCTCTCCCTCACAATAATGCAAGCATACCCACACAATTAAATAGATTTAACAGCAATACATGAAAGCATGAGGACTCTATGTTCATAATTGAAGAGGGATCTATATTCTCAATCAAACAAACTTGAATAATCTATGCTCACAATGAACCTGCATTCAGAATTGAGCAAGCTTAAAGAATCTATATTCAAGTTTGAGGAAGAACTATATCCACAATCAAAAGCAAGGTTGAAAAATTATATTTAGAAATATTGAAGAATCTATATTCATGTTTAAGGAAGAATCTATATCCACAATCAGAAGTAAGGTTGAAGAATTTATATTCACAATTGAGGAAGAGAGCAAGGTTGAAGAATTTATATTCACAATTGAGGCTAATTGAGGAATCTATATGAACACAATTGAAGAAGAATCTACATTCACTATTGATCAATCTTGAAGAACCTATATTCACAAATGAAGAATTTTCTATGTTCGCAAGTGAGGTAGAATTTACGTTCATAATTGAGCAAGCTTGAGGAATCTAAATTCACAATTGAGGAAGTATCTATATTCACAATTGAGCAAGCTTGAAGAATTTATATTAAAAATTGAAGAATTTGTTGAAATATTGTAACTTCGATGAATATTCTATATGTATCTTTTTGTGGTCCCCGATGGTCCTATTGGGAGAACCACTTGTATTACTTTGTACTTTGATGCTCCTAATCGAAAAAACTAATAAGAGTCATGAGGTAGTCCCCTCTAATTGTAAAGTTGGGTCATTAGCACCCCAGTGTGGTTACTTGAGCCTACATGTGTAAATCGAGCCTACATGATTAACTCGAGCCTACATGTCAGATGAGTTAATTAAAGTGAACAGATGAATATAAATAGAGGTGTAGCGCATTAGTGGAGAGAGAGAAGTAGCTAGAGAAGGAGGAGGATCAGGCTTTTATCTCCTTGTTGGTTTTACCTTTTATCTTTTTGGGCATCTATATTGAGGAAGCTTTTGCTGGGTTTTTCCCTTTAGGGTTTTCCCAGGATAAATCTTTGTTGTTCTTGTGATACTGTTTCTTTCAATGATCCTGCTTATATGATTTTGTTATGAAAATGAAATGAAATACTGATGTATTAGCTAAGCATATGAAAAGTTAACAGAATTTTCTATATTCGCAAGAGAGGTAGAATTTAATTTCACAATTTAGAAATCTTTAGGAATCTATATTCACAATTGACAAAGTATCTATATTCGTAATTGAGCAAGATTGAAGAACCTATATTCACAAATTTTAAAAAATTATTTTCACAATTAAGGTTGAATTTACTTTCATAATTAATCAAGGTTCAGGAATCTATATTCACAATTGAGGAAGTAAGTACATTCACAATTGAGCAAGTTTGAATAATCTATATTCACAATTAAAGAAGAATCCATATTCACAATTGAGAACGCTCAAAGAATTTATTTTCATTATATTGTTCATTGTGGTCATGGGGAATCCACACAATCGAACAAGGAAATAGAAAAGGAAAGATAAGCCTAAATAACTCATGGAAGAAAATATAGAAAAGAAAATATTGGACATGTGGAATCAAAACAACTCCATGGATACTCATCCAATTCCAAGCATAGATGATGCCACTGTTGTTCCTTCCAATCCACGACAAGAAGAACATAAGAATTCGCTAGAGGGGCGCTCAATTTCAACAACATTTAATGAAGAAGCACCCCATTGCACTAGTCAATAAATAAATGTAGGTTCTCATAAGGGGATGTTTCAATTCCCACATTAAGTTAACCTTAGAGTATACAAGTGATTGGCTTGATGGATTGTGGTTATGCAAGATATTAATTTATGGAGGACTTGAATGTAGAATATACAGTGCAATACGAATATGTTATTAATACCATCCAAGATAATTTCCAATTTCACACATCTAGTTGCTATCAAGAGAATGAAAGACAACATGCTCCAATTGATACGTTAGAGCATCTTGGTGATGTTGTAGTACATGGTGTAGTTCCAGTACCCTTACCTTTGTTATCAAGTACATTATTAAGAACTATGAAACATTAATATCTTGATGAAAGTATCAATAGTTCACTTGCAGTTATGTTCTATAAACACACCATTAATTATCAAACTCGACAAATACTTGATAACTTTTTTTATTCTAAATGTGACAAGGAAAAATGAAAATTATTTTTATCATTGTTAAAATTTGGTCTATGACTATTGTTGGGAGAAAGTTAAGTATAAATATGACCAAAAAGTATGAAACAATTTCTCATATTGTTAAAAGTTCAGTAGATGCATCTAGTACAATTGGAAAGAAATCTTGTTAAAAGGATCACAATGTGGCTCTCCATGTGTTGTCACAATCAATCATGAACAAAAACACTAGGGCCCATTGTTTTCTTATTCACACATCCAAACTTATTAATTTGTATGTCAAAACACTCTGTAGGGGTTTATTAGAAGAGAACAACTTGAAAATGGTCAACTAGATGTCTATCCCTTCGTTGACAAGTTGTCGTTCTCTTATATGAAGTTCATTAATGTGGTAAAGGGACTAGTGGAGGATTTTTGGCGCACAACACTATAGCTTCTTCCAACCAAAAATATGTATTAAAATTGAGAAGGGGTTCAAGCGATCATGAAACCAACATTAAATATTTTCTTGACATGAAACAAATTGAATTATATGAGATATTTAGGCATGAACATAATGAACTTAACTTGGTACAAAGATCCATTGAGAAATTAAAACCATGCTATGTTAAAATAAGCACAACTCATAACACATGTTTTTGTCGATACCACATTGAGTATGGTTACTATTATGACACACACACACAACTTTTTTTTTAGTGTAATTCATAACACTCTTCTGTAGGAATTCTCAGATACATTGTTGCTTATGCCAACTAGAGACTTTATTCATATCATTTTGTGTAGAAGGATAGATGGTTACACATTTTATCAAAATTATTGTATAGATGGAACATGCCTAGGGTGCGGTGGAATGAAATTATTGAACATGACCAATGAGCATGAACTTGGGAGGTAGGAGGTGAACTTTATATCATTCAAATATGTTACATATGATATTGATGGAGTGGATGAAAGAAAAAAATAAAATTGGTCACTTCTCATGTTAGTAATTATTTCTTGAATACTATTTATTTCTTTAGATTACAATTTCATATGTAACAATCTATTGGGTTTGCGACTTCATTAGGGGATTCTTTTCAAACACACAATTTTATGTAAAGAATTTACATGTGGCTCATTTGCAAGATGATTAGTTTAGAACTTTCAATGATACATTTCTTGTTGGGACTATCTTATGAGTGATCAATTTTATGAAAAAATACAATCTTCAACCATAAAATGAGATTCAAAGTCAATATTATCACTTACACCTGGTCAACATAATGGTAATATCACCTACAAACATGGGGCATATAGTACTTAATATAACAGGTTTATAGTGAAGAACTGTCACTTCTACATAAGTGATGATAGGTGTCACGAATTGGATTTTGTACAACACAACATTCAATTGTTCTACAATCACTTCATGGATAACAATATATAGATGGAAAAATTTTAGATTTGGTCCAATGGTTGTGTGGGAAATTAAAAAATTCCAATGTCTTTCAATGGTTGTGTATTCTTTATAAGAGGTACAAGGTGCCACATATTTGGAACTATTTTGAGACTGGACATAGAAAAGGGGAACATGATGTAGCAGGTGCATGCATCAAGACTTCACTAGGTAGGAAAGAAATGAAGTTCACAATTGTTTCTCTCATCCCATATGAAAGTACCATTGTTGAGTGGTGTTCTTTAGTCATGGGTGAGTGAGAAAGAAGGAAACAAGGACAATAAACTAGGAATGAACATGCACATAGATATTTTTTAGAGGTGGTCGATGTAGATCGATCATAGCTATATGAGTGCAAGACATTCTAGGGTACTCATGCATTTCAATGGGCTAGAACATCAAACAATGCTTTAGTTGAAATATGGACACTGAATCTCTCTCTTTTTTGTTCTCCAAGTAATAGTGATGAATGGAACAATTATGAATCCACATATTTGGTTAACATATGGGATCATGTATCACTCCCTATTGAATTTATTTCCCCTTGCAACCTAGGTTCAAACCTCCTTTTTGGTCAGGTCAACAAATCCCAAGATATCGACCCAACAAAGTAAAGCCCAGCCGGTAGTACATGCGACACAGATGCCGTCTCACCCAAGAAATCTCAGTCTATGGGTAAATTCCAGAACCACGTTTCTGTAGTTTGTGTGGGAGGGTGTTTTAAGTCATTGGCCCTACACCAAGGTTTCCAGTGAATACCAGGAATTTTCTTTGGTGGTTTTCAAATTCTTTGTCAATATAGGGTATGATTTTTCGTTCTTTATGCAATCTTATGCAAATGCACAGGGAGAAGACATCACAGACATATTCATTACTCGAAATACAACATTCATACAGTTATCCCTTTAAAGCACAATAACCAATCAATATTTAAACACAATAAGTATGCACTTTTCTAAGCTACTCAACATTCCCACATATACACAACATGTAACATGGAAACCCATCCGGGAAAAAACCATAAGGTGTTTTTCATCTCGAATTGGCATGAGGAAATAGATGCACCTTTTTTCTGTACATAAAGCTATAGACTCTGTTCAAGATATTCTCTTCTATATCTACATACTTCTCCCTCTCATGCTCTTCGTTCTTCTCTATATTTATCACTCTACTCTACTCCTACTCAGTGAGCCACACACATCTTGGATCGAATAAACCTTCTCTATATGTCTGCAAACTCAGTTACAAAACTACTAATATAATGCACTCAACAATATAGGGTCAGTAACAAAAACTATCCACCTCTAGTATACCTCCAGTGTCTCTCCCCAGAGTGTAGACACTTACTCAAAACTGTTGTATTAACTAATCAGCTCAAAATTGTCTAAACAAGAACTAGATAACGGGCTAACTGGTTAACCAACTAACCCATTTATAGCTTGGGTTTCTCCTTTTATAGCCTTATTACAAACTCAATATACTCCCATACATGCTTGTTATAGACTCAATACCGACTCGATACAGACTTTAACATACTCAGATTCAGTCGTTATCCCACCCGACTTACTATCTTCATCCGACGGGTTGTCTTTCCTATTCTAGAAATATATGACCAAAAACGTGTTATCGTCCTGACTTACAAAAATTCCTTTATACATGTGGTTTTCTCCAAATCGACCTGAGCTCATCCTCATAATCGCTAAGGGCTGCTGCTTTCTCAGCATCATGCCTTACTGTCACTTTCTGGTCGTTATCTCATCTGCACGCCTACTTCTACAAATATTTCTCCATTTCATCAGATCTCTTGCTATGTCCTTCCATCGTAGCTTACAAAATTGGTGCAGCTTCCTCGTGCCATGAATTTTTCCTTATTTTTCTACATTTTGATGGAATTCCGCAATGAAGCATTCTTCTTCCAAATGGATTAAATGAAGTAACATTTCTTTGATAGCATCAACATCAGTCATTTATGTAATGGCTGCTGCTCTTCAACTTGGTACAATATATTCCATAGGCATGACAACCTCCTGTTCATACACTAATCTAAATGGTGTTTGTCTTGTTAACTTCTTACATGTTTTATAATATGCTCATAGGACCGCATAAATTTTCTAGTCCCATTCATCCCTTCTTGTGTTGCAGACCTTGGTGAGCTCATTTTCTAGAATCTTGTTAAATGCTTTGACCGCTCCATTCTCCTGTGGGTGATATGAAGTTGTTTTTCTATGTTGTATCTGACATTTATCTGTTAGTTCTTCAATCAACTGATTAAAAAAATGCATACCTTGATCGCTAACCAATATCTTGGGGCATCCAAACATTGTCACCACATTCTCAAATAAAAACTTTGTTGATGTCACAGTAGTACAATCCTTGATAGGTGCATCCTCTTCCCACCGAGTCAGGTAATCCGTCGTAGTGATAATGTATCTATCTCTTGTGCACATTCCTGCTGTATTAATAGGCCCCACAAATTCGAAAAACCATTTATCAAATACAAGCAGTGAAATTAGTGGAAATAAAGGCATTTCATCTCTGCTAGATGGCTTCCTCATGCGTTGACAGACATCACAGTTCCGACACAAATCTCTAGCATCAGCATGCATGGTATGCCACCATAGACCAACTTGTCATATCTTACGCCCCATATCCTTTCTTGTATAGTGTCCTCCTGTATCAACACCATGTGATTCACTTAATATAATAGGTCTCTCATGTTCAAAAACATGATGTCTCAATTTTTCATCTAGGCCCAGTTTGTACAAGTTGCCAACAATCGACTGAAAATCTACAGCTCGTGTTACTAACTGCTTTTTCTGCACAATTGTAAACTTGGTTGGTGCAAACATCGTAGTTAGGAACTATATGAGATCCTCATACTGGTTATCAAAGGTGATTACCACAAATAATTGGGCATCTGGGAGATTGCTTCTAGACTAGTAGGTTCATCTCCACTTTCTATTCTAGATAAGTTGTCTGGTCCTAAGTTTAATCAGCCCGGTTTGACAATAATATCAAAATCAAATTCCTGGAAGAGGAGGATCAACTAGAAAATATCCCCCCCCCCCCCAACATTGGATTGTTAACCAAATATTTCAATGCAGAGTGATCATTGTACATTTTAAAATCCCCCCCAACAAGTAGTGCTTGAATTTCTGTAATGCATAGACCATCGCAAGTCTTTCTCTCTCTGTTGTAGTGTAATTATTTTTTTATCATTGATAGTTTTCATCTAGAAAAATCAATGGGGTGATCAATATATCCTTCTCTTGGTTGTGTCAAGACCACTCCAAGTTACATGGAAGATGCATCCACATGAACATGGATTTTTTTTCCAATACGAAAATATCAATATGGGTGCAATGGCCATTTTCTTTTCAACTTATCCAATATTTCCTCACATTCATTTGTCCACTAGAACTTAGTATGTTTTTTTAACAATTTCTCCATCCAGGCAGTCACTTGTGCATATCCTTTGATGAACTTATTGTAATATCCCGTATTCCCTAGCATTGCTCTTAATTATTTAACTGTGGTAGGTGGTGGTAAGTTCCAAATAATGGAAATTTTAGCTGGATCAACCAAAATCCCATCATGACAGACCACATGACCTAACAAAGCCCCTAAAGGCACACAAAAAATACATTTCCTCATATTGAGGGTGATCTGGTATTGACGACCTTGTTCCAACATTAGTCTAAGACTTTCTATGTGATCTTTTATGAGACCAAAAACTGTCCAATCATCAAAATAGACTTCAAGAAATTTTTGTATATAGAAGTCAAATGCAACAACTACAATTCTAGAGAAAATTGCAGGCGCATTTTTGAGTCCAAAGGTAATTACCATGTATTGGTAGCATCCCCATTCTATTGCAAAGGTATTCTTTTACCTATATTTTTTGGCAATTCGGACCTAGTGGTAATTAGAGAATCCATTTGTAAATGAATACATCTCTTTTTCTCCAACATTTTCCAATACTTCATCTGTAAACATAGTTGGAAATGGATCATGCAAGTAGGAATCATTAAGTTTTAGAATATCAATGCAAATTTTGACTTCCCCTGAAGTCTTCTTGTTGTGAACTGCTAGTGGGATGATCCATTCTGATTCCTTGATTGGTTCTATTAATCCTACTTCTAACATTCGGTCAAGTTCTGCTTTAAATTTCTCTTTATAACTTCAGTTCAGTTGGTATGGTCATTGTCTGACCGGTTTTGCATCAGGCCTCAAGGGTGTCTTCATTTCGCGAATGTCTCCAACTATGCCCTTCATTTCAGATAAGTTTTTAGGGAACAGATACTGAAATTCATGTAATAAATAAGTGATATTTCCCACTATCTCCTCATCCCAATAATCTCTGATATTATCAAATTTTGGGTTTTCCTCAGACCCAATATTTACTTTCTTGATTTTAAGTTGTTTTAGAAACTGATCAATAGTTATAGGAGCTCCTTCTACTATACGTATACCTTTTGACTTAGGTATGTTTATCTCTAGTGGGTCATCATCATCTGGTTCTCCGGTGATATTGTAGAACTTTATCTAGTTATGTGTAGTCATGGGGCATTGGTGACAGTGGGTATCTACAACTTGTATTTCTTCAAAGACCTTCTCCTTATTTACCTATAGCGCATCATCGAATGTTGGGTGTTCGCTTGTAAATTCAAACGTCAGGGTAAAGTTTATAGTTAAAATTTCCCATTTAATGGTTCCTCATCATAGCTCCTCTGAGGTGTACCAACCTCTTGGCACCATTTACAAGGTGTGGATGAATCGGTGAACCCATTCCTATCGCATATATTCTTTCCAAGATGTGCATTAGTGCTCAATATGTTTTCTAGGATATGATAATTCTGTGTATTTTTTATCATCATAATTGATCTTCTCCAAATTTGATCTCCATTAGTATTCTACATTGTGACCATTCGGAGATAGACTATTTATTTGTACCCCACCATCTAACAGGCGTAGCTTTCAGCACATAGTCTGGAGTGGACAGTTGTTGTGATTTTGTGACCTTTTTTTCAAATTATTCCAAGAATAATGCAAGGTTAGGAGATCCTACATACGTAGGAAACATGCTTGGTTTGGCTCCTACCCTTCAAACAACTTTGTAATTCTTGCACATACGTACATGGACATTTCATGCAGCCTATTCTGCTAGTTTTCTAGGGCTTCTCCTGATTCGTATGTGCAAGAGCTTACACTGTGCCAACTCAAGTTTCCATCACCTATGGGTTTAATATAATATTCCTTCGAAGACATAATGTTATAGATCTGGTACATATAATTCTCTTGTCCTTCTCTATGCACATGCTCAACATATCGCCGCCCTTCAAGGGGATCAATGGGAACAACCACTCTTATTTCTAAATCTTCAAAATATAAGATTATTTTCTTGAATTTTATGATAGTTTGGTTGTCTATTTCCCAATCATTCCCTAGAAGAACAAGATAGGGGTTTGTTTCATCAATAATGTCAATGACATCGAAGACAACATTTTTTCTCAAGCCTTCGATGTCCATGAGTACTTGGGATAATCTACCAATTGGTAGCACATTTGATTGGTTTGAAAGCCTTAGCTGGATAGGAGACTAGTCCAGTCGCGGTCTGTTCATGCTTTCCCATGTTTGTGTTTTCAATATATTGACATATGATCCCAAGTCAAGTATGATATGGTCCATATCATAATCTCCTATCTGCGCAGTTGTTCATAGTTCTCGGCTTGTCTTCCATTTTCTTCCGACTTGATTGACTCTTCTTTCAGGGCGCAAATATTCTGTCATTGTCTTCTATAAGTTCTTTCAACTCTGTGACATCATCTTTGTCATGGATTAGTGCTAAACAAATTTTGAAAAATTACTTGAGCTTACTAACCTTTTTAGTGGGAGGCATTCTGATTAGTTGTTCAAATATTTTGGGCATAGCTCTCACTTGTCCAGATGTCGATGGCTTATTGGTATCAACAAATTCTTATCGTGCCTCCAAGAAGACTTCCTTCTCTTATTGTCTATCTAGCGGAGCTTTCTTGTGTGCCACAGGTCGCAGCTGCGGATGTCCTTGCGGTGTGTTTTTGTCTACTCCTATCGCAGTACCTCCTCTTGTGACTACAACAAGGTTGGGTTGTCTTGGTTAAACATAAATCATTTGAATATTTAGATTGTGGTTTGGATTCATATTATGCACTAAGTTTGGGTTAACGACAGTTATAGCCTTCCATTTCACAATAAGCTGTAGACACTGTTGGATAGTGTGATGAAATGCTTTACAATATGTACAATTTTTTGTAGGACTTTGACAATATCGAGTAAAGTGTCCTAGCTTCCCACAATTATAGAATACAACTTGGCCTCTTCCTCGATGAAATAATCCTCCTGGTTATTGTCCTCTATCTCTAAATTTCCCACTCCCCCTTTGCAGAGGGTATTATTGTTGTTGAGGATACTGGTTTGGGTGATATTGCAGTTGATGATATTGTTGTTGTTGAAACTCCACAGGATGATATTGAGGTTGCGCTCATTTAGCTTGCATTTTTTCCCGATTCTTCATTAGGTAGGTATCCATCGTTTTCTCTTGGAGCAACTGAAGTGCTTTGTAGTCTATTTCATCATGACCTACTAATCTATAAAATTTACAATACATACTAGTAGGTGCACTTACAATCTTATGCAAGTACAAACAATCCTCAGACTTGTGACCTCTAGTCTGGCATACTCTGCACCAAGGAATTCCTTGGGTGTTTAACGGGTGCAGTGCACCTTCTACGACATAATTCATTGTATTTGGGAAATTATCCTTATGGTTCCCATCTGTTCTGCACTTGGTACACCATAGTTCCTCCTAAACTTCCTTACCTATTTTGATGTCTTGTGGTTTCACTGTAATATTTGCCAACTATGACTAAATTTACATTATGCTTGAGCCAGTGTCTCCAACTAGAGATGCTTATAACTTGATTGCTATCTCCAGAGGATCTGTCTATGATAGAATTTTTTGTTGCATCAATGACGTTCAGATGTGTGGAAGCAAGGAAACAATGAACCATTCCTTGTGTTGCACAACCGACATTTGGAAACTCACCTTGTCCATTAATGTCTTAAATCTCTGGTCAAAATCCTAAATAGATTATGTCAGTAGCTTCTTGATCTATTTGATCTTAGTGATGCATTGTGATTCAGACTTCATTTTCTTAAATTCATGAATGAACCCGAGTCGAATCTCATTGAGTGTCTTTGGGACCACGCCAACTAGTACTATGGAAAAATTCATATATCAGTCTAATGTATGACCTTGTAGAGTCGTGATAATTTTTTCTGTATTTATGTTCTCATCCTAGATCTATTGTATAGTCCATATGACTTCGCACATAAACCAGTGTTGTTCTGGGTATTCCATTCCATTCCCATTGAATATTGGGAGCTTAATGGCAGTTCCATCCATTGGATTGATTGGTACTTTATTGAATGATGGTACAATAGGAACAAGATGTGGGCTATTTGGACTTCATTTTCAGCTATTTATAGTGTTAGTAATACTTGCATTTACATAAATACTTGGAGACAAGTCTCTCTATCATACCTCTGGTATCGTAGGCGAGTTGTGTACACGTTCTTGTTCTGGAGCTTCACTCGACTCCTTAGACTCTTTGTCTCCTTCTGATATTGGCTGATACTCCTCTTTCTCATCACACAAGCCTTTATCTATGTATGATGTAAACTTGTAGCCCTCTTCTTCTTGCTCTGTGATGCAACTTCCACGTCCGAACAGAGTTTTTGGTCTTTTTTCGGACCTGAATCTTCTTTCGATTCTAAAAAATTCGGGTTCTAGTTTAGTTCCAGTTTATCCTGGGAACATCTCACTCTAGCGTTCTGCTAAGACATAGCACCCTTTTCTTATTCAATCTATCATTCACATAATTCCCTTTTCACATATAACATTTTGATCCACGGCTTCCAAGATGAGAGATATCGACTACGCGGTCCATGAATTTTTTTTCGCTCGGCCTTATTGTATGAGGTTATTGTATTAACAACAAACTCAAGTGATATATCCATCTATGATACTGTCTACCCAGAATTCCAAGGCTATTGAATAAGGGACGTTGATTCTTTTCAGCCGCTCAATTAAGAATAGAGTCCACTCTGTCGGTTCTCCTCCTTGAAAATTATTTTTCTGGGTTTCCATCTTAGACAACCATTCATATAACACAATGGAGAAATAAAAAACAAATCTCATGAATATATGAATATATGTATCAGTCTAGCCACTTCTTCGACATCCACTAAGATCCTCCACATTATTTTTGTGCAAACTCTAGCTCTTTTGCGTCCACCCAATTTTGGTTCTCTAGTTTTGTAGGGTGCTAGAACATATCTCTCACCACAAAACTTTAGGGTCCTGACAATGGAACCATTTGTTGGATTTATTTTCCCCTATGACCCAAGTTCAACCCTCCTTTTTGGTCAACTCAACAAATCCCAAGATATCATCTCAACAAAGGATAGGTCAGTTGGTAGCACCTACGACACAGATGCCATCTCACCCCAAATATCTCAGTCTATGGGTAACTTCTAGAACCAAATTTTCATAGTTTGTGAGGGAGGGTGCTTTAAGTCCTTGGCCCTGTGCCCAAGGTTTCCAATGCAGATCGAGAATTTGGGTTGGTGTTTTTCATGTTCTCTGTCAACACAAGGTATGATTTTCCCTTATTTATGCAATATTATGCAAATGCACAGTGAACATACATCATATACATATTCATTACTCTAAATACAACATTCATACAGTTATCCCTTTAAATCACAATAACCAATCAATCATTAAACATGGTAAATATGAACTTGTCTAAGCTACTCAACATTCACACATATACACATGTAACCTGGAAACCCATTTGGGAAAAAACCACAAGGTGCTCTTCATCTGGCATTAGAATGGGGAAATGGATGCACCTTTTGTCTGTACATGAAGCTATAGAATCTATTTAATATCTTCTCTTCTATCTCTATAGACTTCTCCTCCCTCTTATGCTCTTTGTTGTTCTCTATCTTTATCACTCTACTATACTCCTACTCAGTGATTCACACACAAGCTGGATCGACTCAACCTTCTCTATATGTCTGCGCACTCAGCTGGACAAACACTATTATCATGCAATTAGCAATCCAGAGTCAGTAAAAAATACTATATACCTCTATTCTAGCTCCAATGTCTCTCCCCAGAGTCTAGACACTTACTCAAAACTATTGTATCAACTAATCAGCTCAAAATTGTCTAAATAAGAACTAGCTAATGGGATAGCTGGTTAACCGGCTAACCCATTTACAACTTCGGTCTCTCCTTTTATAGACTTATTACATACTCAATATAATCCCATACATGCTTGTTATAGAATCAATACTAACTCGATACAAAATTTGACAGACTCAGCTTCAGTCATTATCCCATGCGACTTAATATCTTCATCCCACACGATTTCTTTCCTATTCTAGCAATATATGACCAAAAAGGCGCTATTGGACTAAATTACAAAAATTCTTTTATGTGTGTGGTTTCCGCTGGCTCCATCCGAGCTTGTACCCATGATCTCTAAGGGATGCTTCTTTCTCAACATCATGCCTTACTATCACTTTTTGGTCATTATCTTATCTGCATGCCTTCTTTTGTGAACATTCTACCATGTCATCACATCTCTTGATCATTCCTTCTGTTGTAGCTTACAAAACTGGTGCATCTTCCTTGTCCCATGCCTTTGCTTTACCTTTCTCCTTATCTTCCTACTTTTATCACATCATCCTTCTCTTCTTATTTGATGTTGTCTCCTATGTCACAGGTTCTTCCTCTTCTTCCATATACTCTTCTTTCCTTACTTAGGAAAAATTCTATATTATTCCATCCTTCTATCTCGGGCCCAACACTCCCCATTGGTCTACGTATAACTACAAAATTATCCCATTTGGAGGAGGACCAATCAAGTATTTCTACAGATTACGATCACATATCATATCTCATACAACCAAGCTCGATTAATATCTTAATTATTTTGAAAATTTTGACAACTAGTCATGTTTATTTAGCTGAATCCCATGCTGACCCTTTATTTTCTATAGGGAACATATGTGGAGTGGTTTCCCAAAGAGGCATTGAAAGGGAAACTAACTATTAGCTGGAACGTTACTTGGATGGGAAGCAGGCCCTTAAAGTCTCATTAAAGGACTTAGAGGACATTGTTTTTCTGATTGGTTCCACAGTTATCAAAGGATAATATTTGACAGGGTTCCCACACACCAAATAAAAAAGGGTATTGTTTGAAGATTACACACTAGGTCAGATTGTATACCATTATATAAACTTAGTTGTTGGTAGATATCTCCATCTACAAATGATTCCAAGGAAGAAGTCAGCAAATTTATGATACGTATTGACTTAATTCGAGCACGAGAGGTTAAAGGATACCATTGGTGTTAGAGGTGATGCTGATGGTTTAGTCGAATAACCATAGGTAGGTAGTCAAGTATGTGGTATGAATGTTATATTGTGTACTATGTTATAGGTATGTGGTGTACATGTATGTTATAATTTTTTTTCTGTTGTCTCATTTATTATTAACATGAATAATTTGAAAAATTTTGTTGGACATTGACAACTTAATAAATTGATAAATTGTATAGATTTATACAGCTTGATAAATTACATAAAATTCATAATGGATTCGTTGTCTTACATTCATACTTACATTAATCATGGAATATAGCCCTAAACCCAACCTAGCATGAGAAACCTAATTTAGAGTCCTAGAAACCAAATCTACAAATCGAGAAACCTAATCTACACTAGAAATAATAATCTATATGTAGAAAACTAATCTAGAAACCTAGAAACCTAATATAGTACTAAAAAAATAGTTTAGAATCTTAGAGAACTAATCTAGTCACAAATATCTATTACTAGTTGAATTGAATAATATTCTCCAAGTCTTAAATATCTACCACCGGCTTCCCAAAAAAATTAACCTGATCTAGAGCTAGAAACCCTAATCTATAACTAGAAACCCTACAAATATAATATACCCTAGAAGAACTAGTCTAACTCTAGGAACCAAAGATAAAAACCTAGAAGGTCCTAGTATACAATGATAAGTGCACAATTCCACATGCAACAAATGTTGAAATTTTGATTTCATCAATGAACTATTCTTAAACCTACACCCTTGTTTGTATTCTAAATCCTACAAACCCTAGTTTGTAGCATAAAACATAGATTAAATTATAATGTATGTCTAAAATTTAAATAATTTTAATTGTACATATATATTCATGTGCATCCATTTGAATCCAAACCATTATGCATAATATTCCAAAACATTTCTTGGTACAAAAAATAATTACATATCAAAATCCTTTCCTATATTGGGATTATATTTTTCAATATTACCTTGTCCCCCCTCCTCTCTGATCTATCCCCTGCCTCTACCTTGAATCTAAAAGTTGGTCCTCCAAATAAATTAGTCAACACACTAATTTTTTCATCCTAATGCAAGTGTTAAAATAAGGTCAAAGGAAATGTCCCCATTGAGCAATATCTACTATAAAAAATTTAGACCTTTACAAATTTGCAATACCAATATTATCCCTGTAGAATCCCTAGCTTGTACTTGTAAACCCTATCTTGTATATAAAACATGGCTCATAGACGAACTCCTAATTTTCACTGTAAACCTTAGTTTGTAGAAGCCCCAAGTTGACCAATCACTTTAACGCCAAATGTAATGTCCACATTAAGCAATGTTAACTAGACACGATTTTCAAACAAACCAAACATTTCAAGGTTAAATTCTAAATATCTAGATCTTAAAGGATGGGGAACATGGTGCTATTGAGGGGTCAAATATCCCAATTGAAACTTACCACTTGGGGGAATTTAAGGACAATTGGTGGACTCACTTTGGGGTCACGAAATCCAAAACCAAGAAAAATAACTTGGTTCTGTCAACTCCCACATATGTGTTGCGAAATTGTGCACATGGTCATATTTGCCGCAATCTTCTGGGACATTTCAATTCAAAATTGAACCCCTTATGAAAAAGTGTCATTTGACTTGAATCAACAAAACACTAGTTTCAGAGATGGTATAATAGGAATCTTTATCAGAGTTTGAATCACTAAGAGGGGTTCCTAGATGAAACCCAACGTCCTGAATCCATTGGAATATGCAGTTTCACAATCCGAGTTATGATTATTGTTCTATGCCCAATTGCAACTTTCCATGTGAAACCATTTAGGGACAATTTTTGGACTTGATCCAAGTTAAAAAATCCAAAACGAGAAACATAACTAAGTTTTTTCATCTCCCACATATTTATTTGGCCATTTTGGACATTGTCATATTTCCCATAGTCACTAAGGAGATTTCAATTCAAAATTGACTACCTTGTTCAAAATTGGCATTTTCTTTTACTGAGAAAAACCCTAGCTCTAGAGATGGTTTAATGAAATAATTTTTGGGATATTGAAATCAATAGTTTCAAATTCCAAGTTACAGTTTTTTTCTTATGCCCAGTTAAAAATTTCCACCTCAGTCCATTCAGGGACAATTTGTGGACTTACTCTATGGGAACAAAATCCCAACTGAGCAACATAATTGGGTCCTTCCAGCTCCCACATATGTGTTTTTCCATTGTGTAGATGGTCATATTTCCCATAGTTTCCTAGGGTTTTTCAATTCAAAATTGACCCCCATTGTGCAAAATTGACATTTTCGTTCACTGACCAAAACCCATGTTCCGGAGATGGTATAAAAGGATTTTTTGGGAACATTGAATCAATGTATATGGGTTCCCCTAGATGAATCTATATATCTTGAATCCATGGGAATTGAAAGTTTCATGATTCGAGTTACAATTTTTGTTCTATTCCAGTTGCAACTTGCCACCTAGGGCTAATTAGGGACAAATTGTTGACTAATTGCTTCAGGGGCATGAAATCCAAATCGCGCAACATAACTAGGCTCTGTCAGCAAAATTAGGTTACCCTACCTTAGAAGATGATACATGCGAATGGTGTAAATATTATATTCTAGGGAGAATATGTTCATTTTTATATTAGAGTAACCCCATAGATACTCTCTTGGCCTACATCAATGATAAATATGATGCATGTATGTCCTATGTTTTATATTCCAAACAAAAATATGGTGACCTATACCATGAAAAGAATGTAAATATTTTCATGAAGATCTATATGTTGATTATTCCATTGACCATATTTCATATCATTTGATATGGATAAAACATCATGTGATGATGATATACAGTTTCATTACGATATTTTAGTATCCATCATCATAAATTACAAGGAAAAGAAAGGTTTTATTAGTTATGTTCCTTCTCAAAACTAGAGCAATTTAATGATGAATCTATTGATTATTTGAAGAGTAAAGATGTGGTATTTAAACCATTAGAAGATGAATAAATTGTAGGTGTTTCTACTAGAATGTATGTGATAAACAACAAGGCATATGTATCTGGAACTTTGTGGCATGCAATAAATAATTAGACAAGTTTGTGTTTCTAGATCTATATTTTTGTGGCATACTTCATGTAGGTTTTTGCTGTAGCGAAGTGAAGAAGGTAATCATATTTTTAAAAAATTATATTGTTTCTTGAGGGTATTTTAGGTGACTTCTACAGAAGCCAAGGATGACATTTTGTTATCATGTATATTATTCTTTGGATATGAATGTGTTTGTCCATGGAAATGGTTCATGTATTGATGATGGGATGCCATATTCACATGATATATGTGATGAGTATGGTATCGTTATCCAACATTAGAAATAATGATCATGTTCATGAATAATAGGTTTCATTTATATCTTAGTTTTCGTATTTTATGCATATGAGTACTAGGAGTCCACTTGATGATGAAAATTCCACTTCAAGGGAGTAATGTGGCTGTATTATCATAAATATACCCCTTCCAAGAGGGAAATTTTGTGAAAAAGGGATTTAAAATAATGTCAAAGTGACTTTTTCGGGAATTACACATTTTTAAGGCACATTCAATGTATTTAGACTCATGTTACACCACTGAGATATTTTTTGAAATGACACATGGTTTAAGGCATGTTCTACATATTTGGAGGAATTCAAAGTCATTGCATGAGGAAATGACATGTGGCATGGTTGGCATAGTTCAAGACCCTAAATAAATAAAATATGTATAATAAAACCTAAATTAGGATTATGACACATGGAAAATGGACATATGAAGGAGGTAAAGAACAAAATACAGTCTTACAAACTAGGTTTAATAAGGCTAGGGTTCATACCTTCAACAATTTTATGAAAGTGAATTCATGAGAAGCTATTGGTTATCAATATGTTGGAAAAAAATAGGTTTTAGTTTAAGTCTAGGGTTTAGACATTCAAATTTTTTATGAAAGTGAATTATTTCACTCTGACATCCTTAATTGTTTTTCCAAAAGTTTTTATACGACCTCCAAATATATCCAAATTTGTCAAGCTAGTCATGATCTAGTTAAACCTGCAAAATAACATGGGAATCATATGAAAGTTTTTAAACAACTATCATTGGTGCATAAATAACAACGTAAATATAAACATTGAAATAAGTATCATGGGCTTGATTGATTACCATTAGAGGTAGATCAATTGATAGATAATGTTGAAAATTTGTGTCTGGTGCCCTCTATAACATATCAATTCCAATGCAGAGGGCACAAGATGCACGGTCTTTCCCTGGAATGGGATGCAAGGAATGGATGTTGATGATTAATAAGGATTCCAATGTTGATCCAACATTTTAATAAACAAGTCGAGTTCCTGCCTTCTTCGTCACTCCACCATCAGTGTCCTTTACTCATTGATCCCGTGTGCACAAGTAACTTGCATTTCTCAGTGCAGAGCAAGATTACCCAATGGTATTTATAGACTAGTCTTTATAGATAATGTAGTTGTTCAAGTTGATTGAAGGAGCACAAACACAACAGATATCCCTTGAACAAACCATGAATAATGTGATTAGAACCCAAACACACCATGGGATACCTCGACCAAACCCTGAAGAATCTGAATTGAACCCGGAAAAAACCCAGAGGGAGATTGAAGGAGAATGAACATAGTAGCAAATGTTGGGATCCCTTGAATAAAAACTGAAAAATGTAAGAAGAACCCAAACACAACCCAAAAGATGATTAAAGGAGAACGAACAAGGTACGAAATGCAGAGATCCCTCAAACAAAACTTGAAGATCATGAGAAAAATATGAACACCGATTGACGTAGTGTGAACTCTGTAAGTGATGCTAGGATTGATCTAACAAACCTTGAATATCATGAGCACAACCAAAATAATGATTGAAGGAGCATGAAAGTGGAAGTAAAATAAGGAATCCCTTGAATAAACCTTGAAGGTCATCAGCACAACCCAAACTGCAAAAGAAAAAATGCACAGTGAGAGGCATACATCCATGGAAGTATGAAGCACGGGAAAAACATTAAGCCATTTTATACCTAAATCCACCCCCCCTTTTACTATATTATTCCCTAGGTTTAAAAAAACCCCTCCACCCCTTTTATGAGGCCAATATATTAGCTTTAAATATTTAATTTTAAAAACCCCTTTATGAATGGATGTGCTATGATATTGTTTGCTTAGTGCCACTGTGGATAAGACATTTACATGATTAAATGATGAAGGAAAATTATGCACCATAAAAGGGATCCCAAGAGTAGTTTCTATTCCATGTATTTATACTTTACAACTGGAATAAATTCACCGGGTTGTAGATTATTTTTAGTCCACATATTAAATGCTTATATGAATTTAAGAAATCCTTGGAATATTTTTCAATCCTACAAGAATACTGAGATGGTTCCTCAAAGAAATTTCAGGATTACCCCCACAAAGAGACGTTGATTTTTTAGTAAATATCATGCTAGGAGATTCCCCACTATCAAAGACACCTTATAGAATGAGTGTACTCGAGTTAAATAAATTAAGAATGCAACAACAGGGATTGTTGAGGAAACAATATATCGGACTAAGTGTGTCTTCATGGAGAGAACCTCTGTTATTTGTAAAGAAAACAGATTGAACATTAGAATTATGTATTGACTACAATCAATGAAATAATATGACCATTAAAAACAATACCCTTTGCCCTGGGTTGATGATTTGTTTGATGATTTCTGTGGAAATAAAGTGTTTTCTAAAATTGACTTGAGTTCGAGATACCATCAAGAATGAATAAGGGATGAAGATAAACATAAAACATCTTTTTCCACATGGTATGGAATACAAATTTGTATTTTTACCATTTGGGATTACTTTAATGCACAAGTTTTATTCATGTCTGTAATGAACATTGTGCTTAGTAAATACTTGGACAATTTTGTACTTGCGCTTATTTATGATATATTAGTTCACTCCAAAGATGAAGCAGAACATGAAGAACATATGAGAATAGTGTTCCAAACCTTTAGAGAGCATAAAATCTATGATAAATTCAGTAAATCTGACTTTTTTCAAACATAGGTACATTAAATAGTCCATGTTATTTTAGCTGAGGAGATATTAGTAGATCCATATAAGATTAAGGAAATTATGACATGGATAAGACCTAAATATCTGACATATGTTAGATCATTTATGGGTTTAAATAGATACTACAAAAGGTTTATAGAAGTATTTTACAAGTTGGCATATCCTATTACCTCCTTACAAAAGAAAGGGATAAAAATTAATTGGACTAAAAAATGTGAAGAAAATTTTCAAAAACTGAAACACTTACTAACAATAGCCTCAATTTTGAAGATTGAAAACCCTCATAAGTATTTTGTGGGATGTAGTGATGCATGAAAGGAAGGATTAGGTGTTTTTCTTCTATACAATAATCGGGAAATTCAATATGAGTCAAGAAAGTTAAAGACACATGAGTATAACTATGCCAATCATGAGCTTGAGTAGTGATGAGACTTTTAATTACCTTCTAATTTATTAGAAAACAACTCAACAGTTTGTACATTAATTGTCAACCCAAGGTTCATTGGGAAAGTACGAGTTACCGCGCAATGTATGTGCAAACCAAAGTCTCCTCTTACATTGGTCTGTCTACTAGAAGTTGTAATTTAATAAACTTACTTACAAACATTGGTATGAATAGTTACATAGTCTTATCAAGGAACTACAAACTAAAAAACTATTGAAACTAAGTTTCAAGGAAATTAAATCACATGACAGAAAAGTAACACGCATGACATGAAAAGAAATTAACACCATGTTGGAAAGTAATTGGTAAGATAAATTCACACTTACTTGAAAGTAAATTCTAAACTGAATTCACATTGTGCAGAAAAGTAAATTCTAAAACTACGTCACACTTTGCAAGACATGTAAATTCTAAAACTAATTCACACCTCATGGAAAGTAAGTTCTAAATCTAATTCATACTTTGCGGAAAAAGTAAATTCCAAAACTAAATCACACCTTGCAGAAAAGTAAATCCTAAAACTACGATTAAACTGTGCAAGAAAGTAAATTCTGAATCTAAGTTCACACACTTGAGACAAAGGTAAATTGCATAAATAAAATCTAAAATATACACTTGACAAATACAAGATATTTTTTATGATCTAATGTAGTAAATAATATTATTACATTAAGCATTAACATTTAAATAATTAATCTATGGATTAAAATGAAATTGTAGAAATAAACTACATAACTAGATATGCAAAATTATCTAATTAAAAAAAAGAACCAAATTAAAACTAGATGATCATATGTGAGAATTGCTTCACAGTGAGATATAGGAGCTAGAGAAATATTCACTATCTAAGTTATTCGCAAATTATGCAAGAGAACAACAAAAGAGAACAAAATAACACACATAGATGGTGCCAATAACCGATATTTATATTAATGTACATCTTGTAGATGTGTATGGTACATATTTATAATACAATGGTGAAAATTCATGAGCCCTTTGTGGCCATATAGATGCATACAAGTGTCAGGCTAGGATTTGACCCCTAAACCCCTTTAGGTTGACCAATAGGCTCCCAAACCTAACCAAACAGTCACAAATACAAGTGTGAACATGTATGGAGGTATACTGAGTCATAAATAAAGGTATGATAAACATGGGTGGACACATGTGTGAGTGGGAGAGTCTCTAGGAGCCAAATAAATACCTAAGAAGACCACAAAACAACCACATTCACACACTAGCGCCCCTAGTAAAACATAAAGTGGTCTCTAATCAATGTGGGCACTTGGAATATCAAGATGATCAAACTAGAGCACCTCAAATGCTAGGATGGCCAGATTGAAGTGCCTCAATTGTGAGTTATTGAGCCAGAAATCACCTATTAGACTAATATTGATCAGTATAACCTAAGTAGGATCATATAACATAAGTATAGGAGAAATGAAAATTCCTCCTAGGTTTAAGACCATGGCACTAAGGTATATTAATGCTCTAACAGCCCCCCTTATTCCTATCTTAGTACATTCTATACCAAATGTTTATTGAGGCCTTGGCAACTAAGGCTCAAGTCACCTTTTAAAACAAAAAAATTATTTTCCCATGTAAAATGAGGAAAGAGGCAAAACCTCACGGGGAAAATCCTCCCTCAAGAATGAAAATGACATATATGATCCAAAATTTATTCAACAGGTACTATTATTCACTTAAATGAGTTGAAAGAACAACTTCTTGATGATGGACTTGATGAATATGGTGTGGGTGCCGATATCATGCTTCAATGCATCAATGTGTTGTAGACAAAGATAATGTGGAGAGGCCCTTTGATGGTAATAATTTGCTGATGTAGGAGCATAATAAGAATGTATTTTTCTACAATCATACTATGATATAGAATCATAATCAATCATGGAAAATATATCTCTGCAAACACTTTCCCGAAGAACATCAAAAGATTCAACAAAATATGTGTCATGTATAGCTGCATATCATGAATAAAACCATGAATATTCTTCCCAATTTCATGAAGCACATTCATAAATCTATAAAAAATATCATGATTCTCTGAATTATTAGTATATATGTCATATAAAGAATAAAATTTCATAGGTATGGTGTCTCCTTGAGAGAATGGGTCCATAGTGGGAGAAGAGTGAGCAACTAGTTCACAATGACAGTTGAGCAAACTTGGAGGGTCTGGAGATTTGAAACTTGAACCATGGGTGGTGAATTAAATTCCATACATATGGAATAAAAGTACCATAAAATCAAAATCCATGTCTCTCCAACAAATCAAATACATACAAGACATAAAAGCAACATTCACAAGTGACATAGCACTGGAAATTAGGCAATTTTGAGATTTTCTAGCTAGTGAACTTGAGGGTAGTTGGGTATTTTGGTCATGAAATGGTTGGGGAAATGAGACTATGACTATCATAGGATGTATATAAGCCTATATATCACCTTCAAAATAAAAATGGGAATGATATGAATGGATTGGGAAAGAACTTTCAGAAGACACATAAAAAACTAGTGAAAACTGATACCACAGTGGGCATGAGTCCCATTTCACATGAGTTACTTTGATTTTTATATTGTATATTGGGTGTAAGACCCCACTGCACATGAGTATGGTGATTTTTTAGATATATTGGGTGTAATCAAATGCATATGTTTTATTTATCATGTATGTGATTGTATATGTTGGGCGTGGATCTTAGTGGACAAGATTAATGTCGTAGGATGATATACTGATTATATTATGCGATTCACCTCAAAATCCATATACTGAGATGATTATTGTTATAGAATGTGAAGAATACTAAATTCATGATTTATTTATATAATGTGTTGGAGGTGGAACCTGAAGCACATGAGTGATGAGATTTTTGTGTTGAGTGCAAGCATTGGAGCACATGAGTGATTTGATGTTTGCGTTGAGTGCCATCTATGGATAACATGAGCTATCAGATGTTTGTATTGAGAATAAGCTCTGAAGCACATGAAAAGTAAGAATTGGAAGTGTTGGGCATAATCCCTGGAGCATTCCAAATTGATGTTGAGCATAAGCTATGGAACATTGGATCCTTGGCCATTGTATCCCTAGGTGTATTATACAAATACATCCTAGCATTAGTGTTAAGCAAGAGCTCTGGAATTGCACTAAGTGTAAATCCTAGTTTTTTGCAATGAGCTTGGGATCTGAAAAGTGCTAGGAGTTACTGAAAATTAATTGTGTTGAGTGAGAACGACTCTGAAAAACACTGACCTTACCTTACTTATTTTAAAGTTGATTAAATGAAATTTTGAATTTCTACTTCTCATCAAGTACTGAAGAAATACCATGATATAAGAGGTAATCCAACATGCAAGGAGGTTTAGATATGCCTAACTTAGTTGACCAACCCTACCTGAAGGCCTTGATAAAAGAAATGATTATAAGCTAATGAAATCACCATGTAATTGGGATCATAATATATGATGCCTAAATAAATATTAACAATACTATATGTATATATATAGTTTATATATGTTATGAATAAAAGGGTAAGTACCTATATTAAATATAAGGAAATAATAATAACTATAATGATTAATAAAGAATCTATATGTTATTATTTACTAAAAATGATTAAATAAATAGTCAATCCTAAAAGAGTCAAATTAAGAACTAGTAAAAGAGTTCCTAAGTTAACTATAATAAATTATTAACTTCACATAAATCAATTAAATATTATTTTCAAGAAGATAATGTAGTCTAGATCTAATTGAAGTTTAACTGCCCTTTTTCCTAAATATTGTCTATAAAGACTCGAGCCAAGGAAAGTCTAGCCATTCTATTTCCAATCTAATTATTCCTAATTCTTTTTGGAAAGCATTTCCAAAAGAAAAGCAATCTGGTACAACACCTAGTATTCCAAATAGGAGAAAACTTACCTTTAAAATATCTAGACTACTTTCATGTTGGAACCAACTAGGGGGGATCTGGGTTACAACCATGAATGGTCCCAGGTCATGGTTGGGAGGAACGTGGTTGTTCCCAAGTTATTCGATTAATGAATCTGAGGTCATAACTGGCTAAGTTTTTGTTAATTTTGTGTGTTTAATTGTGTAGGGTTATTATCCATTAATAAACAGAAAGTTGCATGCATGAGGGTTTTACCTTCTCTATTATTTACATATTTTTACTGAGTAGTGTTTATGATCTTGATTGAGAATCCGCATATTGAATACATGCTTCAACTAGATTTCCATTTTTTTAACTTATTGAAACTTGGTCTGAAATATTTCTACATATTCTATAAGGTTAAATTTTATATTACAGGTTAATTTATTTGCTTAACCTTAAATTCAGCCTTTATTTCCTAGATAGGTGTTTACAATTTAAATTCTTTTATTTTTTAAATTTAAACTGTTCTAGAAAGTTTGAATGTCTAACAATCTAAACTTTGATTTAAACCCTAGATGCTAGATGACTAACTACTATATCTTGCTCAAACATTATTATAAAGTTTAAAAAAATATTTCACAAATCTAGGTATAATAAATCCTAATATAAATTAAAACTAAATAAACTCATTTATTCCTTAAAAACTAAACATTATATAAACTCTGCACCAAAAAATTAAAATAAACCATTGATATTTATAAATAAATAGACCAGAGATCAAATATTTGAACTCATTAATTCAAACCCTCAACATAAATCCCAATGCTGGTAGATTTCATATTGTGAGCCAAGCACATTTCTTCCCATCATATAAATTCTCTTAAAATACCAAACATAAAACACCATTACTTAAATCCAAAACATAACCTTACGAAAACGTTGTAACCTTTACACATGATAATACAAATATCAAGTTTACCAAAGCATGAAAGCCGAGAGCCTAAACAAATATTTACAACTAATAGTAAACAAAACATAAACTACGCATCCAAGATTTTTACCACCTAGCCTAGCCATCGAACACTGTAAAGGATTGACTGCAGGTCTTTATTTCATTTCTTAAATCACAAACAAAGTGCTATGATCAAAATGAAACAAACCATTTATAGTTTTAATAAAACATAAAAAACATATTTATGCCCAACGCTTCGCGTTAGTGGAAAACCATTAACCATTACATAAGAATAATTTCAACGAATCATGGGTTTACAACCCTCAAACCACAAGTCCAATCAATTATCATCCCATGATAGAATCCTGTAGGCCTCAAACAAATCATTCAAACAAATTACAAGCTATAGCATCCACTAAGGGTTTCACCTGTCAGGCTACCTGTAAAGGTTTTAGTATAACGAACTATGTATCAATAACGAAACATAGATACACTCATTTCCCTATATATCATATGTACAATCACTATTTAAAACAAGGAAACACATTTAAATAATAAACCTAGGTTGTGTATCAATGCTAAGATCCAAGCTTCATCCTTACGACCACCAAAAAAACCCAACCATATTATTAATAAAATCACACACTGCTACCACACACATACTTTACATAGGCGAATCATCATTGGTGCCATTGCAAAGCAATGAAAATGTAAAATAAAATTAAACACATCATAAAAGGTACCATAGAGTCATTTACCCCAAAACAAAGATTTCCCATTAAGTCATTTAAAACCAAATACATATCCTAAAAAAATGATAGCTTTATACACAGAGCACGAATCGGGTTTTAACAGTAAACATTTATATCCAAAAATTAGATGTGGCGGAGCCATGAAAAGATACACAGTCACATATACAATTAGGAAGCAATTATCAAAACCCCCAAAAACAAAATTACTGAATGATGCATTTCCCGACACCCAACCTCAAACCCTCTGCTAAAACCACATAGCAGTGTAAAGGCCATTTCCGAATTCAGGGCTTACCCAAAGTTTGGTTGCGTAAGCAACCTACATTACTACCCTTAAGCCACGTAGAGTTCCCATGATTGCTCACCTGCACAGACCAGAACATTTTCATAAGTATACATTCAAAATTATAAACCAAACAAGCAATACAAGGTGCATAAAAACATTAAAACATTCCTGTCAAGAGAGCTTGGAAGTCTGCTGGTTGCACATCATGAGAAGTGAAATTCATATCAGGAGTGTGATACCACCCTCTCCACCATTGTAAAAAACAAATGAATGATATCCAAACCCTACGCAGCACTTGAGGCATTCTTCCCATGCTTCCCAAGGCTCATTTAATTCGCCACCCTGTCCACCACTGGCATGTAAATCAAAACCCACACTACTATATTTTGGAATCACTTTTTTTCTACCATCGTTTACCAACCCCATCTCCCTAATAATTAAACCCTCCATCATCCCACTTTTGCATAGTTAATCCATATTTTCGATGGCATATGTTTATTCCATAAAAATTAACCCTTCACACCCTAAAGTTCAAACTCATAGAATAGTACATCTAAGGTTTTAAAACCTTAGTAAATAGTCACAACTTGCATACATATAATTCATAATCCATTCTTTCCATAGGATTTAAGTATAGTGTAGGTTTAGGACTTTGGTCCTTTCTCTTAACACATCTATGCATAGGAATAGTGTAGTTCAGGTATAGCTTTTTGTAGGATGCAGGATGTCTTTACTATCATGATTATAAGACTTATTTCAACAACAAAACCACCTGCATAAGAAAATATATACATTCCTTAGTTCATAAATAAAAAAGTAAACCTCATAGCATTAGGAATCCTTACCTTTCCAAGTTGATCCTTAAATGATAGAACCCCGTCGCTCCACCCCTTGACATATAGAGATAAGTCAACCTCTTTATAAATTGAACCATAAATGAATTAAATACATGTAAAACAAAAGTAAAACGTAAAACAAAATAAGAAATGACAAATGTTAGTGTAATGTCCCCAAAAATAAATAAAAAATAAAACAAAATTATAGGCTAGTAAAAACTACCTAGATGGAACATTATTGGCTTGCAGAACTATATTGTACACTTCATGTACCTTTGTTTACTCATAAGTTGTTCTTATGTTCTGTCATTTTATTTTAGTCATTATTATTAATGTATTTTACTTATGATATCATACTGCTGTTTACTGCTTATTTTTATGTTTATACATTTGTCACGTATGTGGCGTTACTTGATTTAAATGCTTCATCCTTTCTGCATAGTCTTACTTGTTATTTATAAAGTCCTAACTTAACTTTGTTTGTGGAAACAAAGTTGGTGGAGTGGCGGGACTCGTTCTCCTATGACAGTCTCAATGGTAAAGGTGTTTACTTGTTTGTAGGCTTACTTAGTTCTTCAAACTAAGACACCTCTTTATTTCATATGCAGATCATTCCTTGCTACAGAGTCTTATTTAAAGAGCATTGAAATTTTGATCCTAAAAGACCTACTCCTTGCTGCTATGGTTCCTCAGCGACTCAGAATTATAATGTGGTAAGTGTTGTAGTCGTCAATTTTAGTATCACACCTAAATTTCCTATTTACTACTTATACTTCATTATGGTTTAAATTTCGTCGTTTACATCTTAGTATATTTTTTTATCTACGCTTATCTTATTAACAATATTAACAGGTCCTATGTTTTCTAATGCAGGTTTATGATCTTGGCTTAATAACCATGCCTTTTGATATTTATATATTTTTAATTACTAACATGGGATATTTTATATGCCATGTTTACTAAGCATTAAGCTTACGGAAGCGCATTGTATTAAGGCTTCAAGCCTATGGTTTATATGTTATCTATATACTTTATGCCTTGTGGTTTAAACTTTGGACTAGCGCATATTATACATGGAATATGCACTAAACATAACGTTGCTATATAATAAGCCTTGTAATATGATTTGGGTGGTGATTGGTCCATATACGTTGGGGTTTAACTATTTGCATGGTAGTGGAGACTATCATTTGGAAACGATATCAAACTATGGCAAAGTGGGTTTTTGGTTTGATATTGGAAATGAGTTGGTGCCATTAATGCACCTTGGTTTTCGTGGAAGCCCAAACTTTTTCTTGGCTCATGTTGGACTTGTGTTTTCATTTTGTCATTTGGGGTTTGGTCTTGGTTCTGCAAAGGAAAAATGGAGGCGACCTCCAGACTTCAAGGTATGTTTCATTCTGGGTTTTTATGTTTGCAATTTTTTTGTTGCATGGCTCTCGTTGCTCCCATAATTCTCACTTCTAGTTTCGCTTGGTGTTTGCAGGTGCCGAAGTATAGTGAAGAGAAGCATGTCTCAAGATCTGTCGATGGCTTGAGTGTGGAGTGAAGGTTCAAGGTAAGCCTTGCCAACAATCCTACACTTGTTGTCTCTCAGCCTGTCTGCGTTTGGTTTGAGTTGTTTGGTTTGGGGCTTTTCTATGGGGTGTTGAATTCTCCTTCGGGCTTGTGATGAACAGACTTGGGTTTTAATTTTTGAGGCGTTTAAACCATGAAGCAAAACTTAAAGCCCTTTGGCTCTGTGTATAAGTTTATGTAAATTCAAATCTTTGCTTTGGGTGTTTCCAGTCTAGGAAGCACCATTGCTTGCAATGGTGTCAAGCTGATGGCGTGAAAGTATAAGATTCTTTTTTGGTCTTTAATGGTGACTGTGTAAATAAGAGTCTTTGGAAAATAATGGGCATATAGATATATATGCTGTTTTATATATTTGCAATGGTTATTACAATTGTTGTGGTTGTTGATGAATTTATACTGTGCTATTTGTTTGTTATGGTGGGTTTGTAAGTGGCAATTTCTCCTTAGTTGATGGTATGTGTAGAATGATGTTATTTGGATCTTTACTGTAATACTTGACAGCGTGGGTAAAGGCCATGCTGTAGATGGCATGAGCCTTTCCCTTAATGGCTGCAATAGCTCCAAATGGATTTGATTACTGTTTATACTTCGTTGATTAGCATGTGGGGTGAAATGGGACAGAGCCATGGGTGCAAACCCATAATGGATTTCTTTCCTGTAGAAGAAAACGTTGACAATGCTCATTTTTAGTTTATATCCATACTGTGTATTTTATTTTAATAGCCTGTGGGTTCATTTAATTTGGTCTAGGCCGTGACCCTCTGTACAGAGGCCGAGCTTAAGTCTTACGACTTAGCTGTGGCATAATGGTTTGTTATTGTAATATTATTAAGTTTATTAATGAATCCCACATATGATGTATGTATAGCATGGCCTTGGTAAACAATACCCGCAGGGTTTGAATCCTGTTCATGGGTAATGTTTGAGTTGTATTTATAATTTATAGATGAGAGTTGGGCTCGTATGTCCACAGGATTCGATTCCTCTTCCCATTGTAATTACTGTGGTTTGTAATACGATTTCGATATGTTTAATGCATGAATCAATTTCTGTGTAGGATATATTGTTTAATTCATTATATGGAATGTCTGTTGAGTTATGTATTTGGTTAATGTTAAGCATATATGATATGTTTTTTTGATTTAGCCCCGTGACTTGGATTTGAATACCCATAGGGGTCGAAGTCGTGGCCTCTATTAATAATTAAAAAGTTTCTTTATAATTTGTTTTTAAATGTTTTACTTGGTGTAGTTATAAGCAATAGTTGTGAGGGTCCTTTAAAATATTTATTCATGCGATTATGATATTGTTTAGTTAGGAATGTTTAAATGATGTATTTTTAAATGGAATGTTTTACTATTTAGCAGGTATTTAATGTACAGACCTGGAAAGGTATTTTAATTATTTATTTATCTTAGATATTAATGTAGAATTCTTATGGATAGTAATTGGATTTGTTTATGTTTGATGTCTATATATGTTTATATATATACGTATTAGTTCAGTTTGTAGATAGTACCTTAGGTTATATAGATTGTAAGTTATACCTAAATGTATTTAGAACCTACTTTTAGGATTATTATATTTAAATCTATAACATGTCTCTATTGACAAATGGAATATGTCAGTAGAGTATATAAAGACTAAGTGAACAATAATAACAGGCCTGCAATAACCTAGTTTGTACACAACCCAATTTTATCAAGAATACTACCACATAAATTAAACTAGGGTGTAGAACCCTTGATGAACATTAGTAAATAAATTGAACTTGTAGAAATAAACCAATGAATAGACCTTGGATAACCTGATATAGGAAATCACTTATAGCCTAGGGTTAATACTTTAAGATGCAAACCCAAGTAGTTTTAATTAGAGAAACATATACATTGGGTTAGGAAATGAAAAGTAATCATTTACCTAACATAGCTAGCATTTATTCTTGAAAAGTAGAATAGAAAATCTAGGGCTTCATACCTGTAAATTGAAGCTTTGTTAATGGATGAACCTACACACTCAAATAATCAACATTAACAATTTAAGACATATCTGAACTCTGTTTTTAATGACCAAATCACTTGGGAACTACTACATTCCACCCAACCATGACCCATAATTGTTCCTCGTTTAAATCCGGATCCCACCAAAATCGACTTCAACATGCAAGTAGCTTAGAGCTCCAAAGGTAGGGTTTCCTATTTGGTATATCAGATCTGGATCAGTTCTCCTTTTCCCTTCCAAGAAAATGTTCTCCAAGAATTTCTTGAGAGAAAAACAAGAAGAACATGACTCCTCTAATGATAGATCAGAACCCCGAGCCTTTCCTTGGCTTCAGTCTTTATAGAGAGACTTTTCAGTCAAAGGGACAGTTAAATCAAGAAGCCTTGGTTTCTTGATTTAACCCTTTTCAATTACTTTGGGTAATTATTAATATTTTAACTTAGGAACTTTCTACTAGTTGCTAATTAGAATTTTAGGATTTGGACTATTTATTATCTTTTTATAATAAATAATAATTAGATGGAGCTTTTCTTTGTAACAAACATAAAATATGTAAATATTAAAAATAATATTAATAGATAATTATTAAGTAATAATTAATAATTATCAAAGAGTCATTACTGTAGGTTGGAAAGTCACGAATGGATGTATATAAGTCCGACCATTGTAAATGTATCATATCTATTCTATCATCAATTTATAATTTATTATGGCTTATTTAATACTCCAAGTCATTTGGTAATATTATTTGTGTAAGTGAATAATTATTCACTTCAAGTGGTATCAGAGCCTCGTTGGCTAGATTCTGGCCTTTGGCCATTTTATCGGGTTTTAGCCATTATTCCAGGTTTCCTGAATTGGGTCTTTCACCATAAAAATAGAGAGACATGGAAAGACAATATTCATAACTAAGAAGTACTTTACTAAACAATATTTGAGGACAAGGCTTCCCTTAAGGGGAAGGAAATGTAACGAACATAAAATATTAAAATATTAAAAATAATATTAATAGATAATTATTAATTAATAGTTAATAATTATCAAAGAGTCATGACTGTAGGTTGGAAAGTGACGAATGGACATATATAAGTCCAACCATTGTAAATGTATCATATCTATTCTATCATCAATTTATAATTTATTATGGCTTATTTAATATTCCGAGTCTTTTGGTAATATTATTTGTGTAAGTGAATAATTATTCACTTCATTCTTTCTCTTTCATCATGAATATTATAATTATATTTGACTCTTTATACATACCATGTATAAAGTACATAACAATATATCACTTATTAACATTTTTATTTGGGCATCATATACCATGATCCCTAGACTTAATGACACTTCTTCATTAAGGTCAAGTAGTTAGATGGTTTAGGTCTACTAGTCTAGGAAACTTGAAACATCCTTGCATGTTGGATTTCCACCGTATAACATGGTAGCTCTTTAGTACTAGATGAGAAAATAGAAATTCAAAATTTCATTTAATCACTTATAAATAAGTATGATGAGATCAATATTTTTCTCCAGTCGTTTTCAATCGAAAGTTATTAAATTATTTTCAGTAACCCCTAGCGCTTACCAGAGCCCATACTCAATGATTTAACAGGGAGTTGCAATTCAATGCAAGTGTAGAGCTTGTCGCTCAACACTAATTCTAGGATGTACTTGTATGATACACCTAGGGATACAATGGCAAAGGCTCTGATGCTCACGAGCTTATGCTCAACATCAACA
Organism: Pseudotsuga menziesii; assembly: GCA_001517045.1. Taxonomy (NCBI): domain Eukaryota; kingdom Viridiplantae; phylum Streptophyta; class Pinopsida; order Pinales; family Pinaceae; genus Pseudotsuga; species Pseudotsuga menziesii. Next base: position 574,138 of record LPNX010038068.1, on the reverse strand, counting down.
TAGAAGGCTCAGGGCTTATTCCCAACACTTCCAATTATCTTTTCATGTATTCCAGAGCTTCTCGCTCAACACAAATCATCAATCACTCAAGTGCTCTAGAGCTTTCCGCTCAACACAAAACATCTCATCAATCATATGATTCAGAGTCCACGCCCAACATAAACAAGCATATATATATATATATATATATATATATATATATATATCAATAATAATTGGCTTATTCTAAATATATAAAACAAATCATCATGTACATATGCAATGGGGTCTTTGACCCAATATAAAAATAAAACATCAAGATAATCATCATAATCAATAGGCACATGCCTATAGGTGTCAGGTCCAAAATTTGGGATATTACATCCCTCCCCGCTTAGAACAACACCATCCCTAGTGTTCTAGGGACTTAGAATGACAACATGAAACAAGGAATGGTAATCCTTTCTCATGGTGGCTTCATTTTCCCAAGTAGCCTCATCAACCTCAAAGTGCTTCCATTTCACTTTCAAATGGACTATGGTGCACTTCAAAAGCTGCTCCTCTCTCTTGTCCAGTATATGAGTAGGCTCAGGGGAAAACTCCCCTTTAGGTTCCACCTATAACAGGGACCAATCAACATGTTTAGTATCATAAACATATTTTCTTAACAAAGATGCATGGAAAAACTTAGGGACTCTTACATGCATGGGTAACGCTAATTCATATGCCACTGGCCCTTTTGGCCAGTATTTTGCAAAAGGTTCGCAAAATCTAGGTGCTAACTTACCGCACCTACCCAAGGTCAATGAGTGTCGTTTGGATTTTACTTTCAAGTAAACATGATCTCCTATTTGAAAGTCCTTATCTTTTCTTTTTCGATCCGCATAACTTTTATGGAAGTCTTGTGCTTATTTAAGATTCACTTGGACCTTGGTAACCAACTGTTCCAAGTCCATAAACAAATCAGGCCCTAACATGATCTGATCCATCGTCTATCCCAAGTAACCGATGTTCTACACTTTCGTTCATAGAGTACCTCAAAGGGGCTCATCTTGGCATAAGTCTGATAACCATTGTTATACGAAAACTATGCAAGGTGGAGGTAATCCTCCCACTTCATGGGGTTGTTCATGACGTACATTTGAAGCATGTCCTCAACAATTTGGTTTACTCTTTTTGTCTACCTGTCTATCTGCAGGTGATATGCAGTGCTAAATTTCAACTACGTCTCTAATCCAGAGAATAAATATCTCCAAAAGTTTCATGTAAACTTAACATCTCGATTCGAAATAATTTCCTTGGGTATCCTGTGCAATCTAAATATCTCTTTCAAGAATATATTAGCAATGTTCACTACTTTGTAGGTCAACCTCACAGGAATGAAGTGTGCTTATTTCGACAACTTGTCAATGACCAAAAAAATAGAATCATTTTGCTTCTTACTTTTCGGTAAACCGGTGATGAAATCCATACTAATGACCTCCCACTTCAATTCCAGAATGGGTAATAGCTGCAGCAATCCCATAGGATGTTGATACTTAGATTTGACTAGCTGGCATTTCTGACATTTTGTAATAAACATTGAAATGTCGGAATTTAACTTAGGATAGTAAAAGTGTCTCTTGATGGCAGATATCATCTTTTGATATTCTAGGTGCCCAGAGTAGGGTGCCTGATGAAATTTCATGAGGATGCTGGACCGAAGGTCCCCTGATTCTGGAACATACAAATGATCCTTGGACCATAGAAGTCTGGATTCATCTACCTTGGATTCTTTTTGTTGTTGAAACAACCTGTCCTCCTGGAATTTATTGAGGATTTCCACATAGAATGGGTTAACTTCATTGGCCACTCTAATCCTCTCATGGAAATATGCATTGGTTTGAATCAAATTCACCTCATATATCGTATGAGCTCATCATCTCAAAGCATCGACTACCTTAATATCTTTTCCCTTAATGTGCTTTAGCTCAAAATGGTACTCACTAAGGAAAGCCGACCACCTGGCTTGCCTTGCATTCATATCTGGTTGATCAAATAAATACTTCAGACTCATATTGTTTATCTTTAGAAGGAACCTCCTTCCCATGAGACAGTGCCTCCACATCGTCAAAGCATGGATTATGGCAGCTAATTCAATATCATGCGTAGGGTAATTCTGCTCATGCTCTTTTAACTTTTGTGATTCATAACAGATTGCGTGATCATTTTACAAGAGGACTCCTCCAAGTCCTTCCTTGCTTGCATTGATGCAAACAACAAAATCCCCATCGGGATTCCCAATTCATAACACCAGTGAGGTCATCAAAATATGCTTAACCTTTTGAAAAATTTCTTCACACTTAGCGTTCCATAAGACCTTACTTGCTTTCTTCTGCAAGGAGGTCATGGGGAAAGTGATCCTCAAGAAGTTCTCAATAAACTTTCGTTAATATCTGAATAATCCCAAAAAAGACCTAATGTTAGTGACACTAGTAGGGATAGGCCAATCCTTTATGGCTTTAATCTTTTCCAGGTCCACAACTATCCCTGTCTCAGAGATAATGTGACCTAAATACTGTATCTGTGGTTTTTAAAAATCACATTTACTAAACTTAGCGTAAATCTGGTGCTCTCTCAACACTTGTAGTACTACACAAAGGTGTTCTTCGTGTTCTTCTTTATTCTTTGAATAAAACAGTATGTCTTCTATAAAGACCAAGATGAACTTATCCAGATACCTACTGGATATGTTGTTCATCATACACATAAAGTTTGTGGGTGCATTGGTTAACCCGAAGGGCGTCACTACAAACTCGTAGTTCCTGCACATTGTACGAAAGGTAGTTTTGTGAATATCCTCATCATGAATTTGTACCTGGTGGTACCTAGATCGTAGGTCTATATTTGAAAATATTTTGTCTCCTCCCACCTGATCGAAAAAGTCTTTGATCCTAGGGAGTGGATAACGGTTCTTGATAGTCATTTTGTTCAACTGACAGTAATCGATGGACATCCACATTGTACCATCCTTCTTCTTTATGAACAATATTGGTACTTCCCAGGGAGACACACTGGGTCAGATATACCCTCTTTCTATCAATTCCTAAAACTACAGTTTGAGATCCACCAACTCAGGTGCACTCATGCGGTAAGGGTCTTTGGGAGCCGAAACTGATTCAGGGGTTAGTTAGATGGAAAATTCTAGGTCTTGTTTCAGAGGTAATCTTGGGATTTCCTCAGGAAACACATCGTTGAATCCTTCAAGAATGGAGAAGTCTTCTATGCGTTTCTCTTTATCAGATGCTATGTCTCGGATGTTCACTGCAAACAACTTGCAGCCTTTCCTAATTCATTTCTTCACTTGTAAGGTAGATATTTGTCTTATAGAAACTTTATTTGAAATTCCCTAAACCTTCACTTGGTTCCCGAGGCTATCAGCACATAAGATAGGCTGATGCAAAAAATTGAGCATGACATGGTGCTATTCCAGCCAGTCCATGCTGATAAGTACATCCTACGATCTTAAAGGTAGCATATTTAGGTTTACTTTCATAGGAAAATCATTCAGGTTTACCTGACATTATTTAAAAAAATTTGAAAATTTTCGTTTCGTACCTATGGCTAACTGAACCAGCCAAGGTTTATCATGTTTTACTTTGCCTAGTTTGCATTCATTAACAATTTTAGGTGAATCATTGCTCCAGAAAGCACTGGGATCAATAAGTATTGACATAGAAGTGTTCAAGATCTTACCTTCTATCTCAATCATTATATCTTCATAGTATTCATGTTGGCCATCCAATGCTACATAAATCTGTGGGGTTATCGCTATGTCCTCAATGGTTGGTTCTTCCTGTAAGTTATGCAAGACCGCACCGGTCTCATTCTTACAATATTGAGCATAATGAGGCTCGTTGCATTTCCATCATTTGATCTGTAGTGGGGTATCATTGGCTCCACTTTCTACTGGCTTGTTAACATTACCAGTCGGTACATAAGGCTTTGTACTAGATTTAGTAAAGTTCTTGTTCACATGAAAGCTATTATTCTGTTTTCTGTATGGCTATGGGTTGGACTCAAGTTTGCGGTTATCAGAGAAGTTCTTAAACTTGTCTCAGTTTTGGTTCATATTCTCCTGCCTTAGTTGTCCATGCTCATAATAGAGAATATCCTTATGCAGTGTGGTATCCAAGGTTTTAGGCATGTCGAATTCAATCCTGTCCCAAAAACTGGGAGGAAGAAATCCTACAAACTACTAGATATTTACCTTTTCTTCTTTGATGTATGGTACATAATGCAATAGATCTAGAAATCTATTAATAAAAGTGGCCATATTCATGGATCCCATGCATAGTTCATGAAACTCTTTCACTTTTCTCTCGAAGAACCTTTCCGAAATATATTTCTCTTGGAAATTTTTTTGGAAAGTATCCCAGCATATTTCTCTTAGCTCATATTTTTTGGTGTGTTTTAAATATCTCCACCATATGAATGCCTTTCGATTCAAGTTATAGATGGAAAGACGAGCCTTCATCTCACTTGAGTAGTTATGAACCTGAAAGTATTTGCTCATGCCCAGCAGCCACTCTTCAGCCTTCTCCCTAGTGTTTACTTCACCTTCATAGTTTGGGGCTCTTATTTTTCTAAACTCCTCCTGAATATTGTCATTGCTTCTTTGTTTCTTTCTTCGAGGAGAAAGAGAGTCATCACTAGAAGGAATGTGATGATCTCCTTTTGGTGCTTGAGGGGTACGTTCCTCTTTTTCTCCTTCTCTTGAGTTGCTGTCCCATTTATGCTATGGTTCTCTTTTGGAACTGTTTGTGGACTAGGTAGGTTTACCTTATGGGCTGCCTCCCGTCATATTTCTTAGTAATGCTTCATTTATAGGTTGATTTTCTTTTCTTTCATTCATAATGTCTTCTCTAAGACTTTGTGATTCTGCTTGGAGACTATGTATAGTCTTCAAAATATCATAATTCAGCTCCACCACCAGTTCTCCTTCTAGGGTGTGGGGGTGTTCATACTTCCTTGCCGGATTTTATCTTCCTCAGTGTTCATAAACTGAACTGTTCAGTAAAAGTTTCCTGAAATTTAAATTTTTTTAAATAACATAAAAATTTCCTGTTAGTAACAAATTTAATATCATACTTTATTTTCCTAGAAGTAAATGCTTGGTGCGCCCATAGGCCTCTCAGTTTTGAAAGTGGGCTCTGACACCACTTGTAATGCCTCGTAAAATAAAATAAAAAATTATAGGCTAGTAAAAGCTACCTAGATGGAACATTATTGGCTTTCGGAACTATATCATACACTTCATATACCACTGTTTAGTCGTAAGTTGTTCTTACATTCTATCATTTACTTTTAGTGATTATTATTAATGTATTTTACTTACAATATTGTTCCACTGTTTATTGCTTATTCTTATGTTTATACATTTGTCGTGTATGTGCCGTTACTTGGTTTAAATGCTACTTCCTTTCTGCATAGTCTTACTTGTTATTTATAATGTCCTAACTTAACTTTGTTTGTGATAAAAAGTGGGTGGAGTGGCGGGACTCGTTCTCCTATGACAATTTGAGAGGTAAAGGTGTTTACTTGTTTGTAGGATTACTTAGTTCTTCAAACTAAGGCACCTCTTTATTTCATATGCATATAATTCCTTGCGATAGAGTCTTATTTAAAGAAAACTGAAAATTTGATCGTAAAATATGTATTTCTTGTTGCTACGGTTCCTCACCTACTCAGAATTATAACATGGTAAGTGTTGTTGTCGTCAATTTATCTATGAAAACTAAATTTCATATGTACTACTTATACTTCATTATGGTTTAAATTTCGTCATTTACATCTTAATATATTTTACGTTCTACGTTTATTTTATTTACAATATTAACAGGTCCTATGTTTTCTAATGCAGGTTTATGATCTTGGCTTAATAACCAGACCTTTTGATATTTATACATTTTTAATTACTAACATGGCATATTTTATATGACATGTTTACTAAGCATTAAGCTTAGGGAAGCACATTGTATTAAGGCTTCAAGCCTGTGGTTTATATGTTATCTATATACTTTATGCCTTATGGATTAAACATTGGACTAGTGCATATTATACATGGACTATGCACTAAACATAACCTTGCTATATAATAAACCTTGTAATATGATTTGGGTGGCGAACATACCATATGGTTGAACCATATACGTTGGGGTTTAACGATTTGCATGGTAGTGGAGACTATCATTTGGAAACAATATCAAACTATGGAAAAGTGGGTTTTTGGTTATGATATTGGAAACGAGCTGGTGCCATTAATGCAACTTATTTTTCGTGGCAGCCCAAACTTAGGCTTGGCTCAAGGTGGACTTGTGTTTTTGTTTTTTCATTTGGGGTTTGGTCTTGGCTTTGCGTAGGGAAAATGGAGGCGACCTCCAGACTTCAAGGTATGTTTTGTTTTGTGTTTTTATGTCTGCAATTCATTTGTTGCATGGCTCTCATCGTTGCCATACTTCTCACTTCTAGTTTCTCTTGGTGTTTGTAGGTGCTGAAGTATAGTGAATAGCAGCATGGCTCAAGCTTTGTCGATGGCTTGACTGTGGAGCCAAGATGCAAGGTAAGCCTTTCCAACAAGCCTATGCTTGTTGTCTCTCAAGCCATGAAGCGAATATTAAATCCCTTCGGCTTTGTGTATAATTTTATGTAAATTTCAATCTTTGCTTTGGGGGTGTCCAGTCTGGGCAACACCATTGCTTGCAATGGTGCCAAGCCCATGGCGTGACAGTATAAGCTTCATGTTTGGTCTTTAATGGTGGGTGTGTGAATAAGACTCTTTGGAAAATAATGGGCATATAGATATATATGTTGTTTTATATATTTGCAATGGTTATTACAATTTCTATGGTTGTTGATGAATTTATACTTCTCTATTTGTTTGTTACGGTGGGTTTGTAAGTGGAATTTCGCCTTAGTTGATGGTCTGTGTAGATTTATGTTATTTGGATATTTACTGTAATACTTGAAAGCATGGTTAAATGCCATGCCGTATGTGGCATGAGCCTTTCCCTTAGTGGCTGTGATATGTCAAAATGGATTTCATTACTGTTTATACTTCGTTGATTAGCATGTGGGGTTAAATGGGACAGAGCCATGGGTACAAACCCATAATGGATTTCATTGATGTAGAAGAAAATGTTGACAGTGCTTGTTTGTAGTTTATATCCATACTGTGTATTTTATTTTAATAGCGCATGGGTTCATTTAATTTGTTTGAGGCCATGATCCTCTGCACAGAGGAAGATCTTAATTCTTACGACTTAGTTGTGGCATAATGGTTTGTTATTGTAATATTATTGATTTTATTGATGATGTCTGCATATGCTTTATGTATAGCGTGGCCTTGGTAAACAATACCCACAGGGTTTGAATCCTATTTGTGGGTAATGTATGAGTTGTATTTATAATTTATAGATGATAGTTGGGATTGTATGCCCACAAGATATTATTCCTCTTCCCATTGTAATTAATGTGGTTTGTAATACGATTTCGATATGTTTAATGCATGAATCGATTCATGTGTAGAATATAGTGTTTAATTCATTATTTGGAATGTCTGTTGAGTTATGTATTTGGTTAATGTTAAGCATATATGATATGGTTGTTTGATTTAGGCCTGTGACTCGGGTTTGAATACCCACAGGGGTCGAAGTCGTGACCTCTGTTTATAATTACGGAGTTTCTTTATAATTTGTTTTTAAATGTTTTACTTGATGTAATTATAAGCAATAGTTGTGAGGGTCCTTTAAAATATTTATGCATGTGATTATGATATGGTTTAGTTAGGACTATGGATTTTGTATATGTGAACAGATATTTGATCTCAGACCAAATTAATAGTCACAATGCTTACTATGTTCGTTTATTTATGATGATATATTTTTAAATGGAATGTTTTACTATTTAGCAGGTATTTAATGTACAGACCTTGAAAGGTATTTTAATGGTTTATTTATCCTAGATCTTAATGTATAATTCTTATGGATAGTATTTTGATTTGTTTATGTTTGATTTCTATAAATGTTTATATATATACATAGTAGTTCAGTTTGTAGATAGTACCTTAGGTTATATAGATTGTAAGTTATACCTAAATGTATTTAGAACCTACTTATAAGATTAATCTATTTAAATCTATAACATTTCTCTACTGACAGATGGAATATATCAGGAGAATATATAAATACTACGTGAACAATAATAGCAGGTTTGAAATAACCGAGTTTGTACATAACCCAGTTTTATCAATAATACTACTACATAAATTAAACTAGGGTGTAGAACCCTTGATGAACATTAGTAAATAAATTGAACTTGCAGAAATAAACCAATAAATAGACCCTGGATAACTTGATATAGTAAATCACTTACAACCTAGGGTTAATACTTTAAGATAAAAACTCTAGCCGTTTTAAATAGAGAAACATATACATTGGGTTAGAAAATGCAAAGTAATCATTTACCGAACATAGCTAGCATTTATTCCAGAAAAGTAGAATAGACAGTCTGGGGCCTCATACCTGTAAATTGAAGCTGTGTTAATGACTGAACCTGCACACTCATATAACCAACATTAATAATTCAAGACAGATCTGACCTCTATTTTTGATGACCAAATCACTTAGGAACTACCATGTTCCACCCAACCATGACTCGGAACCGTTCCTGGTTTAAATCCGGATCCCCCCGAGCTAGACCTCCAACATGAAAGTAGCTTAGAGCTCCTATGCTAGGGTTTCCTATCTGGTATATCAGATCTGGATCAGTTCTCCTTTTTCCTTTCAGGAGAATGTTCTCCAAGAATTTCTTGAGAGAAAAACAGGCAGAAAATGAATCCTCTAATGATAAATTAGAACCCCAAGCCTTTCCTTGGCTTGAGTATTTGTAGACATACCTTTCAGTCAAAGGGACAGTTAAATCAAGAAACCTTTGTTTCTTGATTTAACCATTTTCAATTATTTTGCGTAATTTTTAATATTTTAACTTAGGAAATTTTTACTAGTTCCTAGTTAGACATTTTAGGCTTTGGACTATTTATTATCTTTTAATAATAAATAATAATTAGATGGAGCTTTTCTTTCTCTTTCATCATTAATATTATAATTATATTCGACTCTTTATACATACCATGTGCAAAGTACATGATAATATATAACTTGTTAACATTTGTCTTTGGGAATCATATACCATGACCCCTAGACTTAATGAGACTTCTTCATTAAGCTCAAGTAGGTAGATGCTTTAGGTGTACTAGGATAGCAAACTCTAAACATCCTTGCATGTTGGATTTCCCTCGTATAACGTGGTAGCTCTTCAATACTTGATGAGAATACATAAATTCAAAATTTCATTTAATCACTTGTAAATAAGTATGACAAGATCAATATTTTTCTCAAGTCATTTTCACTCGAAAGTTATTAAATTATTTCAGCAACCCCTAGAGCTTACCAGATCCCATACTCAATGCTTTAACAGGGAGTTACAATTTAGTGCAATTCGAGATCTCCTCGCTTAACACTAATTCTAGGATGTACTTGTATGATACACCTAGGGATACAATGAATAAGGATCTGATGCTCCAGAGCTTATGCTCAACATCAACATGGAAGGCTCTAGGGCTTATGCCCAACACTTCCAATTATCTTTTCATGTATTCCAAATCTTCTCGCTCAACACAAAGGTAAGTACTCATGTTCTCTAGATCTCCTCACTGAACACAAATGATCAATCACTCAAGTGCTCCAGAGCTTCCTGCTCAACACAAAACATCTCATCAATCATGTTTTCCAGGGTCCACGCCCAACATAAACAAGCATATATATATATATATCAACAATAACTGGATTACAACCAATATAAAAAAAAATTCATTATGTTCATATGCAATGGGGTCTTCAACCCAATAAAAATAAAACATCAAGATAATCATCATAATCAATAGGCATGTGCCTATAAGTATTAGGTCCAAACTTCAGGATTTTACAGTCAACATCTAATAGACAAGAAAAGTAAACTTACAAACAACTAGGTAATAGAACATCATCATGTAAAACATNTGGGCCTCCTAAGGAAAATTAATAAAATAATAGTTAAAATAATAAAATAATATTTATTAATTTTGGAGGAAGAAAAGAAAAAACTATTTTTTGTTCATATTTTTGACATATCTCCTTTTGTTTTTACTCAAATTTCGATTAGGAAATCTCGTTGGATGTAGAATTAAATTCCACATACAACGAGTACCCACTCGGCATACTTTTGACGGGCTCTTCTACCCCAAAAACAAGAAATACCTAAAAAACATGATGATGACATCATCATCACATTTTTCAGGTATTTCTTGTTTTTGGGGTAGCGGGGCCCATCAAAAGTATGCCGAGTGGGTACTCGTTGGATGTGGAATTTAAATCCACATCCAACGAGCTCTCCCAATCAAAATTTGAGTAAAAACACAGGGAGATATGGCGAAAATACGAAGAAAAAAAGTAGTTTTTTTTATGATACCTATCCCCAAATTTATATTAAAATTTTGTTTAAAAGGTGTTCTCTTTTTGAATTTTAAATAATTTTGATTGGATAATACATGATGACATGGAATTTGTATTATTTTTGGAAGGCCCATTTTTAATTGAAATTTCCTCTAATGCATCAGGCAAGAAACACATATAGGGAAGTCAACTTATGAAACTTAGGTTCAGTTTTGCTAACAAGTTTTTATTACCACAGAGGATTTAAAGATGTCCTTGAAGTTCAGTACTTTATTAGCTGAAGAAAATTTTATTTCTTTATGAATTTTATGGACATTACAAGTGGTATCAGATCCCAAATTCAAACCTTAAGAGACCTAATGGGCGCTACCAACCTCTCATTGCAGAATTAAACATTTCAAAACGGTATTTGAAATTTTGTTAACTAACATTAAATTATTTGTTATTAAATATTTTAAATTTCAGGATTACAGAACATTCCAGATCATGAATACATAAGAAGACAACAACCGACAAGGAAATTTGAATACCCTTACATGGGAAGAAGGACTGGTGGTTAAATTAAATTATGATATACTGAAAAACCATACAGAGTCTGCAAGCAAACTTCAAAGATTTAAGGATGATAATATGAATGAAAGAAAAGATAAGAAAGCAATCAATGATGCTTTACTTCAGAACATGACGGGAGGAATCCCGCATGGATAGCCTACTCATTCAACCAACAAATATGAGAAATATTTTTATCGTAAATGGGTCAGAAGCCCAAAGGAAGAACGAAAAGAAGAACATACACCTGAACCTACAGATAGAAATGATCATAGTATTTCCAATGATAATTCCCTTTTTCCTTGCAAAAAGAAATAGAGGAATGATGACAACCTCCAAGGATAGTTTAGAAATATAAGAGCCCCAACCTATGAAGGAGAAATGAACACCTGGGAGAAACATAAAGAATGGATTCTAGGTATGAGAAAATACTTATGAGTACACAACTACTCTAGTGAAATGAAAGACCGTATAGCCATCTATAACTTGAATGGAAAAGCAACTAGATGGTGGAGAGACCTTAAGCATACAAAAAGGGATGAGGTAAAAGAAATCTGATGGAGTAACTTTTGTAGAATATTTCAGGAGAAATACACGTTTGAGAGATTGTTCGATAGGAAGGTTAAATAATTTCATGAGTTAAGGATGGGATCCATGACCTTGGATTCCTTCATTAACATATTTTTGGATCTAGTACACTATGTGCCTTATATAAAGGACAAAAAGGTGAAGATACAACAGTTTTTAGGATGTCTTCCTCCCAATTTTTGAGAGAGAATTGAGTTTAACATGCCTAAAACTATGGACACTACCCTACATAAATATAGGATTTGCTATGAGAATAGAAAACTAAGGCATGAAAACATCAACAGAAGTTGAGACAGGTCTAGAACCTTCTCAGACAACTGCAAACCGGGTTTCAACCCACCGCCTTACAAAAAACATAACAACATTTTTCCAGTAAACTTAAACTTCAACAAGACAAGTGTGAATCGAAATGCACCTGCACCAAATACCAACAGAACAACAACAAATGGAGGAACCAATCTTGCACCGCTACTAATCGAATGTTGGAAATGCCAAGGTTCCCATTATGGCATAGATTGTAAAAATAAGACTAATGGAGTCTTGCACAATCTACATGAAGATCCAATGGTAGACGAGATAGTTAGCACACCAAGGATTTATGTAGCTTTGGATGGCCATCAAGCAGACCATTAGGCTACTATGGTCAAAATAGAAGGTAAGGTTTCAAACACTTCTATTTCAATTTTGATTGATCTTGATTCTTTCTGAAGCTATGCATTGCCTAAAATTGTTGAGACATTTATACTAGACAAAGTTAAACATGAGAAACCGTGGCTGGTGCAATTAGCCATGGGTATGAAAATAAAGGTCTCATAAAAGTTAGAGATTGTGAGGTAAACTTGAACGGTTTTCCAACTAAAATATATTTGAATATTTTACCCTTAGGATCATATGATGTAATTATTAGAATGGACAGGTTGGAACAACACCATATCATGCTCGATTGTATAAATAAGTCAATATTGTGCACAGATAGCCAAGGGAATCAGACAAAGAATCAAGGCATACTTAAGAAGGTTTTCATTTGACAGATATCTTCCTTACAAGAAAACAAGTGCATTAGGAAAGGATGCAAACTGTTTGCAGTAAACATCCAGGATGTAGAAGCTAAGAGAGAGAAACACATCAGGGAAGTTATGGTTTTTGTAGAATTTAAGGATGTATTTCCAAGGAAACACTAGGGTTACCACCAAAACGAGACTTAGATTTTTCCATAGAACGAACACCAGGGTCAGTTTCCGGCTTCAAAATCCTAATACCGCATGAGTGCACTAGAATTGGGGGAGATCAAGTGCTAGTTAAGGAGTTGATTGAGAAGGGTTATATCTGACCTAGTGTGTCCCCTTGGGGGGAACCTATACATTTTGTAAGTGAGAAGGATGGTACGATGCATATGTGCATCGGTTACCACCAACTTAACAAGATGACCATTAAGAGCCATTAGTCACTCCGTAGGATTGATGACTTTTTTTTATCAAGTCGGAGGAGCAAATATATTTTCAAAGATCGATATACAATCCGAATATTGTCAAGTACGTATCCGTGATGAAGATATACATAAAAATACCTTTTGAAATCGATACAAGCACTGCAAGTTTGTAGTAATGTCATTTGGGTTGACCGATGCACCAACAAATTTTATGTGCATGATGAACAATATCTTCAGTAAATACCTAGATAAAATTGTATCGGTCTTTATATATTACCTCCTAGTTTACTCTAAGATTAAAGAGGAACACAAGGAGCATATCCGCGTAGTACTACAGGTGTTACAGGAACACTAGATTTACGCTAAACTTAGTAAATGTGATTTTTATAAACAAAAAATATAGTACCTAGGTCACATCCTTTTCGAGAAGGTAATAGTTGTTGACCCAAAAACTATTAAAGGCATAGAATATTGGCCTACCCCTACTTGTTTTACTAAGATTAGGTCATTTCTGGGATTAGTGGGATACTACCGAAAGTTAATCGAGAAATTTTTGAGGATTGGTTGTCCCATGACCACCTTACAAAAGAAGGTAAATAGGTTCTTATGGATGACCAAGTGCAAGGAATGTTTTCAGAAGCTTAAACCATTTTCGACTATTGCACTGATACTACAAATTGCGGATCTCGATGGGAATTTTGTTGTTTGAACGGATGCGAGAAAGGAAGGACTCTGAGGGTTCCTCATGTAGAATGAGTGTGCAATTTGTTACGAATCATATAAATTAAAAGAAAACAAACAAAATTATCCCACCCACGATCTTGAGTTAGCAACCATTATCCATGATTTTAAGATGTGGAGGCATTACCTCACGAGGAAGAAATTCAATCACAAGATAGACAACATAAGTCTCAAGTACTTGTTCTACAAGCCTGTTATACCTAAATCCTATCACCATCATGTGATGAGACCCTTAAATTCCATGTTTTCCCTTAATCCCAACACTTAGAGTGGAAACTTGCTCTATTTGTCAATTCTACTTGAAAAAACCTAGCATTGCACTTACCTTGTGGCTAATGAGCGGTACCTTGCTCAGCACCGCCTGTATCTTGTTATAGAGAAGTGGTGCCACTACCTATGGTCTTTGGTCTTAAAGCGGTTCTCATCTAAAATGCTCTGTCAGAAGGGAACAAAAGTGATACCCTGGGTAAAATGGGAAAAAGAGAAGTTTCTCGAGGCTTCTAGAACTTGAACCTCGTGTCCTCCCTTATCCCTATCATTATGGGTTAGTTTGAGCTCAAGACCCCTGAAGGTAGGATCTTGGAGCCACCTCACCCACAATTCTCTCAACTATTCCTATCCATTGAGCCTTATAGATACAATCTCATATCCATAGTTGAGGGGGAGAACTATAGAGGTATTGTTGTGCCATTGGATTGACTACTTAGTCCAAATCATTGGAGAGTATAGAGAGCAAAGTTGGAGCTTATGGGGATGAAGTGTTTGTCTCATGGAGGGGCTTGTCGACACTATGGAAATGGTTGTAATATTCTCCATACATTCTTAATGCAAAGCTGATTTCCGTCACACATTACTGTTCTTTTGATTTCACATGTACATGTTGTTAGATTCCTTAGTCACTAACATGGATAAGTAGATGATTTTATGGTATCTTTGATGTGTTTACATGTTTGATCTATTTGTAGGTACACAGGTTCACAATCGAATTAGTCTTCTAGGTGTCTATGACATTCAGGGAAGGTCTTCATCCTTTGTTGTTCACTCATTTGTTCTGGATCTGAACCATTCATACCAAAGGAACAACTTCTATCCGCAGATGGTGCAATATTCCTGATAACAAATCTGGCGACTCCGCTGGGGAGATCCATATTATTCATCCCCGGTTTCTAAAACACTCTTGTCTGAATCGTGGCTCGATCTCCAACTCTCTTCAATTAGATCTGCCATCTGACTTAGTGAATTTTGGTTTGAAACTTTCAGATCTATTCAGATCTAAACTATTTCAACTTTATATGCTTTTTTTACTGTCAATTCATCAATCTTTACCTTGGTTTGATCAATTTTTAATTTGATTTCTCGTTTTCCTTGTGTTTTGGATCTATTCAGGGAACCGCACATGTGTTGTTGGCAACAAGCAGTGTCACTTCTTGAACTCTGTTAGCCATACGCGGTGCCACCGCCTGAACCTCGTTAGCCAGAAATGGTGCTCATCCAAAACCGCTCTCTCAAGACCCCTCTAGCACTGTGCCAGGTAGACCCTATTCCATACTTTGTATTTTGATTTTTGTGTGTTTTTGGTTTACTTTTTGATGAAAATTAAGTGTAGTTTTGAAAAAAAATGCTCCCTCATGGGCCATGAATTGTATATTCTGTAGTCGCTTTGATTGTTATATTCCTTCTGCATTCAAAGAGAGTTTATGTTTCTTGCATTGGAGTTTACATTATTTCTTTGCTTGAAACCTCTCTCTCTTTTATGTAGATATTATTCATTGGAATTGGAAATATACATTTCATTTTCTTGTGTGTGCTTTGGTTTGTTTTGGACTTGGAATGCGTGAGTGATCCATGTTTTTTTTAGTCTTTATTTGCTTGGGGCGATTCTTGTTTCCTTTTGCATGCTGATTTTTTCAGTGCTTGGTAGGAAAGATTGGTTCTTCATTTCCTTGTCTATTTCAAAGAGAAGGTTTTTTTTTCTCTCTCTCTTTTTCTTTATTCGCAAGTTTGTTAAACGATTTTCTTCTTGTTTTGTGCATGATTGTTTGAAATTCTAGATCTTACTTTCATTAAGAAGAAAAATTTGTTTTCATCTTTGCGTGCATTAGAGTTAGTTTTGTTTGGAAACGTTAGTGAAATCATCTTTCCATTAAGTTTTTATGCATTTTTTTCAAGCATGAAAAGATAGAAAACATTTTTTGTTTATTTATGTTTGTGTTCTCTAGATCTCTTTCTTATCTGCTTTGAAGATTGTTTGGTGTGCATTGATATTTCACTTTTCGTTTGAAAAGATAGAATTGCATTTGCATTTGGGTGTGCAATTTTTGGAAGAAAAGTAAATCTCTCTCCTTCTCTTAGGTAGAATTTCATTGAAGAGGAAAACTTGCATTATCAAATAGATCAGTGTGCATCTTCTTTAAATTCAAGTTTTCACTCCATGGTTCCACCTAAATGCACAAGATAAAATTAACGGTAGTACTAGGTTAAAACTTTTAGCAACTTGAGTGATAAGTTAGAGACATGTTCGGGTATCGTTAAATGTAGGATCTGTCATTATTTGTCTGCACTACAACTCGAGACTCACACAGTTCTTCCACATATCATCGGTATATCGAACGACCTTTCATGTACCCTTGAGGTATATACAAAGGTACTTCACGTACTCGATCGTATATCGAAAGGCCCCTTGTGAATGGTTGTGCATTAGACAACACTACTACCGATTTGAGCTCCCACGTACCTAGCGTATATCAGGAGACCCTTTTAGGAATCCTCAAAGCATCTGAGTTATCCTTTTGGCCTGTCCTGTGAGGTTCTTGACTCTTATCCACTCCTTTCACATGTTTGCTTGTTGCTTTTAGTTTGAGTAGTACTTTTTTATGCATGGTAGTTAGGGGGTTATTAGAGATTTTAGAGATGGCATCCCAATCTGGGACTACTACTCAAGAGGTCCCTTTCCAAGGTGTACCTTTTGTATTCCCTCCAAGTGAAGGTATTGGTCCTCCCTTTATTGCCACTCTAAATATTCATGGGTTAACTATAGGATTACCAGTCTGGATGTTTAATTCAGTAATTCCTGTTACACCTAATGTCTCAAATGTCACCTCTCCTTTGGGAGAGGATCGACCTCAACCTAATCCCTCTCCTTCTTCATCGATTATTGTTTCACCCCTTTCTTCTTCTTTGCTTGACAAAATCTCTATGGTTAGTATTCATGTGGATAATAAGAAGAAGAAAGGGAAGGGTAAGAAGAAGAAGGATAGGAAAGAGAAAAAGTAGCAACCATCTGCTCTTGATGGTGCCTATTCTAAGAGAACACTCGAAAAAGCAAAGTTCCCTTGTAATCTTTGCAAGGGGGACCACCTTCTCAAGGAGTGTCCCGGTCTCTCCTGTGTACAAGAATACTGGTCTAAAAGGTCCAAACCATCTATGTCATCAACCTCTAATCATCAGGTTGACGATACTCCCTCAACTAGTGACCCATTGGTAAAAGGTCATAAGGGTAAAGTCTTGTATCCTTGTTTTATATGCAATGCTATGCATCGTACTTTTATTTGTCCAAGCATGGGTGAAGCTTTGTGTTAGTTGGAAAATATTACTGATCATCAACAGGTGATTCCAACAAGTGATAGCAAGTTATCCCTCAATTTCTTGTTGGTTGACCAAGTGATCAATTCAGTTTCATCTATAATTGATCCCACTCTTCCTTCGGAGAGTGAAGTGGTCAAGTCGACGTCATCTCCAACCAATCCCACTCTTTCATCAGAGAGTGTTAATACTGAAGTAGTCGCTTTAACCAAATCTTTGTCTAGTTCTTCTCTTCCAATAGAGAATGAACCAAAACTTGCCGAAGTTTTTATGCTTCGTTCTGATTTTTCTCAAAAAGAGGAAATTTTGTCTCTTTCGACAGAACCCTTTCCAAGTACTGAGGTTATTTCCTTTGACTGGAGTAACCTAACAGAGTCTCATCTTCATTTGAGTGTTGCTTTCCAGATAGTTGTGAATGTTACTGCTAGGCTGATACTTTGTACTATTGTTGACGAAGATGCTTCTGTTAGTATTCTATCCTCAACTGCTTGGCAAGCTTTAGGTTCTGCTTAGCTTGTGCCATCCATTGATCATCTACTAGATTTTAATCATAGACCTACTACACCTTTAGGGACCCTTCCTTATTTACCTATTACATTAGGGGGGAAAACTGTCTGGATTGATGTTATGGTGGTCCAAGGTCCTTTAGATTTCAATCTGCTCCTTGGACGTGATTATGTTTATCCCATGAAGGTTGTTGTGTCCACACTCTTTAGAGTTATGCATTTTACCCATGATGGGAATATTGTGGCCATTGATCATCTTTCCTTTGTTAAACCTGACCATCGCATTACTCCTAGTAATTAGACTTCCCTGAATGTGGCGCATGTTCTTGTGGTTCCTTCCCCTTCTTCTAGTTAGCTTCTTCCCATAATAGGTAAAATGGGGGGCATGGCTATAGTATATGGACATCATAATGGAGCTAATTCAATAGATTTTAGGTAATGGGGGAAACCTACCAACCTATGGATATCATGTTGGGTAAGAGCAGGCTTTTTGAGCATAGTTCCCATTCTATGTCAAGCTCGTTAAAAAATGAAACAGATCCTTATGAGTAAAGTTCCCATTCTATGTCAATATTGTTAAAAAATGAAATGAATCTTCTCAAGCATAGTTTACCTTTTGGTTTCAAGCTTCCATAAAAATGAAATCATTCTTGAGCATAGTTCATTTTCTATTTCAAGCTTGTTAAAAAATGAAGTAGGTGTCCTTAAGCATAGTTTACCTTTTGGTTTCAAGCTTGCATAAAAATGAAACCATGTTCCAAGCATAGTTACCTTCTTTTTTAAGCTTGCGTAAAAATGAAACAGATCCCCTTCCCTTGAGTCAAGTCTTCTCTTTAGTGTTATAACTTGAACCTTCTTTTCACCTGCCTAATTATCGTTCTTCCTACCCCCTTGGTGAACATTTTCACATTAGTAACCAAGTTTTTTGCGTTGGGTATGGAAGAAGAATCGTTAGACGAAATGAATATTGGGGGGCATGTTGAGCCCCTAGCAATCATGTTAGGGGTAATATTCTCTAGAAATCATGCCGGGGAAAAGATTCCAACCTCTGTATATCATGTTAATGTGATTTTTCAAGCATAGTTTACCCATTGGTTTCAAGATTGCATAAAAATGAAACCAATCTTTGAGCATTCTTTCACTGATCTTTGAGCTCGTTAAAAATAGTAAGATGGTGTTGAGCTTACTTTTCATTTTTCGTGCTCTGGTTAAAACATGAAAAGTGGTTTGAGCTTAGTTTATTACTTTTTCGTTTTCTATATTCAAACATGAAAAGGGTTAATAGATTCCTCTTTAAGCTTTTTTTGGACTCTTAAAATGTGAGAAGATAGTCGAGTACTTGTCTTCTTTATACTCATAAAAGTATTTGAAGAGTTGTCTCTCCAACGGTTGGTTATCTCTTTTTCAGTTCAGATAGACTATTTACGAAAAAGGAACACTCCAGCCAATAATGACTGGAAGAGTTCTCTAAGGTATTATTTTATACTTTTTTGGGCCTTAGGTACTAAATTATACGAAAAAGGACCCTATGGAGTCTTCTTCTGTGGTCATTCAAACTCTCTAAACATGAACGATACTGAGTTTTCTTTCATTGGGCTCGTTAAATTAAACATTGCGAGACCCTTTTCTGGGAACGAACCCATCCTCTCTAGGGTTTTTAAAACATATGAGTTTGGACTTGTCTTCAGATGAGATATAATGAGTGTTTGTACCCTCTTTTAACTCGTAAAATCGGAAAGAGGAACTCATCAACCATGATGGGGAAAATGGGAAGCGAATCATTTTGCAAATAAATGGCAGTAGTTTGTCGTTACCTTTGAACATGGCACTTGTCTGCATATCATTTCAGTCACTTGGGTATTCAACTGATCTCCGTGACGATATAATTTCATGATTCATGCCACTCCTTTGAGTCTTTCAAAATAATGCATTGTCTTCCATCGTATTGTGTGTTTGTCTGGTTAGTCATGCTGCCAAGTCTTTTGTTGTGCCGCCCGATGATCAAAGGGAATTTGAAGAAGTTTTACCTCTACAGTCAAAACAGTCTCTTTGTCAGTACTTTTGAGTCAATCTTATGGTTACTACATTCACATCATTTCAGAACTATGTTCCAAGTTTCATGTCATCGATGTGGGACTCATCATGGCCCTCCTTCGACAAGACTATTCCCGTCAACATTAGCTCATCATCCGGGAAATAGTATTAGAAACAAAAATTAGTACCTTGAGATATGTATGCCTTAATGACAGATTCTCTTGCTCTCGACATAGGTTCACATCATTTATCTTTTGATTTATAGAATTGACTGGGTGTTCGACATGAGGAAATCTATTCACGCTCAGTAGATTTCACTAGGGTACCTTGGGAATAATTGACATCAATGGTGATCTTCCTCGCACTTGTTAATGGTTCACATCATAGGCCGGTAATCAAGTGGTTTCTACCTTATTTGACTTCAGATCATTTTAACCACATGGATAGAATCGTACTTTGTGGAAGACGAGGCGAGGACCCTTGGTATTTGTTTAGCGCTCATTGCTTTCCCTAGGTTGCGATGGAGTTTTGTATATCTAAAATGGATCCACATTTGTATGGTCATGGATATGCTCAAATTTGTGTTTGTATGAGATAGATCTATGTTGTATGTCTGGTAGCTATGTCCAAGTTTGAGTCCTCTATCACATGGATCTATGATGTATTCTAGTAGCCATGCTTGTTTATTCCTCTCATGGATCTGCCTTGTATTGGTTCACAGCCATGATTTGGTTACATTTGTATATGATTGAAAAGTATTGATGTACTACAGATGCCTACTAGATGACATTCTCCGACCGAGATGACATTTTCACCTTGAAGTGACAACTTGTTCTCTCAAAGCTCTCGCTTATTGTATCCGTCTAAGTCTCATGCTTTGGGGGGAATTATGTTCTACCTAAATCCTATCACCATCATGTGATGAGACCCTTAAATTCCATGTTTTCCCTTAATCCCAACACTTAGAGTGGAAACTTGCTCTGTTTGTCAATTCTACTTGAAAAAACCTAGCACCGTGCTTACCTTGTGGTTGATGAGTGGTACCTTGCTCAGCACCACCTGTATCCTGTTATAGAGAAGCGATTCCACCACCTATGGTCTTTGGTCTTAAAGCAATTCTCATCTAAACCGCTCTATCATAAGGGAACAAAAGAGGTACCATGGGTAAAATGGGAAAATAGAAGTTTCTCGAGGCTTATAGAAACTTAGCCTCGTGTCCTCTCTTATCCCTATCATTATGGGTTATTTTTAGCTCGAGATCCCCTAAGGTAGGATCTTGGAGCCACCTCACCCACAATTCTCTCAACTATTCTTATCCATTGAGCCTTATAAATACAAGCCCATATCCATAGTTGAGGGGGAGAACTATAGATGTATTGTTATGTTGTTGGATTGACTACCTAGTCTAAATCATTGGAGAGCATACAGAGCAAATTTGGAGCTTATGGGGAGGAAGTGTTTGTCTCGTACAGGGGATTGTCGACACTAAGGCAATGGTTGTAACCTTCTCCATACATTCTTAATGCAAAGTTGATTTCCGTCCCACATTACTGTTGTTTTGATTTCACATGTACATGTTGTTAGATTTATTAGTCACTAACATGGATAAGTAGATGATTTTCTTGTAGCTTTAATGTGTTTGTATGTTTGATCTGTTTGTAGGTACACAGGTTCACAATCAAAGTAGTATTCTAGGTGTCTACGCCATTCAGGGAAGGTCTTCATCCTTTGTTGTTCACTCATTTGTTATGGATCTGAACCATTCAGACTAGAGGAATAGCTTCTGTCCATAGAAGGTGCAATACTCCTAATAACACAGCTAGAACTAAATGTTAGGAAAGAAATATGGTTGGCCTTCCTTAGAGAGTACCATTTTGAGTTAAATCATATAAAGGGAAAGGAGAATAAATTTTTTGATGCTTTAAGTCAACGAGCTCATATGTTATATGAGGTAACTTTAATTCAAATTGATTCTGATTTGCACGAGAGGATCAGAAGGACAAATGAAGTTGACCATTTCTATGTTGAAATCCTCAAGAAGGTCTAAGATGACAGGTTGTACCAACAACATGTTATTTTTTCAACATTAAGCTAGCATTATTAGGATCTTTAACTGAGAAAATAAAAAGTACAACAATAAAACACAAGAGACAATGAACATAGTGTTTTTCCTCGGGGAAACCATAAAGGAGAAAACCCTGCAACTTCCTCAGAGATAGAATCACCACCAAAATGGTAAAATCCCCAAAACAATAAGTGATCTCCCAACAATAGTAATATTCTTCTTGACTAGCCCTAGTGTCTTCTCCTTCCTCAACTATGCGCTACACTTGACTATGTATGAGTAGTGTGATAAATAGAGACTCCAGTTCTCTATTTATACTAATTCCGATATGACTAAAACCCTACCAAGGCCGACCTCTACTAGGAGAGTCTAATAACCCTAGTGCCACGAAACTGCGGCGAATTTAACCCTTAGACATTCAGAGGGTTAATTACTATGACTTGACATGACTTGTTTACATTATTGATCCTCCCAATTAGAACATTGGGGAATGAAAATATGACTCAATTACATTATAGATACATTTCGGAATAAACATCAGGCTACAATACATAAGATATATAGATGAATACATTCTAAATTTACAAATACATCAACACTCCCTTTTAGCTAGGAAGGTATTCTTTTGACACAATTTTCAACACTGGTCTTCTTCTCTGAATCAACTGGATCATCTCGTCATCTGCATCTCAGGTCTTTTGAGTCTTCAAGTCATCTTCGTCTTCAATTCATCTTCTTCTTCAAGTCATCGGATCTGGATCATCTCTCGATCTGGATCATCATGGGACTCATCACGGGATCTGGATCATCTCTCGATCTGGATCATCATGAGGCATCATCACTAGATCTGGATCATCACTCGACCTGGATCATCATGAGGCATCATCACTAGATTTGGATCATCACTCGATCTGGATCATCACTAGCTATCATCACTATATATCGATCATCACTCGATTTGGATCATCACTGCTGGATCATCATCACTGGACCTCGATCATCACTAGATATATATCATCATTGGCTATCATCACTGGATCTAGATCATCACTCGTTTGGGATCATCCATGGTGCTATCTCATGATTCTTCTTGTCACAGGAATTTCTACAGAGCCAGCCCTTTTTCATGCTGGTTGTAGGCCTAGCCTCCATGTAGGTCTTCTTCAGAACTTATATCTGACCTACTCGTCAGAAAGGCACAGTATCACATCCACCTAGGCTGGAACACATCCTGCTCACAATGATGGAAGAGTTCTGCACTTCCATCTAGGCAGGAACCACATCCGTCTCACAATGATGGAAGAACTCTGTTCTTCCACCCAGGCCGAAACCACATCCTGCTCACAATGATGGAATATTTCCTCACTTTCATCCAGGTAGGAACCACATCATACTCACAATGATGGAAGAACTCTATTCTTCCACCCAAGCCAGAACCACATCCTGCTCACAATGATGAAAGAATCTCATCCAGGCTGGAACACATCCTGCTCACAATGATGAAATATTTCTACACTTATATTCATCCAGGTGGGAACACATCCTGCTCACAGTGATGAAAAGGATCTGCACTTACATCCATCCAGGAGGGAACACATCCTGCTCACAGTGATGGAAGGGCTTGCACTCACATTTGATCTTGTAGGAACCAGTCCTATAGTCATATCAGAATGGCACCCAATAATCCTCAACTGAGCTACTTGGTAACTGACCAAGTGCCTCCATTCTCCTAGAGAATGGCAGTTTCCCTTACATCCGACCTGCTCGTCAGAATGGCCAACACCCACATCTGACATAGAAGGAACTTAATCCTTTAGCCATGATAGAATGGTTCAGCCCTTACATCTAACCTACTCATCAGAATGGCTACCCAGTCCCAGACTGAGTGTTCCTAGTACCTCACCAGGAAGCTCCATTCAAAGAATGGAAATTTCCCTTACATCTGTCCTACTCGACAGAATGGCCAGCACTCATATATGACATGGAAGGAAGAAATCCTCTCACCATGACATAATGGCTCAGCCCTTACATCTGACCTACTCGTTAGAATGGCTACTCATCTCAACACTCATATCTAACATGGAAGGAACCAATCCTCTCACCATGACAGAATGGCTCAACCCTTACATCTGAACATGGAAGGAACCAATCCTCTCACCATGTTAGAATGGCTATGGGACTCATCACTTTCCCTTGGAGGAAATCTCGATCTGGAGAACACCAAGATTCTCCCTGAAGTACTCAAACTTCACCCTAGCCAATGGCTTCGTCAATACATCAGCTATCTATTCCTCTGTCACAACATACTGGAGCTTCGCTACTCCTCTCTGCACCATATCCCTAATATAGTGGTACTTGATCTCGATATGCTTCGACTTGTCATGGAACACTGGATTCTCTGACAACTTGACGCAACTCTAGTTGTCACAATGTATACAAGTAGCATCCAACTGGAGATCAAATAAATCAGATAGTAGCTTCTGTAACCATACTACCTCACAACTAGCTGAACAAGCTATGACATACTCTACTTCAGCTATACTCAGTGCCACATAGGATTGCTTCTTGCTAAACCAAGAGATCACACCTGACCCCATACTGAAGCAACACCCTGAAGTGCTCTTCCTATCAATGGCACTGCCTGCCCAATCTGAATCAACATAACCCTCCAAGTTAATATTTTGATTCGCATATTACTTGAGCCCATAATCAACTATACCCTTCAGGTACCTCATAATATGCTTTGCAGAAATCAAGCGAACATGTCTTGGATCTGTCAGGAAATGGCTCAAGGTGTTTATAGCAAAGCAAATATATGGTCTCATGTTCATTAGGTACATCAATGACCTAATCATTTGACGATACATCATAGCATCAATCGACTCTGATGAAGCATCACTCAACATCTTCAGGTTCGATGCCATTGGCATGGCCATAGCCTTGCAGTACATCATCCCAAACCTCTTCAGGATCTCTACTGCATACTTCCCTTGTCCAATAAAGATTCCATCTGTACTCTGCCACACCTCCATACCCAGAAAGTAATGCATCATTCCCAAGTCCTTCATTTTGAACTCAACAACAAGCTTTCTCTTCGTATAAGTAATCAACCCATCCGTACCTGTTACAAATAGATAATTTACATATAGTAGAAGCATCACTGGGTTGCCATCCTCAACCTTGTAGTAAAGGTTGGAATTTGCTTTACTCTTGGAAAAGCCCAAACTTGATAGAAAGTTGTCAATTCTGCCATATCAGGTCCTGGGTGCCTGTTTCAAACCGTACAGGGCTTTCTTCAATCTGCACACATGACACTCCCTGTCATGTGTCTCAAATCTGAGTGGCTATTCTACATACACTTCCTCTTCCACTACACCATTCAAGAAAGTAGTCTTGACATCCATCTGGTGTATCTTCCATTTCATTACTGCAGCTAGAGCAAGTACTAATCTGATGGAAGTGTATTTGGCTACAGGTGCAAAGGTTTCTTCATGGTCTATTCCTTCTTTCTATGAGAAATCACGAGCTACAAATCTTACCTTATATTTTTCAATGCTACCATCTGCAGCATGCTTGATCTTGTAAATCCATTCGGAAGTTACAACTGACTTCCCTTCTGGTCTTGGGACAACATCCCAGACATCATTCTTCATGATCGATTGGTACTCTTCGATCATAGCATCCTTCCATTCTTTCCATTTTGCCACTTCTTCATAACTAGAAGGTTCTTTATCAATGAAATCACATAGTAAGGCTACATACTAGGAGCAGGATCTGGTCCTCTTTCATTCTCTGTGATTCTCTTCTGGAGCCCCATTTCTTTCCACACCTTGGATAAGTTCTCGTACCCAAGCAGGTTTCCTCTTATGAGGATTCTTCTCCAGAGGTGGATCTACAGGTTTTTGTGGTTCTTCAAATTCTCCATCTTCTTCAATCATGGTTGTATCATGAGTTCTGGGTGATTCTGCTTCTGTTTCTTCAGGTTCTTCAGCAGGTCTTTTTCTAGATTTGTTGTAAGCTGTGTCTTCATCAAAAGTAACATCCCTACTGATGTCAATCTTCTTGTATCCTAGGAAATATATTCTATAAGCCTTCGATCTTTTAGAGTATCCCACAAATACACCCTTTTTTCCTGAAGGATTTAATTTTGTTCTCTTCTCTTTTGGAATGTGTATGTATACAGGGCAGCCGAATAGTCTGAGATGGCTGACTGCTGGTTTCTTGCTGGAGAAGACTTCTTCAGGAGTCTTTTTCTCGAGTACTCTATGTGGAGTATGGTTCTGTACATACACCGTTGTTTTGGCAGCTTCTACCCAAAGATGCATAGGAATATCTTAATCATGAAGCATGGCTCTTGCAGCTTCCATGATAGTTCTATTCTTCCATTTTGAAATCCCATTTTTTTGTGGATTATAAGGAGTGGACAACTCCCTCTTAATCCCTGATTCTTTGCATATCTCTTTGAATTCATTTGAAGTGAATTCTCTTCCATTATCTGATAAAAAAGTCTTAATCTTCTTTTCAGTATGGTTTTCGATCAAGGCTTTGAATTCCTTAACTTACTAAATAATTCGTCTTTGTTTTTCATGAAGTAAACCCATGTCTTCCTAAAAAAATAATCAATAAAAGAAACATAGTTTGCATACCCACTTAGTGAGTTTTATGACATAGGACCACATACATCGGAGTGGATGATTTCTAGTATGTCTTTGGCTTTGCTTTCACTGCTGGGAAATGTCTTCTTTGTATTCTTTCCTTTCGCACATCCTTTGCAGACACTATCATGTTTTGCTTGGAATTATGGAATAACTTCAACAACTTTGCTTGCAATAGGTATTGCAATAGGTAGTGCTCTGTAATGCACATGTGCAAGCCTTCTATGCCAAAGCTCATTTGGCTCTACTGTGTCATGGAATAAGGCTTGTTCTGGATGGCCCTTCAATTTGTACAACCCTCCTTCTTGTTATCCAATCACTACTGCATCATTGATAGTATTACCTATTGGCCACATGATGACTTGACCATCTATGAATGCAACCCTCATTCCTTTTGCATCCAATGCTGATATGGATAGAAGGTTCTTCTTGAGTCTTAGCATAAACAATACTTCTTTCATTGTTAGAGACTTACCAGAGTCTAGTTTATATGAAGATTCCCCACTACCTTTTATTGGATATTGGTAGTCATCTCCTAGCTTCACCTTGTGAGGTGATTCATGTTCTGACAGTCTTACAAAGGATTCCTTGAATCCAGTCATATGTTTGGAAGCCCCACTGTCTATAAGCCAATCATCACTACCATGAGTAATGTTACCTATGAGAGCAGAGATCAGAACATATTCATCCTCGCTTGAAGAATCTTCACTTTCATATCTAGATCTCTTCTTCGATGGTTCATCATCCTCTGCAGCATGAGCATGATGTCTTCTTTCATTCCCCTTCTTCTTATGAGAGTGGTTCTTGTTCTTAGGACAGTATTTTGCAAAGTGCCCTATCTCATCACATGTATAATATCTTATTCTAGACAGGTCCTTTCTATTGTTATCTCTATGATGAGGATTCTTACCTTTGAAGTGATGAGGTTTTATTCTCCCTCTCTTGGAGTGAACTGTGAGAGCTTGATCTTCACTTCCCATCTTCTATTCTCGAGCTGCTATCCAAGCTTCTTCTTGAGAGAACTCTTCCCATAGTCTGCTGAACTTGACTAGCTTCTTTCTAGCACATATTCCTTGGATGAAAGAATCCCATGACCTAGGAAGGCCATTCAAAGTAGTCATCACAATCTCTGCATTTTCCACTTCTTCATCAATAGCTTCTAATTGTTCCTTGATCTGAGAAACCCTTGTGAAGTAGGACTGGATAGTTTCTGCATTTTCGATCTTCAAATTCTTCAGTTGATTGCTCAGAGTCATTTTCCGGTTCATATTCTTCCCTTCAAACAACTTGGTTAGGGCATCAAACATAGCTTTAGGTTTCTTAAGAGAGGACACCTATGGGATAAAGTGATCCTTGATAGAATTAGCAATGATCCTCTTTTCCATAACCATCTTCTTCTTATGTAAGGCCTTAGCCTCATATCCCTCTTGAACTGGAACCTCCTCATGGATGTAGGATTCTAACTCATTCTCTTCTAGGACCAGGGAGATCCTATACTTCCACGATCGAAAGTTATCAGCTCCCTCAAGATTTTCATAAAGCTTGGTATGATGAGACATCTTAACAAAGAACCTCAAATGGAAATACAAAATATTTTAGATCTTACTAGGTCAAGATGTCGGATCTAAAACTTGAGCTGAAATCCTGCAGAGCTGGTTTAGGAGCAGATTAGGGTTTTGCTTTTCCAGAGTTCTGTCCACCCAAATGTCTTGAAATTTGTCCCTAACTTTGATTTTGGGGAGGAGATCAATCCAGTCCTAGGATCACTGAAAAATTCCTCTTTTTTGAAAATCCCTAATTTTCGGCAGCAGTGTCGGGTCCAAAACTGAAAAACCTCATAATTGGATTCTACTTCGACAGAAGGATGCGCCCTAAGGAGGAGAGTTATTCCACCTTATTTTTGCTGAAAATATATGGAGGAAGATCTACAAACTAGGAATCTCTAGTTCCTGTAGCTACACAATGTCTTCTTCTCAGGTTAGCTCTGATACCATGTTAGTTTTTCAACATTAAGCTAGCATTATTAGGATCTTTAACTGAGAGAATAACAAGTACAACAATCAAACACAAGAGATAATGAACACATTGTTTGTCCTTGGGAAAACCATAAAGGAGAAAACCCTGCAACTTCCTCAGAGATAGAATCAGCACCAAAACAGTAAAAGCCCCAAAACAGTAAGTGATCTCCCAACAGCAGTAATCTTCTTCTTGACTAGCCCCAGTGTCTTCTCCTTCCTCAACTCTGTGCTACACTTGAGTGTGTATGAGTTGTGTGATAAATAGAGACTCTAGTTCTCTATTTATACCAATCCTGACATGACTAAAACCCTACTAGGGCCAACCTTTTCCAGGAGAGTTTAATAACCCTAGTGCCCCCAAACTGCGGGGACTTTAACCCTTAGACAATTGAAGGGTTACTCACTATGACTTGACATGACTTGTTTACATTATTGATCCTCCCGATCAGAACATCGGGCCATGACAATATGACTCAATTACATTATATATACATCCTAGAATAAACATCGGGTTACAATACATAAGATATATAGATGAATACATTCCAAAGTTACAAATACATCAACACAACAAAAATAGTATAAGGTAGACAAGTCCAGGTTATTGTTATAAGAAGATAGATTTTATGTTCCAGAAGGAGGGGACATCAGGTGCAACATCCTCACAAAGTTCCATAAAAAACCCTACTTGGGGAATCTGGGATATCAAAAGATGATATCAGCAGTAAAGAAACACATCTTTTGGCCTAAGTCAAAGTTGAGCACCAACATCCTTCAGGATTGTTGAAACCGTTACCCATTCTACAATATAAGTGGGAGGCCATTAGTATGGAATTTATTAAAGGTCTACCAAAGAGAAAGACGCAAAATGATTCCATCTTTCTATTGGATGAGAAGTTATCGAAGCCAGAACACTTCATCCCAGTAAAGTCAACCTACAAGGCAGTTCACATTGCCAACATATTCTTAAAAGAGATATTCAGATTGCATTGGATACCCAAGGCAATCATCTTGGATCAAGACGCGAAGTTTATCGAAATTTTTTGGAGAACTTTATCCTCCATGTTAGAGTCACAGTTAAACTTTAGTACTACTTACCACTCACAAACAGACATGAAGACTGAACGAGTAAACCAGATTTTGGAAGACATGCTTAGAATGTATGTTATGAACAACCCCACCAAGTGGGAGTATTATCTGCACCTCGCAAAATTTATGTATAACAACGAATATCAAACCTCCTCCAAGATGATTTCTTTGGAGGTACTCTATGGTTGGAAGTGTATAACACCAGTTACTTGGGATATCACAGTGCAATGGCTCATGTTAGGGCCATAATTTCTAAAGGAATTGGAATAATTAGTCATGAAAGTCCAACAAAACCTTAAATAAGTTCAAGACCGCGAGAAGAGTTACACGGATAAGAAAAGGAAAGATAAATATTATCAAATCGGCAAACACATTTACTTAAAACTAAAAGGAAATATAAGCTCATTGAGCTTGGAAAGGTGGAAAAAGTTGGTAGCAATATTTTGTGGACCCTTTGAGATACCATCCAAGAGAGGGCCAGTGGATTATGAATTAGCTTTATCCACTCACATAAAGGTTCATAATGTTTTACATGCATCCTTACTGAAGAAATATGTATATTATACTAAACATGTTATTGATTGGTCCTTGTTATAGGTGGAACCTAAAGGGGAATTTGTACCCGAACCCCTTCATATACTGAACAAAAGATAAGTATAGCTCAGGAGGCACACCATAGTCTAGTTGAAAGTGCAATGGAAAAACTTTGAAGCCGGTGAGGATACTTGGGAGAATGAAGCCACCATGAGAGAGCCTTACCCCGCCTTATTTCATGACTTCATTCATAGTCCCTAGAACATGAGGGATGGTGTGGGGAGGGTTGTAATATCCCAAATTTTAACCTTAACCACAATGGACATGAGTCCCATTTCTCATGAGTTACTTTTATGTTTATATTTTATATTGGGTGTAAGACCACACTGCAATGATTTGTTAGATATGTTAGGAGTAAGCCAATGCATATGTTTTATTCAGCATGTATGTGATTGTATATGTCGGGCGTGGACCCTAATGGACAATATTATTGTCGTAGGATGATATATTGATTATATTGTGTGATTTACCTTAAAATGCATATACTGAGATGATTATTGTTTTAGAATGTGCAGAAGATTAAATGCACGATTGAGTTCTATAATGTGTTTGGCATGGACCCAGAAGCACATGCATGATAATATTTTTGTGTTGAGCACAATCTCTATAGAACATGAGTGATTTTATGTTTTTGTTGAGTTCCAGCTCTGGAGCACATGATTTATGAGATGTTTGTGTTGAGCATAATCTTTGAAGCCCCTGAAAAATAAGAATTGGACGCGTTGGGTATAATCCCTGGAGCATTCCAAATTGATGTTGAGCATATGCTCTAAAACATTGAATCCTTAGCCATTGTATCCTTGGTTGTATTATACAAGTACATCCTAGCATTAGTGTTGAGCGAGAGCTCTGGAATTCCACTAAGTGTAACTCCTAGTTTTGAGCGTTGATCTTGGGGTCTCAATAGTGCAAGGAGTTACGGAAAATTAATTGTGTTGAGTGAGAACGACTCTGAAAAACACTAACCTTATAGATTACTTATTTTTAAGTTGATTAAATGAAATTTTGAATTTCTACTTCTCATCAAGTATTGAAGAACTACCATGATATACAAGGTAATCCAACATGCAAGGAGGTTTAGAGCTTCCTATCTTAGTTGAACAACCCTACCTGAAGGCCTTGATAAAATAAAATATTACAAGCTAATGAAAGCACCATGTAATTGGGATCATGCTATGGGCACTTGCACGAAGTTGGTTCCACTTTTTAGTGCCACTTCAAAAATCGGAAACACACTTCTAAAGTGTAAATCGAGAATGCATATGCGTTATTGATGGTACGTTCGGAATAACCCGAACCCAAACACAAGGCTAAGGTTAGTAAGGAAGTATCGCATATGTGTTCTGTAAAAGTTAAATATCGCATATGCGATATGGACACAATGCTTTTTAATTAACAGGTAGTTTTTTTACATGATCTCCAAAACGCATATGCGATATATCACATATGCATTTTAGTGCTCACTAAATATGCAACTTGACTGAACAATGCTTATCAAATATTAAAATATTAAATATCAAATGCATATCAAACTTGGACTGAAATATGATGAACTTCTATAACCTTACAATGGATCCCATACCAATGGCCAAGGCCTCCAAACCTATCCTTGGACCATGGTAGTGTCTATGATGATGATGATCACGAATAGTATGACTATGATGATGATGATGAGGACAAGGGTGATGATGATGATGCTGATGATAAGGATGACGATGATGATGATGATGATGATCACGATGACAATGATGATGAACAATGACAATGACAATGACAATGAACAATGATGGTGATGATGAGGAAGAGGAGGATGACTATGATGATGATGATGAGGATGATGGTGATGATGATGATGAGGATGAGGGTGATGATGATGGTGATGATGATGATGATGACAATGATGATTATGAACAATGGTGGTTAATGATGATGATGATGAGGACTATGATGGTGATGATGATGATGATGATGATGATGAGGATGGTGATGATGATGATGATGATGATGATGATGACGAGGATGATGATGGTGATGATGATGATGATGACGATGATGATGATGATAAACAATAATGGTGTTGATGATGAGGAGGAGGATGATGACTATGATGATGATGATGAGGATGAGGGTGATGACAATGATGATGATGATGATGATGATGATGATGATAATAATGATAATGAGGATGACGGTGATCATGATGATGATGAGGATGAGGATGTTGAGGATGATGATGGTGATGATGATGATGATGATGACGATGGTGATGATGATGATGATGAGGGTGATGATGATGATGATGATGATGATGATGATGATGATGACGATGAACAATGATGGTGATGATGAGGAGGAGGAGGAGGATGACAATGATGATGATGATGATGAGGATGAGGGTGATGATGATGATGAGGAGGAGGAGGATGATGATGATGATGATGATGATGATGATGATGACGACGATGATGATGAGGATCAATGAAGGTTGTTGATGATGATGATGATGAATAGGATGATGATGATGAGGAGGAGGATGGTGATGATGATGATGACAATGATGAGGATGATGATGATGATGATGATGATGACGATGACGATGACGATGAAGATGATAATGAACAATGATGGTGATGATGAGGAGGTGGAGTATGATAACTATGATGATGATGATGAGGATGATGATGATGATGATGATGATGATGATGATGATGATGATGACCATGATAATGATGATGAGGATGAGGGTGATGATGATGATGCTAAGGATGAGGATGAAGATGATGAGGATGATGATGGTGATGATGATGATGAGGATGGCAATGATGATGATGATGATGATGATGATGATGACGACGAGGATGGTGATGATGATGATGACGATGATGATGACGATGATGATGATGACGATGATGATGATGAACAATGATGGTGATGATGAGGAGGAGGAGGATGAGGGTGATGATGATGGCGATGATGACTATGATGATGAACAATGATGGTGATGTTAAGGAGGATGATGATGATGACCATGATGACAATGATGAGGATGAGGGTGATGATGAGGATGAGGATGATGATGATGATGATGACGATGATGATGACGACGATGATGAACAATGATGGTGATGATGATGATGAGGAGGATGATGACTATGATGATGATGATGAGGATGAGGGTGATGATGATGATCATGACCAAAATGATGATGATGAGGATGAGGGTGGTGATTATGATGATGATGATGATGTTGGTGATGATGTTGATGATGATGATGATGACGATGACGATGATGATGAACAATGATGGTGATGATGATGAGGAGGAGGAGGATGACTATGATAATGATGATGAGGATGAGGGTGATGATGGTGATGATGATGATGATGATGATGATGATGATGATGACCATGATGATGATGAGGATGATGATGGTGATGATGATGATGATGACGAAGATGAGAATGAGGATGAGGATGAGGATGATGAGAATGAGGATGAGGATGATGATGATGAGAATGAGGATGAGGATGATGATGATGATGATGATGATGAGGAACAATGATGATGATGATGATAGGTTTAGTTGAAACTTTGCTTTGATTTTATTTTCAAGCATTTGCAATGGAATGGTGATGATGAACAATGATGATGAGGAGGAGGAGGATGATGACAATGATTATGATGAGGATGATGACTATGATGATGATGATGATGATGATCGCGATGACGATGATGATGAATAATGATGGTGATGATGATGATGATGATTATGATGACGATGATGATGATGATGATAGTAATGAGATTTCACCTGCTTACTATAAATACTAATTACTAAATCTTGAAAACAGTCAAAATATTTAATACACATATAAAAATTCATTACACTGATGGCCACACACTTGTTTGAATATTCCTGGTACCAGATGATTTGTTATATTCTATGGACTGTACATTTGCAGACATCGATGAACAACTGTCCACCACTCATATCTCTCCCATCCCCCCCATATATCTCCCATAACCATCCCTCCCTTCCCCTTATATTTCTCCTCCCTTCATCCCCCCCATATATCTCCCCTACCCATCCCTCCCTCCCATGATTCCCTCTACACCTTCCTCTCCCTCCTTTGACTCCCCCCTCTTAACCAATGTAATGTTGGGCCATGAGCCACCCCATAGACCGTCTGGATGGAATATTGGGAGTCTAAATGGTATTATAATGGGAAAAGGATGCCATTAATCTTTTTTACTCTCGTACCAAATTAGTTAAGCAAAAATGCATATGCGTTATAACACATATGCGTTATAGATTATGCATATCGCATATGCGATATTAATAGGCTATAATGCATATACGTTATAACACATATTCATTTTTTTAAAATTAAAAAAATCAGCGGGAATAAGGTTTGGCGTTATGTTTGAAAATAGCTTCGGACTACCAAACCTATTAGCTAGGAAAAATAAACTAGGGCTATTGCTTGTCTTTTAGAACTCTATCAGTATGCTCCATTTTGATGGCGTGTTTTGCTATGACAGACACAATATTTTTTTATGAAAATTTAGAATATTTTAGAGTACGATCTTATGATTCTGAATATGTAATTTTTTACTTCAAAATATGTTTTATTTATTTATTATTATTTTTCTAAATGACACGTTAGTTTTCGAAAATAGATACATTGATTGTTTTTTTATATAACTTTTGATTTCCATCACCATTTCCCGCGAAAACTATATGGTGCACTAGAAAAGAGCAATATCTATGATCTTATATATATAAATCAAGTATTTCATTAATTTTTACCCCTAAAGTGTTGCACCCACACATAACATTTTCATTTCAAGCTTTTATGACTTCAATAATTAATAATAAAAAATATAATTCATAAATTTTTTTGAATAAATAGTGTTGCACTAGGCCCATATGTCCTTTATATGTCTGCAAGATTTTATGCCAAATTAACATCATTTACCTCATATATTGTTGCACCCGTACAAACATATATGTTAAGTTGTGTTGAAAATTTGAAACCCCAATTTCATGAAAACTAATTTTATAATCATTTACACACAGTTTGTCTGCATAAATGTTAGATATTATGAAATATGATTCAATTACCTATCTTTTGTCTTTTTACTTCATCTTTAAATAAGTTAGGGATGTACCCCTAATTGTCACCTAAAGTCAGAGTTTCCAGGTTTTTCTAGTATTATGTGGCATCTAAAGTGTCTTTAAAGGATTCCATGATTATGCATCAGCCCCTATATGATTCCTAAATAAATATTAACAAGTGACTATATGAATATATACATTTTATATATGTTATGAATAAAAAGGTAAGTATCTATATTAAATATAAGGAAATAGTAATAACTATAATGATTAATAAAGAATCTATATGCTATTATTTACTAAAAATGATTAAATAAATAGTCAATCCTAAAAGAGTCAAATTAGGAACTAGTAAAAGAGTTCCTGATTTATTTATAATAAATGATTTACTTCACATAAATAAATTACATATTATTTTCAAGAAGATAATGGATTCTTGATCTAACTGAAGTTTAATTTCCCTTTTCCCTAAAGATTGTCTATAAATACCCAAACCAAGGAAAGGCTTGGGAATTATATTTCCAATCTGAGCTGATCTTGTTACGGAGAAAACTTCCTATGGCTTGGGGTACCACAATAGATAGAGTAACCGTAGAAATCAATCCTTTCCCATATGCAAGAGAAACCAAACATCTAACACTAAAGGATGTCGAAACATACCTTATTCCGGATGGTTGATGTAGATACCCGTTGAGCTTTTCCACTCTCGCTTGTATTAGCAATTTACTCTCTCAACATTCAATAAACAACACAAGCATGCTATATAATTGTGTTAGACCTACTCTAGCATATATAATCAATAACGTATAAGCATTTAAAAGCATCCATGGATTCAATACTCATTTAAATACACATTATTGGACAAGAAAATATATTTCTACTAATATAAATCAGAGATTACAATAGTGACAACCTCTGTCTGCACATATGCGAACCGGAGAAACTGAGTCCTCCACCTGGGCCTCCACCACTTCAATCCTCCATCTCTCGATAGCAAGCTCACAAGCAAAGGAAAGCTTGGGAAGAACACAAAGTGCTCCAAAGGACAAAGGGATGTAGACTCAAGTATAAGCTCCGGCAACAATGGACTATAGTTTTCTTGCTCTTCAATTCCTCTACTTTCAATGTATCCAAAGGGTTCCTTATATAGTGACTTGGATCCACATCAAGGAAAAATCCAAAACTATTTATCCTTTTTCACACATCCCAATGTACACGGGTTTGAGGGTCATATTCGCGTATATATGCAAGAATAAGTTTAAAAGTCATGTATAGAAAATAATGCATGTTTTTAGGGATGATCTTGGAAACATCAAAGGTACAAAATTTTTTGTTGGGGTCCAAAGAGTCTGTAGAGGGACAGGGAAGGCCATAAAGGTGTGATCCACCATGTGTGGTAAAATCAGCTATAACAGATGCCCCCTAATGTGTGAGGTCAGAGGGGTGATACGATGGCCGAAATACATTATAAGTCCATCCCAGAAGTGGAGTGATGAAGAACTAGGTGGAAGAACCAACCATCCAACAGTATAATACAGTAATCAAACTCTGCACATAACTGCAAGTAGATATAATAGTCCTAGATATAAGAGTATAATGGCCATGGATAGGCACGATACAAAATATAACATGTGTGGTCATCGCCACATACAATATAGATATATCAGAATCTCCATGATGAAGATATACAAAGGATCATGAGCTCCATGAAAGCTAAAGATATATAATGAATCAAGATCTCCATAATGGCTGAAGATATCTCACATACACTAGAATCAAGTCACGAGAGCTAAAATCTCATGAACACTGGCATGATCAAGGAGGTAGCATATATGGAATGCCACCAATCTAGAATTTATTCTACATAATATGCTACGAGTACATGTCCTACTATGTGAATAGAGGTGTCGCGGTCGAATAAAGTAGTCCATCATCTGATTACTGGCCATTGATGTATATCATTAACAGACGCGAGATCACCCACCAATAATGAAAATGGGAATCAAGGTACTAGAGTGAAAACTAACAAGAGTGAATAAATGTGTTGAGGTGGAACACTTGAAAGGATCCATTGATCAGGGGACATTGATGTATTCCAAAAACTATCAATGGCGAGAGAGCCTGCTACTGATGACTGCAAGTATCAAGGCACTAAAAAATGACTCTAGTTTCCTATCCCAGAATAAATGATATGAATTCAATGGGATGAAATCCACTGGAAGGAGGGAATTAATGCATCCCTCATCATCCAACATGAGGTACTCAGCAAAGCTATATAATGTGGAAGGAATCGATCATAATGTGCATGAACCAGTATCAGTACCGGGAATGGCCGACATGCAAAGTAAAGAGAACTGAGGAATGGCTGACTCAGGTTTCAACTTCCTTCAAACAAGATCATAAAGGTGAATGGTGACTAAATGTAGGCAACATAGAATCAATGTACAAAACTGGGACATCTCTGCGAGACAGGAGGCATAAACAGAGGCTCCATAGGGATTGGAAGCTTAACCAGTCGATGGAGATAAACTGAGAGAAATGAGTATAGATCCTAAAGTCAAACTATTAACCCAACCAATGGATGTGATATATAATTCTCTGTTTGAAGGCGACACGAGTTGACTACTACCAAAGATAACATATTTTCCTATCTGGATTTTTGGTTTTTTGATTTTTTTTTGGACTTATTCAAATATTTTGAAAATCTTGAAAAAGAATAAAAGTTCTTTATAGTTACATACTAGGAGGAGACAAGTGTCAACGGGTAAACAAAATAGTTCCAAGCAGTGAAACATACCTATTCTGAATGCAAGGACACATGTGTAGGATAACGACACTCAGGGGAAAGTCCCCTCCCAGTAAAAAATGGGGAATCAAGCTACAAAGGATATGTAAAATGGCTCTGTGTGGCTAGACATGAGACAAACTCAGGATATATAGCTGATAATAAAAGTCAGGAAAGCTGGCATAAGGATTAATAAGGAAAGAAAAACTCATGATAATGCAATTACAACTTGACATAAGGGAGTCCTGGAGAAAAAGGCAAGCAAAAAGATCAAGAGGAGTATGAGGCTCTTGCGCAAAGTCATGGTGATACTATACAAATGACTCCCACACCCTAAGGGAAAAATGTCAGCATGGGCTCCAAATGCAAAATAGGAGCTACCTAGGGAACCTATGTATGGTCAAGCTCTACCATTCACATCATGTCACTTCTAAAAGCAACAAGGAGGTTCTTTGACAAGATAGAATGGGTTC
The DNA here is from genome assembly GCA_001517045.1 of Pseudotsuga menziesii. NCBI lineage: Eukaryota > Viridiplantae > Streptophyta > Pinopsida > Pinales > Pinaceae > Pseudotsuga > Pseudotsuga menziesii. The sequence goes on along the minus strand of LPNX010038068.1, from coordinate 535,402 downwards.
GTACCTAAGGTTATAATGAAATGGTCATAAGGTCATGCAAAGTGAAAATAGATGTAAAACCTAACCTATATGCCAGTTTAGACATAATACCTAAAATCGACACAAATGGGTCAAAACCACGGTCAAAACGTCGCTCAAAATGGACTCCTACATCATCAAATTAGTCCAAAATGGTCAGAAATGGTCCAAAACTATAGAAAGTGTGTAAAAAATTTCAAAATTTTTCTATAAATAGTAAAAAATTCAAAAGTTCCAAATCATTTGAAATTTTTACCCATTGGGGCTCAAAAATTCCAACGCGAATTCTGGAAGCTTCGTCTGGCGAAATTCAACACTGTTTCTTCTAGGTAACTCCTCATGTCCTCCTCTTTCTATTAAATGCAATTTTTTTCAATTTCCATGGTCAAATTTAAATTTTAGGCCAGTATAAAATGGTCGTTTCGGCGCACGTGGATATCGGGGTTTTTTTCGTGTATAGGGATGGCCATACATGAAAAAGCCTCCCAAAACCATGTACATACACAGCTGTTTTGAAAACAGTTGTGTATGCGACCACGCATAATGTTTTTTAAGGTATCTAATGACCAAAAATCAATTTTAATGTGGAGGTTGGTTCTAGAATGGATAGAGAGGGAACATGGAGATGCAAAAGAAGCTGTTTAAGGTGACTTAATGGCTCAACAAGCTCTTCATGCATGTGTTCTATATAAGTTTTGTTGTCTTGGTAGCCTGAGGGAAAAAACAAGACTCCTGCATATGCATGTGTTCTTTTCATATCGATGGGATGTCTCTCACTATAGAGGTAGAAGACATATATTTTATTACTGGATTATCCTGACGAGGAGAGGTGGTGAACCTACGCTCTCGTGGGCCTGGAGGTGGCCTCACCATTGATGAGTACATTGCAATATACTATTTTCTGGACACGAAAAAGGTTGGGAGTCAAATACCGACAAACTCTATCTAGGTACTAGTATTGAAGGCCATACTATTGGCACTCGGTAGGATAGCTGGTCTAGCATCACTCCACCAGGCCTTGTGGCCATTAATGTTGTATGCGATGGAGTGTATGAGACCCGCAGTGTATGACTGGAGCATTGCGCCATTGAGTAACATGAAGCAACAGCTCAGTGACTGCAAGATGGGCAGGGTGAGAAACTTCGGTTTCGATAGCATACTGAGCACATTCTTCTTTGAGTGTGTACCATGGCTAAGCCCTAGAGTAGACATTCCTCCACACAGAGTTCAAGATTCGGCCCAAGGACATTGGGAAAATGTTATGTGTAGACTGGGCGGAGGTAGGGTGGCTAACCCCTACCTAGCGGACTTCTTTACATGGTGGCGGTGGCAGCTTATTTCCATCGATGACTATCCCTATGCAGGAATAGATTTCTAGGGAGATCTAGACATGCCTCTACCACCAGGAGAGACATATGGTGACATAGGTAATGAATCCCAAACCCTCTTTTTAAGTTTTTTGAATTATAAATTTTTTTGTGTTTTTTGATATATTGACTCAAAAGACATGTTTTGGTGTGACAACACATAGTGACAATCTGTCATGTGTATGCAGATGTTGGACCACGACAGCTTGACGGTTTCCCTCATCATAGACGGAGGGGAAGAGGAGATGACATCATGGGTGTGGATGTAGAGCGGACACTCCAAATCATCCACATAAACTTTGTATGATTGACACATAGGGTACCCATGGCACAAGTCAAGGACTTGCCTGAGGCCATGCAACGTCAGATGGTTGGTGTACCACAAGCATGGGTTCAGTTATTCTGATGACTAGCTAGAGTTGTGGTGTGCTACCATGATTAGAATCCCCCTCATCCTCCATAGGTGTAGAGACCTGAGAGTGTTTCATTTTTGTACTACTGTGTATTATATTTTGGTGGCTCGGAAGCCCCATTTTTGTGTTATTACACTTATGTATTATGACATAACATTTTGGATGTTTAATGAATTTTTTTTATGATGATCAATGTTATTTTTTTGCATGTGTGTAAAAATGTATGTTTGTGATATGCTTATGGTATATGAAACAAATGCCAATCTAACACATATTTAGCATATGAGTCAACAACTTGATTAAAAATTCTTGAAACATGTATGTATGTTATGTTCTCAAATTGCCATTCTAGCAATCTCACACATAAGAATCTTCATAATAATGTCAGATCTCTAATACGATACAAGCCATTAAGCTGTGAAACCACTAACTCGGAATCAAGATGTACCTCAAGAGAGAGAACACCATGTGAAATGGAATCCCACAATAACTCGATAACGACACTATACTCAGCAACATTGTTCGAAGAAGGTCGTAAACATACGCCTCCTAAAGACAATACCTAACACATAGGAGTATAAATCACCCAAGCAGGAAAAGTTGAATTTTGAGTGTGGTGGCTAGCACCATCAGTGAATCCTATGTAAGTGGAAGACTCCATTAACATCTTCCATAAGAAACAAAAAGCCAATAAAAAAAACCGATCACCATAAGAAAACCTAACTATGCAAAAATCTATACAATAATATACAATAATCAACCCTAGCTAAAGATCATGCATAGTATTTTTTAAGATAGAGCCCATTTCTAGGCTTCGCCAAGGCTGTCCCTTCATAATCCACCAGCTCATAGGCGCCCTTCTCTAACGCACATTTGACTACATAAGGACCATGCCACATGGGATTAAACTTCCTTTCCCCCAAGGGTTATTTAGCTTGATCCCACAAAAGGACCAAATCACCTTCACTAAACCTCCTTGGATGGACAGAATTATCATATTGGACCTTAACGTGATGCTTATTTACTTCTAGAGCCACTAAGGCATCCCGATGCGGCTCATCATGCCACTCTAAGTGGACCAAACGTTCCTCCAATGCGAAAGTGTCTGGTAAAATCTTTATAGGTAGCTTCAATGAAGGGATTTCGCATTCAACTGGTAAGACAGACTCCACCCCATGTATGAGCTGATATGGAGAGAAACGGTGGTAGTCTTAACCGCGGTCCTATAGGCCCACAAAGCAGGATATAACATGATATTCCAATTCATCTTGCTTTGTGCGATGGTTCGTTGGAGAATGGACTTAAGTGATTTATCCACTGCTTCAACCTGTCCATTTGACTGAGGGTAATAAGAAGAAGAGTGCTCATGCTTATTCCCTAAATTCAAAGCCAACTCTTCCATCATTCTATTCTGAAAGTGCCTACCATGGTCAGTGACAAGCTCTTTCAGAATGCCGAACCGAGTAATAATTTGGTTCAATACAAAATGCATGGCTGTCTCACCATCAAATTTAACCATGGGCATAGCCCCAGCCCATTTCGTGAAATAATCAATAGCAACTATAATGTGATGATGCCCCCCAGCTGAAGCTAGGTTGCAATCCATGAAGTCAAGCCCCCACTTGGTGAAGGGACTAGTGGTGATAATCAGATGTAACAGGGTAGGACATGATCACATATTGCATGCAAACACCTGGCAAGGGTGACACTTCCTGACCGCATTGACACAATCTTTAAATATCGATGACCAAAAATATCCCACTATCAAGATTTTTTGGGCTGTAGAAATCCTAGATAAATGACCACCACACGCCCCTCCGTGGCAATTATTTAGCACAAACTCAGCCTCATCATGGGTTAAAAAAGGACGTAAAATGGAATCTACCCCACGGTGGTACAAATTGTTATCCAATATAAGGTAGTTCTTAGATACATGACGTAATCGTCGTCGCTCATCCCATGATAGGTGAGTAGGATCCTTCAACATTTGCAAATATATAATGATATCCCCATACCATGGGTCTAAAGTTGAGATAAGGAAAATATGCTCATCGACAAATGTATCCTCACAAACCTCCTCCTCCTCCTCCACGCTTGGAAAATCAGAAATGAGCTCCGCAAAGATCAACCATTTCTTCGATTTCACCAAAACAAATTCGAGATCAAATTCTTGCAAAATAACAATCCACTTATTATATTTTCCCCCGATCATCCTTCTAGTGAGGAAAAAATGAAATGGATTGACATGAAATACCACCAAGGTCTCGCGAAGGAGAATGTAATGTCTCAATATCTAAACCGCATGAATGGTGGCCAAGGAAAGTTTCTCCGCATGAGAATAATAGATTTCCACATCAATAAAGTTCTAGCTCAAATAATATATGACATGCTCACTGAGCTCTTCATCCTCCTGAACCAAAACCATACTAATCGTCTCCATGGACGCGGCCACATAAATAAAAAAATTACAGCTATAGTCAGGTAGCCTAAGCATAGGGGTCAATGCTAAGGCTCACTTAAGAGCATCAAAGGAATCCTGGGCTCGCTCATCCCAGCAAAAAAAAGTGTCATTCTTTAAAAGACGCATAAATCCTTTAGTCAAATTGGAAAAGTTAACCACGAGTCTCCGCAAGAAATTTCCCATGCCTTTCAAACACTGAAGATGTCTAATATTACCTGGGGGAGACAATTGAAGTATTGCCTCTTCCTTTAAGGGATCGACTCTTATACCCTCCTTGGATACAATGAAACCTAGCAAGCGACCAACAATGACACAAAATATGCACTTATGAGGATTTAACCTAACCTGGTAATGGCAACATCTTTCAAATACTAATCTCAAATGGTATGGATGATGCACTCTTAGACAAGAATGAGTAGCAATATCATCCAAGTACACTTCAATAATTATTTTGAGATCATGAAAAAGTAAGGTCATAGCCTGTTGAAATGTGGCTCCAGCATTTTTAAGACTGAAAGGAATCTTTTGATATGTAAACGTACCCCAAGGACAAATAAATGCAATTTTATGTTGATCCTTGGGTTTGATCTGAATCTGATTATATCCAGAAAAACCATCCATAAAGGAGAATACCTTGCTTCCCTCACACTCATCCAAAATCTGATCAATAAATGGTGTGGGAAAATTATCCTTACGACAAGCACGATTTAAATCATGGAAATCAGTGCATATACGGATCGATCCTTGCTTCTTATAAACTGGAATGAGATTTGAAACCCACTTCATCAAGGGAACGAGATAGATAAAACCGGATTTTAACAGCTTCTCTATCTCAGCCTTAATAGTGGGTGCTTTTCTAGGATTCACCGCGCACAAACATTGTCGAACAGGCTTCGCATTCAGATAGGTTTTAATTTCATGTTCGATAATACGAGGGTCCATACATAGAATTTCCTCGTATGACCAAGAAAATATGTCATGAAACTCTTTAAAAATATTGGTATACTCCTTAATCTCATCAGGGGAACAATCCGCCCCAATGTAGACGTTCTCAACTTTGCCAGGATCACAAGAGATATTGATAGGAATGGTAGGTGATAGGTTCGCCATGTTCCCATCAGCCGTCTGACCAGGAGAGCTCAATGGAACCATGGTACTACCACTCTTCTTGCTAAGAATATCCCTAAAGTCCTCATGATCCATACGATTAAGCTTGAGAAGAAAATATGATCTATGATGCAATTCTTCCCAAGGTGGCTCAACCCCCTTCATGGCCTCAACAATGGCTTCATCTGATGGAAAAACACTATAAAGGAAATCATGTGCATGAGAGGACTCAACTGCCCATGCAGGAAGCACATATGGGTCCTCATCCTCCATCCGAAAAGAGGAAGGACCGGGATCTGAAACACAATCAAAATTTTCTTGATATGCTATCATTGTCGCAGAAACGTCACATCTGTTTTGACAGGTCCATTCGAAGGACTTGGTGAAGGAAGAATCCAAGGATATTCCATATCGGTTGTGTGAAAAGACACCAACTTCAATGAAGATGAAGCCCCACTGAAACTATATCCGATCATAAGAACAGGTGCATGACAACTAAAGGTCCCCATAAGGGATGGATACATACCCACACCCACACTCCCAGTTGCTAGTTGAGAATGATCAATAATTGGGATAGAAGCTCCCGATGATGCACTGACACTCGGATTACGGAATGATGTTTGATCAATCGTAACAATCTTCCCATTAAATGGAAAGCATACAACTCAAAATAGAAAATATTCTATGGCTTGCATACTATACATCCAATTCCATCCCAATAAAAGAATGTAGTCAAGGGGCACATCAACCACCTCAATATTGATCGCGACAGTCTTCCCCCCCAATTGGACCTTAAGAGAAGGAAGAATCCCATGCAGCCAAAATGATCTTCCATCAAAAGCAGTCAACATGCTAGCATATTGAGACAACTCGGGAGAACCCAAACCCTTCCAGCATGACAAAGACATAACGGAAGTAGCAGCGCCTTTGTCAATCACAGTGCATTTGATGGTCATATTAAGACACTCTGCATGAATCAAAAGAGACATGTAGTAAGGCAAGCGAGGTTGTAGTCCGATGGTTTCAAATTTGACGATGGAAGAAGAGCTGTCATCATTAATCCCAAGAGTAGAAAGAAAGGCTTTCCTTTGTGGAGGACAACTCTAAAGTACTTGAAGTGCACACATCTCACAAGGAGTTTGCCCCAAATCCTCAACAACAGAATAGTTATGGGTGGCTCGGGCATTAGGATTGTGCCCCGAACGCTTTAGGACTCCCTTAGTAATGTGAGGTGTAGTTTTAGGTTTATATATAGGGTTTTTGATATGCAAAGGGCTCTCAGGTGGAGCGGGTTCTTTTCCAAGGTCCAGATGTGACGAACCATAATCTTTCGCACGAGTCACAACCTTAGTAGCATGTACCATGTTAATGCAACCATGACCAGTATTGGCTTTTGGCAGATTTTGATCTCTACCCGATGCACAATGAGGATCATTGATCCTTAATTTCATATTTTGATTATGGGGTAAAGGATTGGTTAGCACAGCTGGGCCCCGTGTTATGAATCTCGAGGCATATTCCATATGAGGGCACAAGTGAGTGAGGTGGTCCTCCTTACACAATTTGCAAGGAAACTTAACCTTACGTTTAGATTGCTTGTTCCCCCTAGCATTGTGGGCATTCTTGTCATTAAAATTTGCATTTTCATTCTTGTTCCCACCCTTACTATTATTTTTACCCTTTTTCTTATTCCTTTCGGGCTACTGGTTTCCCTTCTGGTCCGACGATTACATAGAAAGTACACTCGTTGTTTGGGTGGGTTGGGATGAATCCATGGCTTGTCCCAAAGTGGATTGATTAATAGACAATTGAATTCCTTGTTTTACAATTGAATCCACAGGTTTGGCACTTGTACAACCCACAATGCCATCGGCATGTGGTCCAGGCTTGATCTTGGGATAGAAACTATAATGCGGAGCGTTAGGTATGATCTCATACAGAAGTCCAGATTGAGCATAAATCAAATCCAACTCCTGTGCCCTACAAATTTCTTGTTCCTTGTTCTGGACTCTGGATGTAGAAACATCCTTCACGATGTAAGGTAACGACGATTTGAGGAACCATTCAAGGAGAAATTCCGGTGGTATGAAGGCTTTAATCAACCTTTTCCATCTACGCCACTCTTGGATATGGTCTGAGATATGTGTGCCTTTGTCTTGCCAAAATGTAGACAAGATTTTTGTACCAAATTCGTAACGCACAGGTAGCTGGAAGTGATTGAGGAAAGTCATAGCAAGGTCATTGAACAAAATAAATGCCCCCCTTGGTAACTCTATATACCATTTTGCTGCAAGCTCGGTGAGGGTGCATTGAAATAGCCTTAAACAGATTGAGTCATCATGTAAGGAATTGGAAGAGCACCAAAGGTGAAAAGTAGTGACATGTTCACTAGGATATTCTCCTACTTTGCCCTCGAATTTGGGAATGTTCGAGGGAAGCTTGTTAGGGACAGCCAGCTAAGACGGGTCATGGGATACCGGATCGTTCATGAGTCTCGATAAGTCAGGTAAGTTTAATGTTGCAAGGAAAGGGAGCCTAGGTTGAGCCAGTCTATGCCATGCTCCCTGATAGTTTTGGTTCATATAAAGATGACTACTGTAAATACCATGGCCTTGGCCATAATATCCTCCTCCCATTTGACCCATGTAGGGCTGCAGGGAAGCATTATGATGTGGTGTACCTTGACTATGCGGTGCTACAAAGCCATAATTAAAGGAGTAAGCAGGTTGTTGATACCCGTACCCATATGGTTGATAGTTCTGTCCATACTACGGTCAGTAAGATTGTCCATGAGAAGCTCAATAAGGTGTCCCATAGGATTTCCCATGAGAAGCTCCATAATTAGGGATATGCGAAACTCCTTGCGATGGACCGTGAGATGATACAGAAACAAAAATATGTCCTTCTGAGACAACAAGAGGTATGTGACTCTGAGATGTTAGCCAGTTTTGTTACACAGTCTGAATGTTTCCATATGCCAAACTTTGAATGTTTCACTCACAGGAAAAGCCACATCAGGATGAGAATAATGTCACAGCTCTAAATGTTGCATAGAATACCCGCATATTGAAAAGGATGATTACACAGTTCACTACAACAGAGGATTGTGTTATACATTCAAATAAATGGAACAGAAGGATGAACATGATCAAATGTTACAAATGTTACATATGTTATCAGCATAAAGTTATCATGTTATACATCAACATCATACATAGTCAAATGTTACACATCGAAACACATGGATACAACATTATATTGAAACTCAACGTTATTCTATACCATGGAGCTTAACATATGAAGTCTCATTGAAACACAGTGTTACATCTATATAGCAATTCACATATAAAAAAGAGCTTTAAAAGAATAGTTTGATCACACTATACAGAATTTGAAACAGAGCAGGCGGAAGGATAATGTCTTTCTCATCCGCAACAGCGGAAGCCGGAAAGACTACGGGCTCTGCGGCGACAATGGGAAAACTCTTCATCGGAGGAGAAACGACTAAACGACGGAAGGATAGTGAATTTCTCATCTGCAACAGCGGAAGGATAGTGTCTTTCTCATCCACAACAGTGGAAGCCAGAAAGACTACGGGCTCCGTGGCGACAATGGGAAAACTCTTCATCAGAGGAGAAACGACTAAACAGCGGAAGGATAGTGACTTTCTCATCCGCAACGGTGGAATATGGAAAGACTACGGGATCCGCGACAAACAAACATATCGGCGAGCGGAAGAATAAAATACTACGGAAGAATAGTCCTATTCACAGCCGCAACGACAGAAGATAGAAAGACTACGGGCTTCGCGGCAAGCAAAACATATATGGCGGATGGTTAGCTCGTTGAGGAGCCACAACGGCGGAGAATGAAAGAAAAAAAAATTTCGACGTGAAACCAAACAATCAGCCGAATAAGGCAAATGCATCGGAGAATAATATCGAGACTAAAGCCGATTATCTTTCCGTAAAAGCGGGAGAATAAGCAAATAAACCTCTGATTTAAACATTTAAAACCCCAGGGTGGCATGGCATGGCCTTGCAGAGCAGCGACTAGAATGAAGCGATTTGGAGTAAGTGAGAGTGGAACTCAATTGTAAAAGGTAAAACCCCAGAGCAGAGAATGACTATTCGTGGAATGCAGAAAGTCAGACAAACTGGGTATTCGAGGGACTTAAATTTTTTTCAGTTAGAGACTTTTGAGAATCTATGACATTCATGGAATGTGAATCGTTTTTTGTACAGATCAGCATTCGAGACGTTGAGAGCCTTGACAGTTAAAATTCTATTAATTGTTTCTCATTTTCCATTAGATGGTACATGAATAGTCTGTAACCGTTTCTGTAATGAACGGAGAGAATGAGAATCGAATGAATATATATATATATATATATATATAGTGTAGCAAGCAGACCAAAAAGGTGGAGAGAGCTGTTCAGGAAGGTAATTTCAAATATGAGAGATTGAGCACATTGTAGAAAAGAATTGAAGAGCTGGACATGATGATGAATAGAGATTAACAGTTGCAGAGTATGAATAACAGAGGAGAATAACTGAAGATAGGTGCAGAATAATATGAACGGGTCCATATGAGAAAGAATACATGAATGATACAGTGACAGTCTCAGTGAGTTCTGTATGTGCTTAGTCTTGATGATAAACAAAAAAAAATGTACAGAGACAGAAATTATAACATATGTTATGAATATCTGTAAATGCTGATTTATAAATCTTATTCATAAACAGTGAGGGGTTGCAAGGGTTGGATTCATTCTATAACTCAAAGAGTTCCCTAGGTGGTAGGGTGGAGCAAGGGAGAACAAAGTTCTCTGGGGTGTTGTAGCATCCCTCTGATTGTTGCCAGAAAATAAACACAAGTTGGTGCTTGTATAGTTGGAAGTTGGAGCTTCCAGAGGTAGCAGCCTCATCTGGGTTGAAGCTCAAGCAAAATTCCATAATGTAAAGAGGATTTGGAGCTTACCTTTCATTCTTAAGAAGAAAGTTTTTATTGTTTCCTCATGAAAACATTGTGTCTTGTGTTCATTGATGTGATTGAATTTTGACTGTTATTTAATTTGCTGCTATATGTTGAATGGTTTAAACATAAGTCCATAATAAATATGAAACATCCTTTAAAAAGATTCACTTTGGTATGTAACTGATCCCCCCCCCTCTCAGTTACTTTAATCCGTCCAACAATTGGTATCAGAGTAGGTTTCTTCAAATCAGTTTAACCACTGGAATCTAGATCCTAAACAATGGACAAGAAATCAGAATTTACCAAACATGGACTGCCTCTATTTGATGGACATAATTATGCCTTTTGGAGTATAAGAATGAAACTGTTTCTACAGTCTCAAGGAGTTGATGTATGGCAAGCTTGTTTAAATACATATAATGTTCCAGCAACTATTCCAACAGATCCTATAAGTAGAAGACTCTATGAGAGTAATTCAAAGGCTATGTATGGTATTCTAGGAGGCCTAGTAGCTTCAGAATTTGTTAAAGTAATGAACTGTTCCTCAGCAAAAGAAATTTGGGACAAAATGAAAACAGTGTATGAAGGGTATGTTAAAGTTAAAAATGCCAAATTACAAACATATAGATCTCAATTTGAAAGTTTGAAAATGGAAGAATATGAAGATATAGACACTTATTTCCTTCGAATAGATGAAGTTTCCAATACCATGAGAGGGATAGGACAAAAGATTAAAGATGAAGCTATTGTACAAAAGGTTCTTAGATCTCTTCATGCTAGATTTAATCCTAAGGTTTATGCATTAGAAGAAAGAGCAGATTTAGATACCTTAGATATGGATACACTTAGTGGAATACTGAGTGCATATGAAATGAGAATTTCTGGTGAGACTTCTTCCAGGTAAGAAGCAGCATTCAAAGCAGCAAAGAAGAAGAAGAAGAAGAAAGAAGAAGAAGTGAACCATTCTGAAAAATCAGAAGAAGATGAAGAAGAAGCAAATTTTGTCAAGAGCTTAAGAAAGGGTACAGGTAGGTACAAAGGTAAGCTTCCTTTGAAATGTTTTGGATGTGGTAGAATAGGCCACTTTGCTTCCAAATTTCCATATAGTAAGAACTCTAACAATGAGGAAGAAATCAGTAAAAATCCAAAGCAATACAAAAATAAATACAAGAAGTCTTTCAATAGATGTACTTTCAAGAAGAAGAGTTTATTTACTAAAGAAGAAAGTGATATATGTGATTCTGATGAAAGTGATGATCAGTCAGAAGAAAATCTCTTTATGGCTTTGGAAAATCAGAAATACCAGTCTGAAGAGGGAGAAGACGGTGAAGTGGATTTGGAAGCAGAATTGGTAAGTGCTCTATGTGATTTAAGAAGAGAGAAAAGAATGTAGACATCCTAATAGAAATGTTAAAGAACTTGAGGATGAGTTGAAAAAATCAAATGATTCATTTGAAAGCACTGAAGCAATGATGATTGAATTAAAACTAAAACTGGAAGAAGCTAGAATCACCGAAGAATCTCTAAACAAATTAATTATGGTAAAGGATAAAGAGAATGAAAACCTGAAATCAGAAGTTGTCTTATTAAGCAAGAAGGTACAGGAAAGTAACATGAATCACAGTTCATCAATTCTAAATCAAATAATAGAAAGTCAGAGATCTATAAATGATAAATTTGGACTTGGTTATAAGGCAGCAGTGATCAATGATGGTTCTAGTTCAAGTTTGAAAGAAACAGGTACAGAAAAGAAGAATGAGAAAGGAGCTGATGAGAATTCAGTGGTTGAGAAACAGGAAGAAAAATCAAGACCAATTGTTTAGAAAAGGACACATGACGGGTATCAGAATAAGTTTAATGGCTATTGTTTTTTTTGTTACAATTATGGACACAAGGTTGTGTTTTGTACTAAATTTTCAAGAAAAATACATGAATATAATGGTTATGAGAAGTCTAGACATGGATATGGAAAAAGATTGGATGTGACAAGTCAAAATAGAAATAGTAATACTCATAACATATTTGATATTTTAAACCATTAAACAGAATGTTATAAGTGTCAAAATTTTGGCCATATTTCAAGAAATTTCCCTACCAACTTTTAGAATGTTAGTAAACCCATCTATACTCATCGACAAACTCAAATATGGAAAAGGAAGACTGAAAATCTGAAGGCTGAAAATTTTAACATAGCCCTGCAAGCTGAACATAAAATCAAATGGATAATAGACAATGGATGCTCCAAACATATGAAAGGAATTAAATGTTGTTTATCAAACTAGACAAAGGAAAAGAAGGGCCTGTCACATTTGGGAATGATCAGACAACTAGAATAATTGGAAGAGGGGCTATATGTTTAAACAGTAAGAAAAACTTGGCTGAAAATGTCCTGTTGATAGAAGACATGGAACATAACTTGTTGAGTGTTAGTCAAACATGTGATAAGGGATGATACATGATATTTGATTCAAATGGATGTCAAATCAGAGATGTGAAAACAGATAAACTAATAGGTACAGCCACAAGAAGTTCAAGCAATGTCTATATTCTAGATGAGAAAAAGAATGAATGTTGTCGTAGTAATGAGAATGAAAGCTGGTTGTGGCACAAGAGACTAGGTCACATCAATTTTGATAATCTAATCAATATGAGTAAGAATGAAGCTGTAAGAGATTTACCATCTTTAAATAATCTCTCAGGTTCAGTGTGCAAGCAATGCCAACATGGGAAACAAACAAGAGTCATATTTAAAACAAAAGAATACTCCATAACTAAACCGCTTGGATTAGTGCATACTGATATTTGTGGGCCCATGAGAACAAAAGGGATGAAAGGAGAAAAGTATTTCTTATTATTTGTGGATGATTACACTAGAATGACTTGGCTTTACTTATTGAAAAAGAAATCTGAAGCTTTTGACTGTTTTCAAATGTTTAAATAATTTGTTGAAAATGAATGTGACAAGAAAATAAAGTGCCTGAGATTTGATAATGGAGGAGAGTACGTGTCAAATGAATTTAACAAATTTTGTGATGTGAACGGGATAAAGAGACACTTCTCTATGACTGAAACACCTCAGCAGAATGAGGTAGTAGAAAGGAAAAACATAACAGTAGTAGAGATGGCTAGAACCATGCTCCATGAAGCAAAGTTGAGTAATGTGCTTTGGCCTCAAGATATTCACACAGCAGTTCACATTCTGAATCGATGTCTCCTAAGAAATAACCAGTCTATCACGCCATATCAAATGTGGAAAGGAAGACCAGCCAGCGTTAAACATTTCAAGATTTTTGGCTGTAAGTGTTATATCAAATGAGTAGATCCACATTTGGGAAAATTAGACTCTAGAACCGATGATGGAGTATTAGTTGGCTACTCCTGTTCTAGAAAAGCATATAAATGTTATAATTTCAGATTAAGAAAGATCGTTGAAGCAATAGATGTAACATTTGATGAATCTGCATTCTTAAAATCAAAGACTAAGCAAAAGGAGTTTGAGACTCATGATATATTTGACAAGCACAGGTCAGATGATGAAGGGGATGAAATAGAAGAGGTTAAGGCTGATGACAGTGACAGATCTGCATGTGATGATGAACAATGCTTCAGTCCTTCAAAAAATACAATTTCAACAAAATCTCCAAGTAGTCGAATACAAAAAAATCACCCTAAAGAATTGATTATTGGGGATATAAACTCAGGTGTCGAGACAAGAAGTAAAAGACAACAACCCATCCTTGAAAAGCAGGTATCACTTCTCTATCTGACTGAACCGAAAAATGTGAATGAAGCTATCAAAGATGAACATTGGGTAAATGCTATGAAGGAAGAGATTAGTCAAATCGAAAAGAATCATACCTGGGAACTAGTTCGTAGAACTGCAAACAAAAATGTAATAGGAGCTAAGTGGGTTTTCAGGAATAAACTAGATGATACAGGAAAAGTAACCAGAAATAAAGCAAGAATAGTCTGCAAAGGTTATGCACAGGTAGAAGGGATTGATTACAGTGAAACATTTTCCCCTGTTGCTAGAATGGAAGCAATAAGGTTGATCTTAGCATATGCCAGCTCCAAACAAATTAAAGTCTACTAGATGGATGTGAAGTCATCTTTTCTGAATGGTGATCTGGAAGAGGAAGTCTACATGGAGCAGCCAGAAGGATTTCATGTACAGGATGCATCATAGTTTGTTTACAGATTGAGGAAAGCGTTATATGGATTAAATCAAGAACCTAGGGCATGATACTCCAGACTAGATAACTACTTGATGCAGCAAGGATTCAAGAAAGGTCACACAGATAGTAACCTGTACATTAAAGAAGATAATACCAGCCTTATTATTATGGAAGTTTATGTTGATGACATAATTTTTGGGAGTGACAATGATAGACTGAGCACAAAGTTTGCTGAAAGCATGCAGCAGGAATTCAAAATGTCTATGCTAGGAGAAATGAAGTTCTTTCTTGGATTAAAAATCAATCAATGTGACAGAGGTATCTCTATCTCTCAGACTAAATACATTAATGAAATGTTAAAGAAATTAAAAATGGAGGACTGTAAGCCAGTTGGTACACCTATGGTCACTGAATGTAAACTCAGTAAAGATGATAACTCTGGAGATATAGACCAGACTATGTACAGATCCATGATTGGCAATCTACTCTATGCTACAGCAAATAGTCCAGACATTATGCATGTTGTTTGTTAGGTTGGAAGATTTTAGGCTTCACCAAATAATGGTCACTTGTTGGCTGTAAAGAGGATTTTCAGATACTTAAAAGGAACAACAAATCATGGTTTATGGTATCCAACAGGTAACTCTCTTGACTTATATGCATTTACAGATGCTGACTGGGCTGGATGTATTGATGAAAGGAAAAGTACAAGTGGTGTTGCCTTCTTTCTTGGAGGTCGTTTGGTAAGCTGGTCGAGTAAGAAACAATCATCTATTTCATTATCTATAGTTGAAGCCGAGTATATAGCAGAAACAAGATGTTGTACTCAGATCCTTTGGATGAAGCAGATGTTGAAGGATATGCACATACAGGATGATGATCCCATTCCCATTTTTTGTGATCATACAAGTGCAATAAGTATTTCAAAGAACCCAGTGATGCATTCAAAGACTAAACACATACCTATAAAGTATAATTTTCTGCGAGAGAAGGTACTGTCCAAGGTAATTAAGCTTGAATATGTTGGAACAAAAGATCAGCTTGCTAATATTTTCACTAAGCCCATTCCCAAATCTTAGTTTGAAATGCTTTGAGCTCAGCGGGGGGTTTGTCCACTATGAATATATTCTCATTCACATTACAAGTTGCCAAGTTCTTTATGGCTCTGACTTCTTGTTGGCATATGGTTACAACTTTTGCTTTCTTGTTTTCTGAACATATTCAGTACAGATTGGTTTCATTTTTTCAGCTGTTAGTTGTCTCACAGTGACACGGGGAGACATATTCACAGGGGGAGTTATCTTTCTATCTTTGCCATGGATGTCAAAATGGGGAGAAAGATTTCAAAGTTTGTCATCATGTCAAAGGGGGAGTTTGTTAGCCATTTTTGTTACACAGTCTGAATGTTTCCATATGCCAAACTTTGAATGTTTCACTCACAGGAAAAGCCACAGCAGGATGAGAATAATGTCACAGCTCTAAATGTTGCATAGAATACCCGCATATTGAAAAGGATGATTACACAGTTCACTACAACAGAGGATTGTGTTATACATTCAAATAAATGGAACAGAAGGATGAAAACGATCAAATGTTACAAATGTTACATATGTTATCAGCATTGAGTTATCATGTTATACATCAACAGCATACATAGTCAAATGTTATACATCGAAACACATGGATACAACATTATATTGAAACTCAGCGTTATTCTATACCATGGAGCTTAACATCTGAAGTCTCATTGAAACACAGTGTTACATCTATACAACGATTCACATATAAAACAGATCTTTAAAAGAATAGTTTGATCACACTATACAAAATCTGAAACAGAGCAGGCGGAAGGATAATGTCTTTCTCATCCGCAACAGCGGAAGCTGGAAATACTATGGGCTTCGTGGCGACAATGGGAAAACTCTTCATTGGAGGAGAAATGACTAAATGGTGGAAGGATAGTGACTTTCTCATTCGCAACAACAGAAGGATAGTGTCTTTCTCATCCACAACAGCGAAAGCCGGAAAGACTACGGGCTTCACGGTGACAATGGGCAAACTCTTCATTGGAAGAGAAACGAATAAATGGTGGAAGGATAGTGACTTTCTCATCCGCAACGGTGGAAGACAGAAATACTATGGGCTCCGCGGCAAACAAACATATTGGTGAGTGAAAGAATAAAAGACTACGGAAGAATATTCCTATTCACAGCCGCAACGGCGAAAGACGGAAAGACTATGGGCTCCGTGGCAAGAAAAACATATATGGCGGATAGTTATCTTGTTGAGGAGCTGCAACGGCGGAGAATGAAAGAACAAAATGTTCCGACATGAAACCAAACAATCAGCCGACTAAGGCAAATGCATTGGAGAAGAATATCGAGACTGAAGCCGATTATCTTTCCATAATGGCGGGAGAATAAGCAAATAAACCTCCGATTTAAACATTTAAAACCCCAGCGTGGCATGGCATTGGAGATAAGTGGCGTGGCATGGACTTGAAGAGTAGCGACTAGAATGAAGTGATTTGGAGTAAGTGAGAGTGGAACTCAATTGTAAAAGGTAAAACCTCAGAGCAGAGAATGACTATTCGTGGAATGCAGAGAGTCAGACAAACTGGGTATTCGAGGGACTTAAAGTTTTTTCAATTAGAGACTTTTGAGAATCTATGACATTCATGGAATGTGAATCGTTTTTTGTACATATCAGCATTCAAGACATTGAGATCCTTGACATTTAAAATTCTATTAACTTTTTCTCATTTGTAATTAGATGGTACATGAAGAGTCCGTAACCGTTTCTGTAATGAACGGAGAGAATGAGAATCGACTGAAAAATATATATATATTGTAGCAAGCAGACCAAAAAGGTGGAGATATCTGTTCAGGAAGGTAATTTCGAATATGAGATATTGAGCACATTGCAGAAAAGAATTGAAGAGCTGGACACGATGATGAATAGAGATTAACAATTGCAGAGTATGAAGAACAGAGGAGAATAACTGAAGATAGGTGCAGAAGAATATGAATGGGTCTAGATGAGAAAGAATACATGAATGATATAGTGACAGTCTCGGTGAGTTCTGTATGTGCTTATTCTTGATGATAAACAGAGAAAAATGTACAGAGACAGAAAGTATAACATATGTTATGAATATCTATAAATGCTGATTTATAAAGCCTAGTCATAGACAGTGAGGGGTTGCAAGGGTTTGATTCATTCTATAACTCAAAGAGTTCTCTGGGTGGTAGGGTGGAGCAAGGGAGAACAAAGTTCTCTGGGGTGTTGTAGCATCCCTCTGATTGTTTCTAGAAAATAGACACAAGTTGGTGCTTGTATAATTGGAAGTTGGAGCTTCCACAGGTAGCAGCCTTGTCTGGGTTGAAGCTCGGGAAAAATAAAAGAATGTAAAGAGGAGTTGGAGCTTACCTTCCATTCTTAAGAAGAAGAGTTTTTATTGTTTCCTCATGAAAAAATTGTGTCTTGTGTTCGTTGATGTGATTGAATGTTGACTGTTATTTAATTTGCTGCTATATGTTGAATGGTTTAAACATAAGTCCATAATAAATCTGAAACATCCTTTAAAAAGATGCACTTTGGTATGTAACTGATTCACCCCCCCCTTTCAGTTACTTTAATTTGTCCAACATGAGATACTAGCGTGCGAGCAGTCGTAGTACGAACATGGCTAGTAGCAATATTCCAGCCTGAAGGACCACGTGAAAGAGGGGGAGGAAGGGTTTTCAAAAATGCGTTCAAAGGAGTAGGGTTTGAGGAAAAAGCGACATGTGAAGGGATGTAAGTGGTATTCCCTATGGTCACTCGTCTCGATTCTGGTATCCACATATGACTACTAATACTAGGTCTAGGACGGACATGTGAGGTAGCTTCCACCATCGGGATGGAAGGTTCAATGTGACTAGTGCTCCCAAATCTCTCTGCATGGAAAGGAATAGGAGTGCCCCCCAGGCGTAGTGCTAGGTTCAATTTCTGACCTGACATGATGTGCCAGATCATGTGCAGGGATATCAGGCATGCCATAATGAATATAACTAGTGCTTGAGGGTTCATTGTGAGTCTCATCAACTGGTAACCAATACCGACGACCTATGAATGAGGGATCATAACCAGAATGTGAAGGTATTTCTTGTGAAGGATCATATATAGGAGTAGAATCTACATCCCCAACCTCTTCAGGTGGAGAATACATCTCAGGAATCTCATCCTCGCGATATCCCATCATGTGTGAATAAATGTGAGAAGTAGTCAACCTGGATTGTCTATTTCTCTCTCCCAAAGGAGGAGGAGATGTGGAAGGAGGAAGTCCTACTAAACGATGAGAACGGAGAAGTTCCGCGCCTGAATCTACAATGACTCAAAAAATAAAAAATACTCTATCTAATTACGCAAACCCTAGGCAAACTAGCATGCACAGAGCATACACCTATACAATGTAAAGCCAAATCACAAGCAAACAAGGGTAGCATATGTGAGCTCTCGAATGAAGTAGGTATGTATCACCTAGGAGAGGCTTGAGACTCCCATACACAACAAGTGGAGGTTTGTAACAAATTATAGTGGCCCTTCGCTTCAATGTATATAGCGACTGTGCTGTCCGACCCCTACCTGGCTAGGACACCTACATAATAACCTCTCTGAAGTACCCCATTGATAGCCTAGGTAAGGAAACTAAGGTCACCTCAATATAATTAATGCTCAAGGGGACAGTTACAGGTGGGATTAATAGTATGGGCAAGGTAGCAAAGCTCAAAACTCTCGAAAGAGCCCCCAGATACAAATACAATCCTGGAAATATATTCGGTGCTACTCTGTTATGACCAGGGGTCATCCCAATCATTAACCTCTCACACTGCCTCATGCTTAACTCCCTTGTAAGAGGAGGATCCTAAGAAATACTAATTATACTAAGGAATTTCACACTCTCACCTAGGCAGACACATGCATGTTTCGTTTAGTGGTCTTGGAGAATTTACTCACAATGAACTATTCCAAGACCCTAAAACCTAATCTTGTTGGTGCACCCTATAAAAGAAAAGAGTTTAATTCATTTTCTTATGCGTTTATTTTAATTGGATTATTACTCAAAAGGGAAAATGACCGTACAACTAATGGTGTTATGACGCAACAAGAAGTAAAATGCACACCTAACAATCAATGCAAATGCACTGTGTCGAATGAAAAATGGGGTATGCTACTACGTGAAATGAAAAAAACTATTTCAAATGAAGATGCAATCATTCCTATATGAAAATATGACTAATACTTCTCCAAGCAAACCTAGTGCAAGTACCATGCAAAATGAAAAATGCAACAATGCATAATGATGTAAAAAGCAAATGTTTTTGTATTTTTTGAGTTAAAATGAGATAAAAAAGCAAAAATATGACTCTACAATCCATAGACTCTGCAAGCACTATTCAAACAGCACCCAAGCAAAGCCCTAAGGTAAAAGAGACCTAATGCTCTAATCCCCCCCCCCAAAAAATAAATGCAATGACAAGAACATTCTCAAAAAATTCAAACTAAAATGTGTCTCTAGTCAGAAAGAGAGGTGTATACAGACTCCAGAAGCATCCAAGAAGACTCGGGAATTATCCAAACTCACCCAGCAACACTTAATCTTCCCCAAAAAGGCAAAACTCAGGGCATATGTGTCTGTGTGCAGAAAAGCCACATATATACGTGGATATCCCAGTAAAAACCGCATGTACATGCGACTGTGAAGAAAAAAATCGCATACAAGAAGAAAAAGAGATAAAAAAGAAGGTAAATAGACAAGCTGAGACAAAATTTACTCCTATCAGACACTACTAGGAAAACATGGCCCTAGACCCGACTCAGAAATAGAGAAATCATAGTAATTCAAGAACATTGAATGCCGATAAAAACCCCCAAAGGAAATGACTAGGAACTCCCCAGTATGGTCGCCAATTCTGTTATGGAGAAAACTTCCTATGGCTTGGGGTACCACAATAGACAGAGTAACTACAAAAATCAATCCTTTCCCATATGCAAGAGAAACAAAACATATAACACTAAAGGATATCGAAACATACCTTATTCCGAACGGTTGATGTAGATCCCCGTTGAGCTTTTCCACTCTCACTTGTATTAGCAATTTGCTCTCTCAACATTTAGCAAACAAGACAAGCATGCTATATAATTCTATTAGACCTACTCTAGCATATATAATCAATAACATATAATCATTTAAAATCATCCATGGATTCAATACTCATTTAAATACACATTATTGGACAGGAAAAGATATTTCTATTCATATAAATCAGAGATTACAATAGTGACAACCTCGGTCGGCACGTCTGGGAACCGAAGAAACTGAGTCCTCCACCTGGGCCTCCACCACTTCAATACTCCATCTCTCGATAGAAAGCTCACAAGCAAAGGCAAGCTTGGGAAGAAAACAAATTGCTCCAAGGGACAAAGGGATGTAGAATCAAGTATAAACTCTAGCAACAATGGACTATAGTTTTCTTGCTCTTCAATTCCTCTCCTTTCAATGTATCTAAAGGGTTCCTTATATAGTGCTTCAATGGGGTAATGGAAGGTCAAATCTGAGAAATCTCAAGGAATATGGAAGGGCAAGAGAGAAGTGACTCGGATCCACATCAAGGAAAAATCCAAAACTATTTGGCCTTTTGCACACATCTCGATGTACATGGGTTTGAGGGTCATATCCATGTATATACACGAGAATATGTTTAAAAGTCACGTATAACAAATAATGCATGTTTTTACGGATGATATTGGAAACATCAAAGGTACAAAAATGGTCCATGGGGTCCAAAGAGTCTGCAGAGGGACAGTGAAGGCCACAAAGGTGTGATCCACCATGTGTGGTAAAATCAGCTATAATAGATCTTATTCCTAAGAATTTTTGGAGAGCATTTCCAAAAGAAAAGAAATATGGTACAACACTTGATTTTCTAGACAGGAGAAGCATTACCTTTAGGAGCTCTATACTACTTGCATGTTGGAACTATCTCGAGGGGATCCAAACTAAAACCAGGAACGGTTTCGGGTTATGGTTGGGAGGAGCGTGGTAGTTCCCAAGTTATTCGGCTAATGGATATGAGGTCAAAACTAGCTAAGTTTCTATTAA
This sequence comes from Pseudotsuga menziesii, assembly GCA_001517045.1. Classification (NCBI taxonomy): domain Eukaryota; kingdom Viridiplantae; phylum Streptophyta; class Pinopsida; order Pinales; family Pinaceae; genus Pseudotsuga; species Pseudotsuga menziesii. Next base: position 513,740 of record LPNX010038068.1, on the reverse strand, counting down.
TTATTTGTGTTTAAGTGTGCAGGGTTCTTATCCATTAATAAACTGAAAGTTGTTGGTATGATATTTTTACCTTCTCTATTCTTTACAGATTTTTACTAAGTAGTGTTTATGATCTTGATTGAGAATATGCATATTGAATACATGCTTCAATTAGATTTCTATTTGTTTAATTTATTAAAACTCAATCTGAAATATTTCTACATATTTTCTAGGGTTAAATTTTATATTACGGGTTAATTTATTTGCTTAACCTTAAATTCAGCCTTTATTTCCTAGATAGGTGTTTACAATTTAAATTCTCGTATTTTTTTAAATTTAAACAGTTCTAGAAAGTTTGAATGCCAAACAGTCTAAACTTATATTCAAACCCTACCTATTAGACAACTAGCTACTAGATCTTGCTCAAATATTTTTATAAAGTTTAAACAGAGATTTCATGAATCTCTGTAAAATAAATCCTAATATTAACATAAACTAAATAAAATCATTTACTACTTAAAAACTAAACAATTTTATAAACTCTGTACCAAAACATTAAAATAAACCATTGATATTTATAAATAAACTGACCAGAGATCAAATCTCTGAACTTATTAATTCAAACCCTCAACATAGATCCCAATGATGGTAGATTTCATATTGCCAGCCAAATGCATTTGTTCCCATCATATAAATTCTATTAAAATACCAAACATAAAACACCATTACTTAAATCCAAAACATAACCTTACTAAAGCGTTATAACCATTAAACATAATAATACAACAATCAAGTTTACCAAAGCATCAACGCCGATAGCCTAAACAAAGATTTACAACTAATACTAAATAAAACATAAACTACGCATCCAAACTTTTTATAGCCCAACCCAGCTATCCTACCCTGTAAGGGATCGGATGTGGGTCTTTATTTCATTTCTTAAATTACAAACAAAAGGCTATCAACAAAATGAAACAAACCATTTACATTGTTAATAAAACATAAAAAATAGAGTTATTCCCAATGCTTCACGTTAGTGGAAAACCATTAACCATTACATAAGAATCATGTCAATGAGTCATGGTTTACAACCCTCAAACCACAATTCCAATCAATTATCAGCCTAGGATTGAATCCTGTAGGCCTCAAACAAACCATTCAAAATCATTACAAGCTATAGCATCCACTAAGGGTTTTGCCTCTCAAGCTTCCCATAAAGGTTTTAATATAACCAATTGTGTATCAACGATGAAACTGAGCTACACTCATTTCCATATACATCAAATGCATAGTTACGATTTAAAACAAGAAAACACATTTAAATAATAAACCCAGGGTGTGTATCAACACTGCAATACAAGATTCATGCTTACGACCGTCAAGTAAACCTAGCCATATTATTAATAAAACCACACACTGCTACCACATGCATACTTTACATCGTCAAATCATCATTGGTGCCATTGCAAAGAAATGGAAGTATAAAATCAAATGAAACACATCATAAAAAGAACCACGGAGTCATTTACCCCAAAACAGATATTTCCCATTAAGTCATTTAAAACCAAATACATGTCATAAACAAATGATAGCTTTATACATAAAGAAAAATAAAGTTTTAATAGTCAACATTTATATCCAAAAATTACATGTGGCAGATCCATGAAAGGATGCACAGTCACATATACAAATACCCAGCAATTATCAAAACCCCAAACAAGGAAACAACTCAACGATGCATTTCCCCACACCCAAGCTCGAACCCTCTGCTAAACCCATACTGCAGTGTAAAATCCATTTCTGAATTTTGGTTATGCAAGAAACCTACATTACTGACCTCAATTCATGCAAAGTTCCCATGCTTTCTCACCTACACAGACCAAAACATTTCCATCATAAGTATGCATTCGAAACCATAAACTGAATAAACAATACAAGGTGCATACCAACACTAATACATACCTGTCAAGAGAGCATGAAATCCTATTGGAAGTGCAACATGAGAAGCGCAGCTCGCACCAGGAGCGTGACACCACCCTCTCCAGCACAATACAAAACCAAATGAACGATATCCAAACCCTACACAGCCCTCAAGGCATTCTTCCCACGCTTCCCAAGGCTCATTTAATTCGCCACCCTATTTGCCACTAGCATGCAGATCAAAACCCATGCTGCTATTGTTCAGAATCACTTTGTTTCTGCCATAATTTACCAACCCCACCACCCTAAGTCTTAAACCCTCCATCATCCCACTTTTTCATAGTTAAGCCATAGTTTCAATGGCATATGTTTATTCCATAAACATATGCCCTTCACACCTTAAATTTCAAACTTATAGAATATTACATCTAATGTTTTAAAACATTAGTAAATAGTCACAACCTGCATACATATAGATCATAATCCATTCTTACCATAGGATTTAGGTATAGTGTAGGTTTAGGAATTTTGTCCTTTCTCTTAACACAGTAGAGGACATAGCTAGAACACCAAGGATTTATGCAGCTTTTGATGGCCAACAAGCAGGACATCAAGATACTATGGTTGAGATAAAAGGTAAGGTTTCAAACAATTTTATTTCAATTTCGATTGATCCCGGTGCTTGCCGAAGCTATGTATCACCTAAAATGACAAAGTTAAACACGCGAAACCGTGGGTGATGCAATTAGCCATAGGTAGCAAAAGAAAGGTCTCATAAATATTTAAATATTGTGAGGTAAACTTGAATGATTTTTCAGCTAAAATAGATTTGAATATTTTACCCTTAGGATCGTATGATGTACTTATTGGCATGGACTGGTGGGAAAAACACCATTTCATGCTCTACTGTTTAAACAAGTCACTCATGTGCACCGATAGCCAATAGAATCAGATAAAGATTCAAGGAATACCTTAGAAGGTTTATGTTAGGAAGATATCTTCCTTACAAGCAAAAAAGTGCATTAGGAAAGGCTACAAATTGTTTGTAGTAAACATCCAAGATATAGATGCTCAGAGAGAGAAACACATCGAGGACTTTCTGATTCTACTATATTTTAAGGATGTACTTCCTGAGTAAATACTAGGGTTACCACCAAAACAAGACACACATTTTTCTATAGAGCTAACACTAGGGTTAGTTCCAACTTCAAAAGTCCCATACCGCATGAGCGCACCATTTTTGGGGGAGCTCAAGTCCCCGTTACAGGAGTTGATTGAGAAGGGTTATATCTGGCCTAGTGTGTCCCCTTGGGGAGCACCTATAATTTTTGTAAATAATAAGGATGGTACGAAGAGGATGTGCATTGATTACTGCTAACTTAACAAAATGACCATTAAGAACCGTTACCTACTCCCTAGGGTCAATGATTTGTTCGATCAAGTTAGAGGAGCAAAGATATTTTCAAATATTGATCTACAGTCCAGATACTGTCAAGTACGGATCCGTGATGAAGATATACATAAAACTAACTTTCAAACTCGATATGGCCACTACAAGTTTGTAGTAATGTCATTTGGGTTGACTGATGAGCCAACAAATTTTATGTGCGTGATGAACAGTATCTTCAGTAAATACCTGGATAAATTTGTATTGGTCTCTATAGATGACATCCTAGTTTACTCTAAGAGTAAAGAGGAACATGAGGAGCATATTTGTGTAGTACTCTAGGTGTTACGGGAACACCATCTTTAATCTAAGCTTAGTAAATGTGATTTTTATAAACCAGAGATATAGTACCTAGGTCACATTGTTTCTAAGAAGGCAATAGTCGTTGACCTAGAAAATATTAAAGCCATAGAGGATTGGCCTACCCCTGCCTGTGTTACTAAAATTAATTCATTTATGGGATTAGTGGGATACTATTGAAAGTTCATTGAGAAAATTTTGAGGATTTCTTGTCCCATGACCCCTTACAAAAGAAGGCAAACAAGTTATTATGGATGACCAAGTGCAAGGAAAGTTTTTAGAAGCTTAAACGACTTTTGAGTACTGGACCGATACTACGAATTGTGGATCTCGATGGGGATTTCATTGTTTGCATGGATGTGAGAAAGGAAGGACTCGGAGGAGTCCCCATGAAAAATGATTGTGCAATCTATTAAGAATCGCAGAAATTAAAAGAAAATGAACAAAATTATCCCACCCATGATCTTGATTTAGCAGCCATTATCCACGCTTTAAAGATGTGGAGCCACTACCTCATGGGGAAGAAATTTATTCTCAATATAGACAACATGAGTCTATACTTATTCGACCAGCCAAATCTAAATGCTAGGCAGGAAAGATTGTTGGCCTTCCTTAGCGACTACCATTTCGAGTTAAAGCATATAAAGTGAACGGAGAATAAAATTGTTGATGCTTTAAGTCAACAAGCTCATATGTTATATGACGTAACTTTACTTGAAACCAATTCAGATTTACATGAGAGGATCATAATGACAAATGAAGTTAACCGTTTCTATGTTGAAATCCTCAAGAAGGTCTAAGAGGGCAGGTTGTACCAACGACAAAAATAGTATAAGGTACACAAGTCCAGGCTATTGTGGTCCAAATATAGATTGTATGTTTCGGAAGGAGGGCACATCAGGTCCAGCGTCCTCATGGAGTTCCATCAAAAACCCTACTTGGGGAATATGGGATATCAAAAGATGATATCAGTACTAAAGAAACACTTTTTCTAGCCTAAGTGAAAGGCCGACATAGCGTTATTTATCGCACACTTTCAATAATGTCAACTAGTCAAATTTGAGCACCAACATCCTTCAGGATTGTTGCAACTGTTACCCATACCAAAATAGAAGTGGGAGGTCATTAGTGTGGAATTTATTAAAGGTATAACAAAGATAAAGACGCAAAATTATTCCATGTTTGTAGCAGTTGACTTCTTATCAAAACCCTCACACTTCATCTTAGTAAAGTCAACCTACAAGGCAGTTCACATTGCAACATCTTCTTAAAAGAGATATTCATATTGCATGGGATACCCAAGGAAATCATCTTGGATCGAGACACGAAGTTTACCGAAACCTTTTGGAGAACTTTATTCTCTAGGTTAGAGTCACAGTTAAACTTTAGTACTGCTTACCACCCACAGACGGATGGGCAGACAGAATGGGTAAACCATATTTTGGAAGACATGCTTAGAATATATGTTTTGAACAACCCCACCAAGTGGGAGTATTATCTGCACCTCACAAAATTTGCGTATAAAAATGAATACCAAACCTCTGCTAAGATGATTTATTTGGAGGTAATATATGGTTGGAAGTGTAGAACACTGGTTACTTGGGATATACTAGTGCACCAACTCATGTTAGGGATAGAATTAATAAAGGGCTTGGAACAATTAGTCACCAAAGTCCAACAAAACCTTAAAGAATCCCAATACCACCAGAAGAGTTATACAGATAAGAAAATGAAATATAAATATTATCAAATTGATGAACATGTTTACTTAAAACTAAAACCAAAGAGAATCTCAATGAGCTTGAAAAGGTGCGGAAATTTGGAAGCAATATTTTGTGGACCCTTTGAGATACCAGCCAAGAGAGGGCCAGCGGCTTATGAAATAGCTTACCTGCTCACATAAATTTTCATAATATTTTACACACATCCTTACGGAAGAAATATGTATATTATGCTAAACATGTTAGTGATTGGTCCTTGTTATAGGTGTAACCTGAAGGGGAATTTGTACCTGAACCCCTTCATATACTGAACAAAAGATAAGTACATCTCAGGAGGTGCACCATAGTCTAGTTGAAAGTGAAATGGAATCACTTTGAATTCAGTGAGGCTACTTGGGAGAATGAAGCCACCATGAGAGATCCTTACCCTGCCTTATTTCATGACTTCATTCCTAGTCCCTAAAACACCAGGGATGGTGTTACTCTATGCGGGGAGGGTTGTAATATCCCAAAATTTAACCTTAACCAAAATGGTCATCTGTCCCATTTCTCATGAGTTACTTTTATGTTTATATTGTATATTTGGAGTAACATTGCAATGCAATGATTTGTTAGATATATTAGACGTAAGCTAATGCATATGTTTTATTTACCATGTATGTTATTGTATATGTTTGGCATGGACCCTGATGGACAAGATTATTGTCGTAGGAATATATAATGATTATATTGTGTGATTTACCTTAAACTGCATATACTAAGATGATTATTGTTATAGAATGTGTAGAAGACTGAATGCACGATTGAGTTCTATAATGTGTTGGGCATGGACACTAAAGGACATGCATGATGAGATTTTTGTGTTCAATGCAAGCTCTGGAGAACATGAGTGATTTTATGTTTGTGTTGAGCGCCAGCTCTAAAGCAAATGAGTTATGAGATGTTTATGTTGAGCATAATCTCCGAAGCACCTAAATAATAAGAATTGGAAGTGTTAGGCATAATCCCTAGAGAATTCCAAATTGATGTTGAGCATATTCTGTGAAACATTGGAGCCTTAGCCATTGTATCCCTAGTTGTATTATACAAGTACATCCTAGCATTAGTGTTGAAAGAGAGCTCTAGAATTGCAGTAAGTGTAACTCCCAGTTTTTAGCGTTGAGATTGGGATTTGAATAGCGCTAGGATTTACTTAAAATTAATTGTGTTGAGTGAGACCGACACTGAAAAATATTGACCTTATCTTACTTATTTTTAAGTTGATTAAATTAAATTTTGAATTTCTACTTCTAATCAAGTACTGAAGAACTACCACGATATACAAGGTAATCCAACATGCAAGGAGGTTTATAGTTTCCTAACTTAGTTGACCCACCCTACCTAAAGGCTTTGATAAAAGAAATGATTATAAGCTAATGCAAGCACCATGTAATTGGGATCATTCTATATGATGCCTAAATAAATATTAACAATACTATATGTATATATATAGTTTATATATGTCATGAACAAAGGGGTAAGTACCTATATTAAATATAAGGAAATAATAATAACTATAATGATTAATATAGAATCCATATGTTAATATTTACTAAAAATGATTAAATAAATAGTCAATCCTAAAATAGTTAAATGACGAACCAGTGAAAAGTTCCTTAGTTAATTATAATAAACCAACTACACAAGAAAATAGATACATGCCTTAGTTCATAAAGAACTAAGTAAACCCTGTAGCATTAGGAATCCTTACATTTCTGAGTGGACCCTTAAGGGATAGAACCCCGCCACTCCACCCCTTGACATACAGAGGTAAGTCAACCTATTTATAAATTAAACCATAAACGAATTAAAAATATCTAAAACAAAATTAAAACGCAAAACAAAATACGAAATGGAAAATGTCAGCATCTAATAGACGGGAAAAGTAAACTTACAAACAAGTCAAAGTAATAGAACAACATCATGTAAAACATCATCCTCAGGAAGGAAACACATATAGGGAAAGTATCTTATGAAACTTAGGTTCAGTTTTGCTAAGAAGTTTTGATTCCGCATAAGATTTAAATATGTCCTTGAAGTTCAATACTTTATTAGCCTACGATTTTTTTTTTTTTATGAATTTTAGGGACATTACAACTTCTTATTTTGTTCTTGAATTTGCAATATTAATGGTAATGTGTTCTAGAAAACCTTCAAATGTTACACCATAACCTTTAATGACTATGTTTTCATATCAGTTTTTTGTTCTCAAGGAATAATTTATTGACTGTGACTACTTTTTGCATACGTCTCAAGACTGAAAAAATTAACAAAAATGTTCAATGTAATTTTAAATAACATATCTGTATCTCAGATCCAACGGAAATATAACATTAGTTCATGTTCTAGTTTTGCATGAATGAACAACATCACAAACATTTTTGTAAGCATTACCTGTGTAGTATCAACAACAATATTGTGGAGAGATCCACCATTGTTCTTTGTTTTCTGATGATCCACCATTTTCCTTTTATTTTGTGACCCTTTCCATTGACATTGTAGTGGAATAACAGCCAATGTGCATGTATAAGTAGAAAATGGCTTGAAAACAACAAAAAATCCACCACATGAAAATATCATATATTTATTGACATTAATAAGCAATCCACTGCTTTTCATAATACCATCATTTTCATTCCAACCACCACACCAACATGAACAATAGACTATTTCAGGTCAGTTGCTAGAATAAGGTAATTTGGCACAAAATTTTCTTTCCTACCCTATGGAGAAGATAAAATTATTTTATACCAATGGAAATAGATAAACTGGAAAAAAACTTGGAATACCTCAACCAACATAGAGTACTTGCACCGCTCCTATTTCTCATGAATTCTTTACTAGATTCTAGAGTAGTCAAGAAGTTTATAGCAATAGAGCATATTGAAATTAGGGAGAGCCATGATTCAAATTTAAGAGGGTAGATCGTGTAGGTTATATAATGATACCATTAACTTGGAATAACCATCTTCTCCCCCAAACTGACTAGGTTCCATTTCCTTAGGGAAAGGAAGAAAGCAACGGAATACATAGGCATAGGCATAGCCAATATATAAACAATTTCTGCTAAAACACCGAGTATGGAGATCAAAACAAGTTCCATTAGGATTGTACGGGTCTCTAGGGTAGATTTACTTATGGTTTTGTACCATTTTCAAAGATTGTATCCATTTTGGTATAGAAACCAAACATTCCATGATGATTTCTATGTTCATAAAATAACCCCTTTTACTCTTCAAAATAGTGCCATGAATTGAAGGCATATTATTCTCTTCAAATTTTAAACTTCAAAACACAGAAAAAAAATAATGTTTATTTACATTCATTTTACCATAAACAAAACCAATGTCATTAAAATTAGAGTTGACATTTCTTCTTCCCATGGGTTGTGGTCTCTTAAGTCTCGAATCATCTTCAAGTTTTGAATAATATGCTGCAAGTTTTGGGTGTGGGTACGAATAAACAACATAGAAACCAAGTTTCTCACTACCATGGGACTATCATAAGTGTAGACTACCATGATTTTCTTTAATGAGCACTAACAAAAATCAAATTGGTGGAGAAAGTTATTGGAATAATTTTTCAATTTTGGACATGTCAATAATCGGTCCTTTTTTGTCAGCAAACTCACCATGTTTACAAACAAAAAACATAGGCATCCATGCACGAGAGACATGCATTAAACCAAATTTACATCACAAATTAATTTGAAAATTAAAACAGGGTTGAGTAACAATATTCTTCCCAAATATTGTGATTTGTTATGTCTTCTCACTTCAAATTGTTTCTTATATATCCCCACAACCTCCTCCAAACTGAAGAAGTATCATGAATTTGTTGTGAAGACACCTCATTTACATGAACTAATATTCTGATTTTTTTCTATGAAGAAAGAATGATGCTCTATTTTCCACTTCCATCAGCATATTCATATGTAGGAATGGATTATACAACAACTTATTTTGTTGTAGGTCTTTATCTCCATCATATTCCCTTCTTTTTGTACTTTCCTTGGCTTGTAGAAGAACTTCTCCCCTTTTTCCTACTGCTAGTTCTTGTGTGACAAAAGTAAGTTTCTTCTTCCAACATTTTATATGTCTTATGCATCAGATGTTCTTTTCTTCTCACTTCTAGTCCTTCAGTGACAACAAAATGACTTCCTATTGTTTGTTCTTGTGTGACAATAGTAGGGATTATGTAGCAACATCCTTTATGTTTGGGTGTTAGGAGATGTTAGAGTGGACTTAGCTAGAGACTTAAAGATGCGATAATGCTTAAATGGAAGGATGGAGGTTTGGGTTGAGCAAGGATGGTAGGGTCTAGGTAAGAATGATGATGATTAAAGTAAGGATTATGATGAGTAATGGAGTAGTCATGGTAGGTGATGGTGTTTTCCTTCTCCAAACTGAAATTTTTTGCTACCCTTATAAATATAGGAAGTAGGGGAAAATGCTCATGTGAATTTCCAAATAAAAATGCATAAAATTCAATGAACTTGAATGATAATAAGGAAAATAATAATACATGTACCTTCCTATGAATATCATGAAATATGTTGCAGCATGCTGAGAACCACAAGATTTGATGTGGTCCACAATGATGTAAAAACTTGAAGTAAAGAGAAACTTGGAGATCATAGCATGATGAATTGAAACAAATATATATATCTAAAAATGATCTTTTAATGGAGTAGAAAATCCTGGAAATTTATCTAAAGAGAATATTGGATGGAATAGCTTATTTCTCACTTTATTTGCAGACCTTGTCTTCTAGAAAGCTGGTTTTCAAACAAGATCTGTCTGACTCCGCCCATAGGGTTTTCACAATAAAAAAAAAAAATTCGAGGGATGACCACCAGTAAGATGATTTTTAAGCATCCAAAGGTTTGATGGTACCTAAGACAGGTTTTCACCATCAAATTTTATTTGGAAACGGGGTAGGAGGGTGATCTGGGAGCTCAACATTGTAAATGAGACAAGCTAACTTTATTGTGTGGGTTAGGGATGGATGGAGTAGAAAGTAATGGAAGTAATGCAATGATAGAGCCTGAAGTTAATTTGATGAAAATGGTGACATTAATGATGTGCATGAGAAAAAATTATCAACCACTTAAGTAAATGAAATCTTTAATAACTTCAACATCTATGCATATCAAAATGGGAAGAAGGAAATACATAACCAACCATGGTGCTAATGAATGAGCATGATGAATCTTAGGTCTTCCAAAATTTAGGATGTGGAAATGGGAATGTGGGAATTACACTTAATCTCTAGAACATTCGTATTCATATTCTTCACATTAATTCTCCATATGTCTTATTCTGAATCCATCTACAATATTTGATAAAAAGTCTTCTTGATGTTGTCTTCCGGTGAGAAAATAATGGATCTAGATTCTAGGAACCTGAGCTTCAAAAATAGCACATATCATGATAATGAATCTTTATTTCTTTATGTTTGGTGATAATTCCCATCAGCATTAAATTTGGTATTCATGAATAACTCATGCATATATTAACCTTCTTTGATCTTCCAAGGACTTGCAGAAAAATTTGCACTTGCCTGCAATAAAACATGAGCTCATGGAAGAAGAGAGGTGATCAATATTTATTAATCCAAAAAATATGAAAAATAAATACCTCAATTTCTTTTAAAACAAATTCAACAAACAAAAAAATATTTTACATATTGGAAAGTGGTGTCGAGCCTATATTGCTCAACGATATTTTGTTAATCATTTCTTCGTTTCAGGACAGATTTGAGTAATTCAAAATCCAAATCAAATTGGATTCATAGGGATACCTCCAATATAAACATGATTTGAAAATGCAATAATATGGTATTCCAAGTATGCTAAAGAACATCCCACAAGATAGACTGGTTTGCAATTTCCTATTTAGACCAACAGTCATTAATTTGAGCATAACGTTTTTGTTGGATGACGAATTGGATTGATTCAAATTGAATATTAAAATAGGTTCCCATATGTATATACAATACAAATGGGTTTTAATTTTAAGAATAATTGGTGGGTCAATTATGATAATGAATAGTGTCGGAGATAGAGTTCTTGGAGTGTCTATTTAGGATAGGAAGTTAGTATTTTGGGCATAAATCTTTGGTATGTTATCGGAATTGATTGATTCAAATTTTGTTGTAAACTACGTTCATAGGAGAATATTCCATAAAAACAGATTTGAAAACTTAATCCATTTAGGCACCCAAAAATTGGTTGTCCCAACTTTGTTCTTGAGGTGCCTACCTAACACCCAGTTAGTTTTTTGACCATATCGTTTTCATTTGATACCCAAATTAAAAAATTAAAATTTTCTTAGAAAATATATTTCAAGGGATAATTTGGATAGAAACGATTTTTAAGAATGTTCCCATATGGTCTCTTGAAACATGAATGTGATTTCAGTAATTTCAACATGCCAAAATGTCCCCACATCCAATTCCTCAATGAAAGAAAATCTAGATGAGAGTGAATTTTTGTAGCAGTATGATATCAATGTAATATACCCAAATAAAAAAATCAACAATCTAAACCCTAATTTGACCTACACATACGTTTTTAAAAGTTTTGTAGTTGAGCTACGAATACTCAAAAAATTGAAAAGTTTGCAAGATATGAATAAATGATTATAGTCCAACTTAAAAAATTGTATTTTAATGCTAAAGGATGTATTTTTATGACTTGTATGATATATTACATACCCCTTTTGAAATTTTTGAGTCTTTTGTACTCCTTCTTCGATATCTTCCCCTTAATCCTTCAACAGAATCTTCATTCACCAATCCTCCTTCCTCTTGGAAAGCTTTATGCAAAATAAAAATTAATAATAAGGGTGGATCTTACTGCACCACATTATGATCCTCTTCAATCTTTAATTTTATTCATGAAAATAAAATGCGTCATAAAATTAATTTGATGAAATGAGTGAAAATATTTCATAAAAACATGTTAAAACTAATGAGGAAAGCTATGAATTTTAGCATAGGAATGCTTTCAAAAACCAATGTAAGATTCAATTGCACCTTTGGTAAATCCGGTACAACTGCACCAAAATGACGATTTTTTTAATTGTATTCTAATTACTTAGAAAACAACTAAGAAGTTTGTACATTGTCAACCCCAAGTTCGTTGGGAACTTACGAGTTACTGTGCATTGTATGTGCAAACCACAATCTGCTCTTACATTGGTTTATCTACTTGAATTTGTAGTTCAATAACATTACTTACAAATGGTGGTATGAAGAATTGCATAGCCTTGTCAAGGAACTACCAACCAAACAACTAACGGGAATAATTTGCAAGGAAAGTAAATCACATGGAAGAAAAGTAAAACACGTGAAAGAAAAGTAAATTCACGCCATGATGAAAACTAGATTCTAAGATAAAATAACTCTTACTCAAAAGTAAATTCTATAACTAGGTCACACTTTAGGGGAAAAGTAAATTCTAAAACTAAGTCAGACCTTATGGAAAAGTAAATTCTAAATCTAATTCACACTTTGCGGAAAAAAAGTAAATTCTAAAACTAAATCACACCTTGTGGAAAAGTAAATTCTAAGACTATGTTCAAACTGTGTACAAAAGTAAATTCTAAATCTAAGCTGTAAAAATAAACATTTAAAACATTGATCTATGGATTAAAATGAAATTACAAAAAAAAATACATAAATTGATATGTAAAATTATCTAATTAAAACAAAGAAGTAAATTAAAACTAGATTATTATAAAATAAATAAAGTCACATTGCAAAAAGAAATTGATAAAACTAAGATCGATATTGAATCAAGATGAAAGTATAACTTTATTCCATCATTATTTGGGATAATTATCTATCAGTCCTCCCATAGAATAGAGAAAGTATTTTTTATACATATGTTCTCCATAACAAATAATAAATGAGGATCTAAACTATCCTCTACAATTTCCTAAAATATGGATCTCAGAAACTAATTCAAAACTATTTCCAAGATCTTTGTTAACTACATGCTATTTAGAATACCTTTGAAATTAAACTCGAATTTAGGGAGAGAGGCTATAATAAAATAGTAAAAAATCATCCCAAAAATATCCTAAAAGCTTTTTACTTGTTATGTCAATCATATATTTGATAGATATATTCAAATCTTTGTGGATAAGCCAAATATGTACTCATATCCACCTCCATTTACCAACTTAAATTTAACATCATGATTTGAGACATATAAGAATAATAGAAATAATCGATTTATGAAAATACATAACTCCTAATGAATATATTTTTCCAAAGGTGGTGGTTGAAGGTAGATTTGAATTATTGAATTTCTGTAGTTTGTGTATGAGTTTTCGTAGCCACTTGTAGAGTTTCTGTAGCTTTATGTAGATTTCTATAGGAGGTTTTGTAGCATCCTTTAGATTTTTTGTTGTTTCATGTAGAGTCAATGTAACTTTATGTAGAGTTTTTGTATCTACTATAGAAATCCCTCAAATATATTGTAGTTTCTTCCAAAAAATGATTTAATACTCAAAGAAAACACAGAGTAGACTGATTCACCCAATGTTAGTTATTAAATGAAATGCTAAGACATATAATGGAAAAATAACTTGAGCATACAAACCCGTATATGAACATAAGAAGGTATTAGTGCATGAATATGGATAAGCAAAAGGGATTATACATAAGGTAAAATGATGATAAAAATATGTTAAATCCAAGGCCTTCCAGGTTGGTGTCCATCATTCATGCTTCACTAGTGTGGAAACACTACCTCACAAGCAAAAATTCCTTGTAATGACCGACAGTTTGGGACTCAAGTACTTGTTTGAACATCCAAGACTAAATTCTAGGCAAGTCAGATGGCTAGGATTCTTGAGTGAATATGACATTGAAATAAAACATATAAGGGGAAAATAAAATAATATGGTTATTGCATTAAGTCAGAGAATCCATTTAATAAATGTAGTTACTGTTAGTAGTTGGAAATCTGATTTGAAAACCAAACTTATGGAATCCCTCAGGAATGATGATTTTTACAGACAAATAGTAGAAAACACTTGCACAATACTACTACTAACCATAAAACCGAATACTTTAGTGTTGACTCGAAATTATTCTTAAGGTTTAAAAACATATTTCACATACTTGATAATTCAAATATGAATTTTTTAATATTAGATGATTTACACAAAATACCATATTTGGCTCATACAAGATATCAAAATGTTTTTTCACAGTAGTTAAAAAGACATTTTATTGGAAAAAAATGAAGAATAAAATAGTTGAATATCTAGCCAAATGTTTAGATGCTCATCTAGTAAAATATGAACACCAACATATAGTTGGCTTGTTGCAACCTCTGCGAGTTTTGGGATGGAAATGGGAGGTAATTTCAATGTATTTTATAACAAGATTTCTAAAAACACGCAAATAACATGATGCTATTATGCTAATAGTTGATAAGTCTACTTTTAAAGCTATCATTATGGAAGTTATTTTCATGAAATATATCTTCATACTTCAAGACATAATCAGAACCATAATATTTAACAAAGACACAAAATTTACATCAAATTTCTAGAAGTCTTTATTTGTAGGTTTGGATGCTCAATTAAACTGCAGTACTACATACCACCCACACACATATGGTCAAATATAAATGACCAATCAGGTAATCAAATACATGCTTCATATGTACATGATGGACAAGCCAACTAAATGGGAAGATTACCTACATCTGGTTATTTTTCATACAATAATAGTTACCAAGATTCAAATAAAGTGAGTGCCTTTGAAAATTTATATGAACGTAAATCCAACACTCGAATCAACTCGAATAATCCTGTAGATTGAATGATTCTAGGACCTAACCTCTTAAAAGAAATGGAAACATTGGTAAAGAAAGTGAAAAAATGTAAAAGAAGCATTGGATCAACGGAAACGTTATGCCGATCAGACAAGAGTGCATAAGGATTTCAAAGTGGACCCTTTTAGGTTCTATCCTATTTTGGACTAGTAGCTTACCATCTTGCATTACAAGCTAATGTTAAAGTTCATGATGTATTTCATGTTTCCTTGCTAAAAAATTATGCACAGTATACTAAGCACGTGATTTATTTGAATGTTGTGTAGGTGGAACCAGAAGGGGATTTCAAACCAAAACATATGCACATATTAGACAAGAGGGAAATTCAACTAAAGAACCACAACATTGCATAGAGAAAGGTTCAATGGAAACATTTTGAAATTGAAGAGGCTACATGGGAGTTAAAATATGCCATGAAGATGGCATATGCATCTCTGTTTCAAAAATAAAAGCTTTAGTATTTGAGAATGTCAAAAATGAAAGATTTAGTATTTGAGAACGTTGGGGACTATGTTATTTTAAGGGTAAGGGGAATGTAATACCATAAGATTTGATTCCCCAAAATTTTGATGTAAATATTTGTGTAAGTGACTTTGAAAATCCTTATGAATTAATTAGACTAGTTAAGAAAGTTATGAACGATCTTATGTTTCTTGTTTTATTTAATATGGAGAGATATTTGGGTTCTCCATGATAAATATAAGTTCATACCGAAGTAAGATACACGTCGTGGTTTTATTAGGGGAAGCCAAAATCTAAAAAGAAAGTTTAAATTATTAATAGAAAGATAAAGTATTTCAGTGAGGGACTCTATGGGAAGGAAATCATATTTATGTATACAGGCTTAGTTCCTTGAACTAAAATATATATTTCAAAAAATAGAAAAAACCAAATTAATAACTACCTTCATTTACTAATAAAAATTTCAAGAAAATGATAATGAAATAGTATACAAAGGGAAACACAAAGAACAAGGGGTTTATATTTCTTCTAATAGAAGAGAGGAACAGAAAGTAAAAACCTCCCAAGATCAGTTGGTTCATTGAATAGATCTCAAGAAATATTTGTGGCCATGGAGTGCAATACCAAGTGTATTGTTAGAACCTATTGTGATGGTTATGATTAGCACTTTGTGTTTTATTGTTATCACTTAGCGCGATGTTGTTAACATTTAGTGTGATGTTAATCTTTGACACTTGCCATGTTGTTTTAATACACTCTTCATTTAGTGTGTAGAGGGATATACAAGGAACCTGATGATTGGTGAAAGAGTCTCCTTGGGAATAAATACTTATATTGACTAAAAATAAAATATAATAGGTTACTCTCCTTGGGAATAAATTACTTATATTGACTAAAAACAAAAAACAATAGGTTACTCTAATAGAACAATGGTTTGGCTCAGGTGTGGTAGCAGAAAACAGATTCTGA
Organism: Pseudotsuga menziesii; assembly: GCA_001517045.1. Classification (NCBI taxonomy): domain Eukaryota; kingdom Viridiplantae; phylum Streptophyta; class Pinopsida; order Pinales; family Pinaceae; genus Pseudotsuga; species Pseudotsuga menziesii. Next base: position 497,047 of record LPNX010038068.1, on the reverse strand, counting down.
ATGATTATGTTTTTCCTACGATACTACTCAAGTTGATTTTTGAGAATTAAAGTTGGGAGGAAAGAGATATGTACCATTTTACTTATTTTAATCTATTATTTGTAGAAATAGAATTTACATGTCACATTTTTTTATCAAGAAGGATTAAAGAATGTGCAAATTAATGATTTTCGTTGTTGTTGTTGTTTAGAATCATATAAAATTGGTTATGCTCAATATAGTTGAAACTTCTATTTTAGTAAATTGATAATGGTTGAATATTCATTTAAATTAGATTCATTTGAAGCTAATTGACTCGAAAAGAAAAAATAAAAGTTATGCATCTTTGTGTTAGAGAATGAGATTGTGTTGAGGCCTGAAAAATCGTAGGTAACAACAGTAGGGATTCTCCCCAATAAGAATTCCCAAATAGCTCGTTATTTTTTGGTATGTGGAATCTGTCCGATTTATGGTCCAGCTACCATAGGTCAAGTAACGGTTAAAGCTCATTTTACTGGTTGTGGCCTGGTCCACAGTGTATATTTTTTTTAGCTTTATATTTAGGTATGATATGCAAGTTTCTAGCTAAGTGAAGTTGATAGACATAACGAAGAGTGTCACAGTGTGATGTGAAGGATCTTACCTCTCATCTTACCTCTTTCGTTTCTAAATCATGAATCGGAAAACAAATTATACTATTGCTAACTAAATCTATCTACCCTATCCCTAGGGAGCAATACTAGAATTAATGATGAGTAATGTACTACATCACATGCATTTAGAATACTACAGATAGTTTTTTATATTTTTGAATACATGCATATGAGTAGACAAATAAACAAAGAGATAGCTCATTGTCAATTAAAAGATTCATTACTCAAATAAGATTTGTGGAAATTTCACATAAATAAACATGAGCATATTCAGAACATGAAATAATTCATGAGTTAGAATGATCTCAAAGTTCATAGAAACAAGTTGAAATAGAAGTAGTTCACATTCAACCAGTCTATGTTAAGTATTTGAAACTCCACATCTCTTTCTCCAGCTGAAAATATAAATTCTTTATTATAAGATGAAATAGTTCTTCTTACAATAACTTTTACAAAGATAGCCTAAAAAAATGTCTCTATTACATCAGGCTTGCCTATATTTATACAAACAACAAAAACTCTTGAACTTCCCTCTTTTCCTTTTGGGCTTCCCCTAACTCTTCCTTTACAAAAAAATTTCCTTTAGCTTATGGAATCAAAAACAAAATAAATACAACATTTCCATCATTAACCAAATGTTCTAAATAGTCGAACTAAGATGGCTCAACCTGCTCATTCATAAATTTCTTCCACGCATTGGCATCTGCTGCTATGTTTTCAAAACCATAAGGTTCTATAAATCTAATAGTAATTTCATGCTTAGCAGCTTGAGCTTTTACTACTGCCACTCTAGCCGAAATCAGACGAAGTTGGTCTTCAAGTAAGTGACTACTAATTGCCGCATGTGCTATTTTAGTTTCAAGCACCTTTTCATCCAATATATTCACTAGATAAATGGCTTGTTCTTCTTCGTTGCATTGCTCCTGCAATTGTTTCAAAAACACTTCATGTTCTGGAAGTACCTCTAGTCTCCTGCTAGCAGAGATCTAACACCGATTGTAAGTTAGGAAGACTCTTCTACAGAATTTTGCACAGAAACTATTCATCTTCTTCATTATCTTTACTAGCCCTTCTGCTGCTTTTCTAGCAAACTCAATGAGCTCATGCTTCAACTTTATTTTCTCCATATCTTTAATAGGTATGTATGTGGGAGATTCCTTATTTGTTTCTATCCATGTCATTCGTTCCTGTAGAGCTTCCAGGATATCCTGTGTCCTTTCCAAGAAGTAGGAAGCTGTATTTATAATTTACTCCAACCTTATTTCTATTTGTTGAAACTTTAAAGAAGCATGCTCTCATGCTCAGAAATAAGATTCATCAAATGCAGCTTCAGTTGGCTTTCTGCTCCAAAGTTGTGCTCAATGAAACTTCTAGTGAATTCTTTTGATCTTTCAAGGCTACTATCTAAGTTTCATACAACTTAGCTTTCCCTTCCGCGGAGGTCCTTTGTACTTCCAGTTCTGTCACTTTATCTTCTAACTTTCCCTTTTCCTTATTCAACTCTTCAATTGATAGCCTTAGATTATCTCTTTCGGCTTCCAAAATATGATATCTTTGTTATAGTTTTCCAAAATCTGCCAAGGTGGCCTAGGATTCCTTTTCTGCATTTCCTACAGATGGCACCAAAGAATATTTATTTGCTTGTAGATTTTGACACTCTACCTTTGATACCTCAAATTCACTGATCATATCTTCATATTTTCTCTTCAAGCTCTGACTTTCACTCCTCTCCTTTTTCAAGGTCTCTTTTAATTATGCGACCTTCTTCTAGGACTTCTTGTGATCCGTCATTATTCTATCCACATTATCTTCAGTGGCTAGGGATAGGGATACCCCAGCTCTTGCCATTAATAGCAGATCTTTGTTTGTACCGTGAACCACTGTTTTATCGGTCACCATCACTCGTTTCTTACTTCCAGTGTTCACACTTTTCTCTGTTTGTTTAATAATCCTCTTTTTCAACTTGTCATAGAAAATGGTGTTTCAATCAGGCACCTCATCCCCTTTAGTGGGAATAAAAGGAATCAACTCAATCCCAACTATTGACACTGTATCCCCTCCTGCTATACTACTAGAGGGAACAATAGGTTTGAATGGATCAGTATTAGACTGAGCTTGTCCTTGATCAATAGGGTCTTGTTCTTCTAGTGTCTCTTCTCTCAATTCTTCAACTGCCTTTTCTGCTTGCTCTTTTTCTTTATTAGAATATTCTAATCTTAATCCTTCACTTTCTTTCTGCCTTCTCTGTATTTATTCTTCCTCCTTTCTTTTTCTTTTCTTCTTCTATCGTCTTTGTCGCCTCTTCAGCTATCTTTTTATTTTCTTCTTCTTTGGCTCGCAACCAGTCCTCTGCTTCTTGTGCTAACTTGTGAGCTTCTTCTTTCCTTTTCTTTACTTCTTCTTTTTCTTTCCTTTTTAGTTTATCAGCAGCTTTGCCTTTCCCACTGACAGTAGTTATCTTTTGTTTGAATCTTCTCCTCAAAGTTGTCATGTTCTGAGCAATCCGGAAGATCTCTTCATCTTTATCCCAGAAATATGTGTACTCAAAATGCACTCCAGCTACTATGCAATAATCAACAACTTTATCCTTAGATTCATTCCTATGGAAACTCATTTCACCGAAGTGGAAATACTCTAATTCCTTAAAAAAATTTGCTATAGTTTTTACCCTGGAAAATTTGTAACTCCCTATAAAAAAGGGAACTCCATGATATACTTCCTTCTTCTGAACAAAAAGGAAATTTCCCACTCCATCAATGTACAAATGTCTCACAGCCTCTTTATGGATCACATATTTTGTAGCATACCTCAGTAGAAGGGAAGGAGCGCTTGAACCACTATACATTATTAAATACAATCCCTCTTCTATCAAATAATAGTTCCCATTGTTTTGCACAACGTTCAAAGCTTCCTCTGACATACAATTATATTCAACAAAGAAAATCAAAGTATACAATGGCATAATGAAATTTTCACAAATCTCCTTATAATGACTATAATATTTGTGAGCCCGGAATAATTCATAGGAAGCATACACAAGGGCTTGGTCTTTATCCCATTGGCACTTCAATGCTGGGAATGGCTGAGTACATAAAATGTAGTCAATCAATATCGAACTCATATAAAATTATGTCTTCTTCTGGGACATTCCTCCCAATGCTCCACTTATACAAGCTGACAAGCTGTTGGACACTATATTTTCCCAATTAATGATTGTACCTTGGGTGGCCACAAAAAATATCATTGGTACCCAACCTAGTTTAAAGCTTTTTCCATTAACCCTCCCGAAAATTTTGTTTTACATCAAAGCAATGAACCTGTACGGAGTGCAAAGGGTGGATGTTTCGTAGTCTCGAGAATGCATTGTACGGAAATTTTTACCTGGGATCATCATTTTTTTAACTGTTTCCACCATATCGAGATTGAGCTCCTTTAACCAAATTTCAGTAAAATAGGTTTGTGGTGTTGGTAAATTATAAGCCATGGATACATATGCTGGGCTATATGCAGCATAACGCTGCCTCTCAGTGTTGGCTAGTATCATCCTCGTTACATCTTCTCTAGGAAGAATCCACCCTATCACCTCTGAGCATGGGAAAAGTTCAGGTCTGGTAACCAATTTCATAATGGATGATCTCTCAATACTGACATATATAGGCATATCTTCGAACCAAACTTCTTGAACACTCTGGTTCGAAATCATTCTATATACTTCTCCCAATTTTTACTCTAGCTCAACTCCAGTAAGGGATTTAGTATCTTCATAAATAACCTCAATTTTGGTTATTTCCTCTACTTTTGGCTCCTCCTCAACTGCTTGGGCCTTCTTCTTATGCTTTCGTGTCATATTGTTGTGCTGATGATTAGCGTGTAACAATCATGCAAAATGGTTTTAGTCTACTTACTCCTAGGAAGTTATGTATTGAAAGAAACAACAAGATAAATCAAAACATTACCATCCCATCAATATGCATGCTGAATAATTTTTCTTCTATGAAAACAAAAGGTCCTTTTGGATGAGAAACTCTAAGGAAAAGGAAACTTGCAAAATATAAACCTACAAAAAACTTATGCTAGGGAAAACTCTAGATATTCACGGCAACCTTGTTTCTCTAGGTAGAAACTTGACTGAGGAAAAAGAAAGAATCCTTAAACTAGAGACTGCTAAAAACCCCCAAAACCCCTTATCATCTATGCACACCTCCTACATCCTACAGAAACACATCATCACTGAAGTCAAGGCTACACAGGATAGGGTTTAAAATGATGCAAGAATGAAAGGGGTAGTGTAGACAAAGAAACACTCGTCTACACCTTTCCCTTGCTTTCCAAACAAATGTCAATAATGCACTCATGGCCGCATAGAGACTGGGCGAGAAGATAACCATCTGAATGAAATGACGCTCACAAATAAACATGTTGAATCCTTAAATAAAGAAAAACCCGCCACTATTCAAAACAAAAACCCCTACAGGAAATAAATACCTAACCCCATCAATACATGCAGTCGAAAACCAATAATAATACTGGGCATAAAAAAATGGAGCGAATCCTACCTAGAGACAGAATAGCGAGCGACCTAGATAGACAACAACCTCTGTTGGAGAATGATTTTTATAGGTGATCGAAAACTGCACACACTCAAATGGGTAACCTCACAGTGATAATGACACCTCATACAACTCTATGGATTTATAATCCCGGAGTAGTCAAATAACATGGTGGGAAAGAAAAATGAATCCACCGCTGGAGTCATACTCTTGTGAAAACCTGCAATATCAGATCGAATCAACTCTTCATACCCAGGACCTTAGATGAAAACTACATCGGCAGATGGAAACACTAACTAAAATCGGTATCGGCAAGAGCAATGTGAAGTCGCGGATAGATTCGGCACTACGCCCCTGCAATGCAGTCGGAGAAACCACTAACACCTTTGGCTCATGCCCATATACATAGCTGATATGGCGAGACATTTCTGCAAAATTAATCAGATAGCGAAGAGTGATAGGCAAAAGGAGACCTAACACATCAGCACCGCTCTAGACTGGGCTTTTGGAAGATCGAAAAACTACCTTCGATACAAATAGATGAAGTGACATCCGATACGTCGGAGAAAACTTTGGAAGGCTTCCGATGGGCATATCGGGAAGGTAGTCAACTGTGTATCTGATGCATCAGAAAGCTAGTCGACTATGCATCCGATATAAGCAGAAAAAAAACTCAATTCTTTCAAAAAACAACAAGACACGAGCAAACTTTGGTAAAATCATGGAAATCCTTATGCCGTCTAAACACTGAAAGAATAAGGGGGGACCCTAAAAATAATTTTTTTGGGGGAAAATAGTTGCAGCTGCAACAATTGGTGACTACCTGGCGGACACAGATCTCTGAACAACTTATCCTTTGAGATAGTAGATTATTTCGGTGGTATCACTTTATTAGATTTCTTCAAGATATCTGGATTTCTAGGCAATATTTATGAACTTTAAACAATGATAATAGTCTAAATTTAAGAAGGGAAACTAGGATTTCAAAAGTCTCGATAACTTTTCTGAGGCCAAAAATATGAGTTTTATTTTATCTCTGCCTTTGGGTAGCTTCCAACTTAGACACCACATGATTGTAACATATGGTAAACAAATATATTTGTTTGTTCCTCATTCCCATGCCAATTTGCACTCTTTTGGTGCTTCTGGACTTTTGTCCTTTTGAGTCCTCCCTAATTGCTTTCTTTCTGAATTTTGATTCAGGCCCCTCTATCCATAGTGTCCTTTTGTGTGAGGGATATTTTGATTTCAACTCATAGACGGAGAAGAACTTTTAGCAATCTTATTCAAACTATTTTTTTTTTGTTCAGTGTGTGTTTTGGTACATATTTGCTTCTTGGGAAATTTTGACTCTTGTTATCCTTTTTTCTTTCGACTGTGGCATGGGATCATTTAAATATAATACATTGTTTACCCTACTTACTTTCCATGGGTATTTTTCTATTACCCCCCTTAGGACAGTCTTTAGTGTGAAATGAATGGATACTCAAAATTGTATTCTAGACTTTTCTATCATTAGTTATTTTATAGCGATTAAGGAGGATTTCAATGTGTTCATAATCCATTAAGATAATATGCTAGTCTTGAAGAATCCTTAAAAATTGTGTATGGATAAAGAGTAGGCAGTCTTTGATCAAATATTTTAGTTTATCTAGAACTCTGATGAACTCCAAAACCAAAAGTTGTGCTGATTTATTGAAACATAAACAAGCCAAGATTTACCAGAAATCAGAACTTGAGCAAGTAAAATTAAATCAACTGAAATTAATCTAAAGCAATCAAATCAAACCATTTATTTAAGTACAAAAGAAACAAAATCAAAACCATTAAGAAAAATAAGGCTTGAGAACTAAACCATTTACTGGTAAGTTCTCCTCCCACCCTTGTAAGTCTCGCAATTTGTAAGTTAAGGGGCCTATCTTCTCTGCAATCTGAAAAGGTCCTATCAATAGTTGCTGGAATTTAGTGTGCTTTCTCTTCTCATCATGCAGGTGATCCCACTTAAGAACCAAATCACCTACCTCAAACTCCTTTTACCCAGCTTTGTGTTTGTCAAATCATCTCTTCACCGCTTCTTGTTGATGTTTAAACCTCTCTCGGGATTTGGACCTGGATTCTTCTATCTTTAGTAGATTGTGAATTCAGATTTGCAAAAATTCATTATCATTACCCCTAGAGTCTTGGGCTAGTATGGAATATGGAAACAAAATATTAGGAGGTAAGATAGCTTCTTTCCCATAGACAAGAGTGTAGAGTGATACACCTAAGGAGTTCTTGGGTGTGACTCTATCAGCCCAGAGCGATAAAGCTAGATGCCATCCCCTTTGATTTTCTATAACCATTTTATTTAAAATTCTAATCAGGTTTTTATTTGTGGATTTTGCTAAACCATTTCTTTGCGGATAGTAGTTTGCAGAATAGTGTAGCTTCATTCCTTTTTCATTAGAAAATGCAGTCAATTTAATAGATGAAAAATATGAAGCATTATAAAAAACCAGGGAAATTGGAACCCCAAACCTGCTCATAATATGATCTTGCAGAAATTCCATAACTGCATCTTCATTTACTTTACGTAACGGAATGGATTCTACCCATTTGGTGAAATAATCAGTTGCCATCAGAATGTACTTATGTTGCAATGAATAATTTGGATTGATCTCTCCAATAATGTCAATCCCCCATTGCTCGAACGGTTCCAAGATAATCATTTGTTTCAATGGTCCTATTGCTTTGGCTTGCCTCCCCCCACTCCTTTGGAAACTATCACACTTTCTAACATGAGATTGAGCATCTTTAAACAATGTCGGCCAGTAGAATCTAGCTCTAAGAATCTTATGTGCTATTGTGTCTCTTGAAAAATGGCCTCCAGTAGGTCCATCATGTAATTTTTCTACAACCTTCTTTGCATCTTCATGTTCCAAGAATCTAACAAAGACTCCATAGTAATTCTTTCTAAACAACACTCCATCAATAATCTGATATAACGCTGATTTCAGAGGTAATGCTCTTCTTTGCTTGGGATTCCAGTGTTCTGGAAAATATCCTTCTTGCAAATAATGAATCAAATCTCTATACCAGGAGTCTAGAGCTGTGAATAGAGGACATACATCCACCATGTGTAATTCAGCTTCATTATCCCAACTGTTATCTTCATTGTTTTGACTCTCATCCATCAACTTACAGAGTCCTTGTCCTTTAATTATGGTTGTTGGTTTGAATTCAAGATCATATTCTTACAACGCAGTCACCCAGTTCCCTCTTCTTTCTCCCAATTCCTTTTGTACAAAAAGGGATCGTACCGCTGGGTGTCGGACTATTACTTTGGTGCAGTTGTTAAGTATGTATGGCATGAACTGTTTCACCTCCTTAAAAATTGCATAAGCTTGTTTATCAACTACGAGATAGTTCAATTCATCCCCTTGTAGACTAGTGCTCATAAATGATATGGGGTATTCATATCCCCCTTCCTCTTTCTGCGTAAGCATTCCTGCTAATGAATCATTCGAAGCAAAAGTGTATAAGATAAAATCCTTTTCAAAGTCAGGACTTTTAAGTGATGGTGCATGAGCTATGGACTCTTTAATCTTGTCAAATGCACCCTTCTCTGAATCATTCCACTTGAATTGGACACTTTGCTTCACCATTTGTTGCAAAGGTTTAACGATTTGAGCAAAGTCTGGCACAAACCTTTGCACGAAATTTATTGTCCCCATAAAAGATTGCATACCCTTTTTATTATGGGGTAAAGGGATCTGTTCTATGGCTCTAATTCTTTCTGGGTCTATTGAGATCCCTTTTTTGGAAATGACATGACACAATAGATTTCCTTCTATGACAACGAACACACACATTTTAAGATTTAACTAAATGCCATATTTCCTACAATGCTAAAAAAATTGTTTGAAATGAAATGCATGCTCTTCTCTCTTCTTTGAAAATATTGTAACATCATCTAAATAAACCACAACACTATGGCTAATCATACCATGGAAATCTATATCCATCGCCCTTTGGAAAGTTTCTCCAACATTAATGAGTCCAAAGGGCGTCCCCTTATATGCAAAAGTGCCCCACTTGGTTTTGAAAGTGGTCTTGAGCCTGTCTTCTTTTTCTATAAGCACTTGGTTATAACCTAAGAAACCATCTAATAGAGAAAATAGTTCAGAACCTGAGACCATTTGTAGTATTTGTTCCATGGGTGGGACAGGGTAATTATCTTTATCTGATGCACGATTTAGATTTTTGAAATCAACGCAAAGTTTGATCTCTGTAGACTTTTTCCACGCTGGTGCCAAATTTGAGACCCATTCTAAATGTCTAAATTTAAATATGATTTTAGCATCTAGCATCTTTTTCACTTCACTTTGAATTAGGGGCTCTAATTTGGGATGCATCTTTCTCAGAGGCTGCTGGTAAGGTTTGACTCCAACTTTGATTGGAATAACATGCTGTATAATTTTGGTGTCATAAGTCATTAGAAGAAATTTCATGAGTCCACCAAACAATTATGCACATTGTAATTGAAAATCTCAAAAGTTAGAAGAAAGGCTGGAGTTCTATACTTAGAATTCCCTCCTAAACTTGCTTCACCAATCTCTTCCTCAGGTTGGTTATCATTATGAGGTTCGTTCACGAGTGTTTCAAGTGCTTTTAAGATCTTCTCTTTTTTTTATGTAGATTGCACATTTCAAACAAAGAGATATTTTCTTTAGCCTTTTTAATGTCTTCCATAATGTCATATCCCATTTCATGCCCAATTAAATTTTTCTTGAAATTTTTAGCTTTATTTTCAGTAGGATTTATAGGCACATTGACTTTCTTGGGGCTCTAGCTTGAAATTATAAACTCAGGTATGTTAATAGTTGGAGTATTATTCTTCATGTTCTTCATGTTCTCTTGAAGTTTCTTAATCTATGAAAGTATCAAGTTATCTTCTTTTAATGGATTCTGACTTTTTGTTGTAACATTTGTCTCTGATATTTCTTCTTCATCAGGAAAAACTTCATCTTCTACGTTGAACATAGAAACACAGTCCCATATGAACAAAGTGTCTTCCTCTTTGTTCTATGTTGGCTCATTAACCTTCTCTTTCTCATCTACAGTTTCTGTCAACTTGGAATCCAACAATTGATTCATTACTAAGGTCATGGAATTTATCCATTGTGAGCAACTCTTTTCTGAATGAGGCTGCTGATGGAATGTGCAAAAATTATCCATTCCTACATCCATCAAATTCATGGCTAAGGGACTATGTGGGGGAGGATTGGGTTGACTATTATCATCTCCCTTTTTATAATAAGGCTTGTATTGTTTATGGGCCTCCTCCTCTTTTTCCAAATCAATCACCCTGTTTGACAACTTCTGCATCATCTTCACCTCTCCATATAACTCCTGTGACTGCACATATTTAGGCTTAGTTAATAATAGAAGCTTCTTGTTCCCATAAGTTTTCTCTTCTAACTCCACAATATAATGGTATATACTCTCCATTTCCACCTCCACCTTCTCAGCTTCCTCATATGTATCTACCAAAGTGGGTCTAACCGATCTTTTAATAAACATGGCTAGATCAGGCCCAGGAGATGAGGTATAATACTCAATTAAGGCATGCTCATATGGTTTTGTCAGCTGCATCGAAGTTATTTAGGTAGGAAGAAAAAATCTGAGTGAAATTATGTACCCTTTCTTTCTTCTCTTTCTTTAGGGAAATTAATCCTTTCATAAAAGCAGCGTGATTTTTTCTGGATTTCGTATTTGTTTCTAAACAGTATCTCAAAAATATTCCAATTTGTGATTGAGTTTGTTGGCAGGGAAAACTAACATGAAGCTGCTTTTCCCTTCAATGTATGTGGGAATAATCTGTACACTACATATTCATGTTGTACTGCTTGCAATCCCTCTAGAGCCAGATAAAAACTATGCAAATGGTCATCCACAAGAATTCCTTCATTTTGTTCAAACTCAGGTAAAGCTTTGTCAAAACTCTGAGGCATACCATGCAATGGACGGGTCAAGTTCAAAGGAGATCTATCCCTACAAGCAAGTTGTGGAGGTGGCTGATTTGCATTCACATTGGCCATGATTTTGATTGGAGATTGAGTAGGATATTGGACAGGTGTTCAAAAAGGAGAACAGTGAGGGGAATCTGGCCCTAACTGATTTAGAGGTTGGACAACCTCTTGCAATGTTGTTTCTACCAATTATTGAAGATCTTCCACCAACATTGAATCTTCTAATTGAGTATGATATTTATTACGATACTCTCTTCTAGGTAAATAAGGAATAATAGGTAACCCTCCAATATTCTTTGCATACACCCTGGTAATCCTCCTTAAATCCTCAACTACTTTGTTATTAATGGGATAGAGATGCCCCTTTTATTTTTCTTCAGGAGTGGGTTTCTGAGGCAAACTGGTTTCAGAACTGTCACCGGTGGAGCAATCTCAAGAAAATGAATTTCCTCGTCCAACCATGCATTGGTGGCCCTCCTTCTAGCGCCAAAACTGTTGAGGCTTGGAAAATTGTAGGTAACAACAGTAGGGATTCTCCCCAATAAGTATTCTCAATTAGCTCATTATTGTTTGGTATGGGGAATCTGTCCAATTTACAGTCCGGCTACCGTAGGTCAAGTAACGGTTAAATCTCGTTTTATCGGTTGCGGCCCGATCCACTGTGTATATTTTTTTTAGTTTTATATTTAGGTATGATGTGCAAGTGCCTAGCTAAGTGCATTCGATAGAGATAACGAAGAGTGTCACAATGTGATGCACAGGTTCTTACCTCTTGTCTTACCTCTTTCGTTTCTAAATCATGAATAGGAAACAAAATTATACTAGTACTAACTAAATATATCTAGCCTATCCCTAGGGAGAAATACTGTAATTAATGATGAGTAATGTACTACATAACATGCATTTAGAATACTACAAATTGTTGTTTATATTTCTGAATACATGCATATGAGTAGACAGATAAACAAAGAGACATATCATTGTCAATTAAAAGATTCATTTTTCAAATAGGATTTGTGGAAATTTCACATAAATAAATAGGAGCATATTCAGAACATGAAATAATTCATGAGTTAGAATGATCTCACAATTCATAGAAACAAGCTGAAACAAAAGTAGTTCACATTCAACCAGTCTATGTTAATCATTTGAAACTCTACAGCGCTTTCTCCAGCCGAAAATATAAAATCTTTATTATAAGATAAAATAGTTCTTCTTACAATAACTTTCACAAGGATAGCCTGAAAAAAGGTCTCTATTACATCAGTATTGCCTATATTTATACAAACAAAAAAAACTCTTGAACTGCCCTCTTTGCCTTTTGGTCTTCCCCTAACTCTTCGTTTACAAAATTTTGTCTTTTAGCTTATGGAATCAAAAAAAAAAATACAATATATTACATCATTAACCAAATGTTCTAAATAGTCGAACTAAGATGGCTCAACTTGCTCATTCATAAATTTATTCCATGCATTGGAATCTGCTACTACATTTTCAAAACAAGAAGGTTCTAGAAATCTGATAGTAATTTCATGCTTAGCCTCTTGAGATTTTACCCCCACCACTCTGGCCAGAATCAGGTGAAGTTGGTCTTCAAGTAAGTGAGTGCTAACTGTCACATATGCTATTTTAGTTTTAAGCACCTCTTCATCTAATCTCTTCACTAGCTGAATGCCGTGTTCGTCTTCGTTGCATTGTTCCTGCAATCGTTTCAAAAATACTTCATGTTTTGGCAGTACCTCTAGTCTCCTGCTAGTAGAGATTTGACACCAATTGTAAGTTAGGAGGACTCCTCTACAGAATTCTGTCTAGGCACTCTTTGTCTTCCTCACCATCTTTACTAGCTCTTCTACTACTTTTCTAGCAAAATTGATCAGCTCATACCTCGACTTTATTGTCTCCAGATTTTTAATAGGTATGTCTGTGGGAGATTCCTTATTTGTTTCCATCCATGTCATTCATCCCTATAGAGCTTCCAAGATATCCAGTGTCCTCTCTAAGAAGTAGGGATCTATATTTATAATTTCCTCCAACCTTATTTCTACATGTTGAACCTTTAAAGAAGCATGTTCTCATGCTCAGAAATAAGATCCATCAAATGCATCTTTAGTCGACTTTCTGCTCCAAATTTGTCCTCAATGAAAATTCTAGCAAATTCTTTTGATCTTTCAAGGCTACTATTTGAGTTTCATACATCTTAGCTTTCCCTTCCACAGTGGTCCTTTGTACTTCCAGTTCTTTCACTTTATCTTCTAACTTTCCCTTTTCCTTATTCAACTCTTTAATTGATAGCCTCAAATTATCTCTTTCGGCTTCCAAAACCTGATATGTTTGTTGTAGTTTCCCAAAATATGCCAAGGTGGCCTGGGATTTCTTTTTTTCCTTACCTACAGATAGCACCAAAGAATCTTTATCTTCCTTTAGAGTCAGACACTCTGCCTTTGATACCTCAACTTCATTGATCATATCTTCATATTTTCTCTTCAAGCTCTGACTTTCAATCCTCTCCTCTTTCAAGGTCTCTTTTAACTGTGCAGCCTTCTTGTAGGACTTCTCAAGATCTGTCATTATTCTGTCCACATTATCTTTAGTGGCTAGGGATAGGGCTAGCCCATCTCTTTCCATTAATCACATATCTTTGTTTGTACCATGAACTATTGTTTTATCGGTCACCATTGCTCCTGTCTTACCTCCAGTGTTCACCCTTTTCTATGTTCGTCAAACAATCCTCTTTTTTACCTCGTCATTGAAAATGGTTTTTAAATCAGACACCTTGTCCCCTTCAGTAGGAATAAAAGGAATCAACTCAATCCCATCTATTGACAATGGATCCCCTCCTGCTATACTACTAGAGTGAACAACAGGTTTGAATGGATCATTATCAGACTGAGGATGTCCTTGGTCAACAGGGTCTTTTTCTTCTCGTGTCTCTTCTCTCAATTCTTCAACTACCTTTTCTGCTTGCTCTTTCTCTTTATTAGCATATTCTAATATTAATCCTTCACTTTCTTTCTTCCTTCTCTATATTTCTTCTTCCTCCTTTCTTTTCTTTTCTTCTTCTATCTTCTTTGCCACCTCTTCAACTGTCTTTTTCTTTTCTTCTTCTTCGAATCACAACCAGTCCTTTACTTCCTTTGCTAACCTGTGAGCTTCTTCCTGCCTTTTCTTTACTTCTTCTTCTTATTTCTATTTTAGTTTATCAGTAGCTTGGACTTTCCCACCGACAATATTTATCATGTATTTGAATCTTCTCCTCAAATATTTCATGTTCTGAGCACTCCGGAAGATCTCTTCATCTTTATCCTAGAAATATGTATACTCAAAATGCACTCCAGCTGTTGTGCAATAATCATCAACTTTATCCTCATAGTCATTCCTATGGAAACTCATTTCATCGAAGTGGAAATACTCTAGTTCCTTAACAAATTCTGCTGCAGTTTTTACCTTGGAAAATTTGTAACTCCCTATAAAAAAGGGGACTGCAGGATATACTGCCTTCTTCTGCTCAAAAAGAAAATTTCCCACTCCATCAATGTACATCTATCTCACAACATCTTTATGGATCACATAGTCTATAGCATACCTTAGTAGAAGGGAAGGGGCCCTTGAACCACCGTACATTCTTAAATGCAAGCCCTCTTCTGTCAAATAATAGTTCATGTTGTTTTGCACAACTTTCAAAGCTTCCTCTGACATAAAATTATATTCAACCAAGAAAATCAAAGTATACAATGGCATAATGAAATTTTCACAAATCACCTTGTAATGACTATAATATTTGTGAGCCCAGAATAATTTATAGGCATCATACACAGGGGCCCGGTCTTTATCCCATTGGAACTTCAATGCTGGGAATGGCTGAGTACATAAAATGAAATCAATCAATATCAAACTCTTATAAAATTATGTCTTCTTCTGGGACACTCCTCCCAATGGTGCACTTATACAAGCTAACAGTTTGTTGGACAATATATTTTCCCGATTAAATATCGTACCTTAGGTGGCCACACAAAATATCACTGGTACCCAACCTATTTTAAATATTTTTCCATCATCCCTCCTGAAAATTATGTTCAACATCAAAGGAATGTACCTATATGGAGTGTGGAGGGTTGATGTTTCGCACTCTCTAGAAGGCCTTGTACGGAAATTTTTACTTGGGATCATCATTTTTTTAACTATTTCCACCATATCTAGATTGAGCTCCTTCAACCAAATTTCAGTCAAATAGGTTTGTGGTGTTGGTAAATTATAAGCCATGAATACATATGCTGGGCTATATGCAGCATAACCCTTCCTCTCAGTGTTGGCCAGTATCATCCTTGTTACATCTGCTCTAGGTAGAATCCACCCTATCACCTCTGAACATGGGAAAATTTTAGGTCTGGTAGGCACTTTCATAAGGGCTGATCTCTCAATATTGGCATATATAGGCATATCTTCGAACCCAGCTTCTGGAACACTCTGGTTTGAAATCATTCTATATACTTCTCCCCATTTATACTCTTGGTCAACTCCAATAATGGCTTTAGTATCTTCATCAATAACCTAAATTCTATTTATTTTCTCTACTTCTGGCTCCTCCTCAGCTGCTTGGGCCTTATTATTCTACTTTAGTGGCATATTGATGTGCTGATGATTAGCCTGTAACAATCATGCAAAATGGTTTTAGTCTACTTACTCCTAGAAAGTTATGTATTGGAAGCAACAACAAGAAAAATCAGAACATTACCATCCCATCAATATGCATGCTGAATAATTTTTCTTCTATGAAAACCAAAGGTCCTTTTGGATGAGAAACTCTAAGGAAAAGGACACTTGAAAAATATAAACCTGCGAAAAACTTCTGCTAGGGAAAACTCTAGATCTTCACAACAACCTTGTTTCTTTGGGTAGAAACTTGACTAAGGAAAAATAAAGAATCCTTAAACTGCAGACCGCTAAAAACCCCCAAAAACCCTTATCATCTACGCATCCCTCCTACATCCCACGGAAACAAACCGTCACTTAAGACAAGGCCATGCATCCTAGGTTTTAAAATGATGTAAGAATGAAAGGGACAGTGTAGAGGGAGAAACACTCGTATGCACCCTGCCCTTGCTTCCTAAACAAATGTCAACGATGCACTCATGGCCGTATAGAGACTGAGCGAGAAAATAACTGGCCGAATGAAATGATGCTCATAAATAGACATGTTGAATCCTTAAATAAAGAAAAACCCACCACTGTTCAAAACAAAAAACCCCATAGGAAATAAATACCTAACCCCATCAATACATGCGGTCGAAAACCAATAATAATAATGGGCATAAAAAAAATGGAGTGAATCCTACCTGGAGCTAGAATGGTGGGCGACCTAGATAGAAAACAACCGCCGTTGGCAAATTATTTGTACAGGCGATCGACAGCTGCATAGAATCAAATGGGTAACCTCACAATGATAATGACACCTCATGCAACTCTATGGATTTATAAGCCCGACCACGGGAGTAGTCAAATAACGTAGCAGGAAAGAAAAATTAACCCATCGCTGAAGTCATACTCCTATGAAAACCCACAATATTGGATCAACTCAACTCTTCATACCCGAAACCTCGGATGAAAAATACATTGGAAGACAGAAACAATAACCAATCTCGATATCAGCGAGAGCAATGTGAAGTCACGAATAGATTCGGCACTACGCCCCCGTAACGTCGGCCAAAAAAACCACTAACACCTTTGGCTCATTCCCATATACACAGTCGATATGGTGAGACATTTCACCAAACTTAATCAGATATCGAAGAGTGATAGGAAAAAGGAGACCCAGCACATCGACATCACTCCAAACTAGGCTTCCGAATGATCGGCAAACTGCCTCTGATACAAATAGATGAAGTGACATCCGATACGTTGGAGAAAACATTGGAAGGCTTCCGATGGGAATATCAGGAAGGTAGTCAACTATGTATCCGATGCATCAGAAAGCTAGTCGACTATCCATCTGATATAAGCATACAAAAACTCAATTCTTTAAAAAAACAGCAAGCCACGGGAAAACTTTGGTAAAATCGTGGAAATCCTCAAGTCGTCTAAACACTGAAAGAATAAGGGGGGACCCTAAAAATAATTTTTTTTCGGGGAAAATAGTTGCAGCTGCAACAGATTGTTAACACTAAAGGTTATACAGTGAGTACAAGTTATTAAAGATTTATTCTTTTTTAATATTTTATGGTAGAGATAACACTACATTACATTTAAATAAAAAATGAAGTGAGGAAAGATCATGGGGTCTTCACTCAGTGAAACCATGTCATAGCGTATTCGTTCATGGGATATTAAATAATGCCTCTAATTTCACTTTATATTGATTATTACCTACAAAAATCATATTCTTGATCCCCCTCCAAATACATATTCTCAACTTAAAAACCCCCATTTTTATGATATATTCCTTATTTTTACTATAAACCACTTTTTCTACGCCCCAATACCTATAAACCCCCCATACCCTAGTACCTCCCCCCTATACCTACAATATACTATCCTTATTTTCATAATTAAAAACCACCCCTTTATGAATGAATGTGATAAGATATTGCTAAACAAGGTGAATACCCTATGGGAAAGATAGCCAAAATTATATGAATTGTATATGGTAATGGCCAAATACTATCGTTGGAAATAAATTGATATTATTTTAACTCTTATAAGAGTGGTAGTAAACCTATGAATTTCTTGGAAATAAATTGTACTAGAATATTATAAGAAACCGAATATATACACCTTTAAAACTATATAGATTACCCTATGTTACGGTTAGTGTCTCTCAAAATGAAGAAAGGGACAGAGTGGATAGTGTTCTCCAATCCAAAATCACAATGTTTACAAAATATGGCAAGTAATTATATAAGTTATCTAGGTAAATCAATACCTTGATTATATGAGGGTTGTTTGCTTGAACATATGGAAGACTTGAAATAAGTTATCCTACATGATGAAGGAGCATCATGGCATGCCAACAATGTGATGAGTTGGTCACATGTTGTGGCATATTTTTAATTGTTTTACTGAGTCATAGTTTGTTAGCACCTATAGGAGTGATTGCGCATCATGACTCCCTGCGTGGAGATCAAGCGCGGTTGGTTTCTTTGGTTTGGACAGAGACATTTTCATCATGCTCTGTTTCTATTTGATTTTAGTTGCAGGACCATTCAGGTTGTAGGAGATTACAGTTTAGGTTAAATAGACAACTTAGAGAAGGGAGAAGGGTTCTACTCTTCAAGATTAGAATTTCAAGTTGCAAAGAGACAGAAAGACCTGTGTTTGATTCCAATTGTAAATATTTTAATAGATTGAAGAAGAGAGTCAAATGTGTGTTAGTGTGCTTGTTTAATAGAAGATTAATTGTGTGTTTGCAGAGTATTTAGCCTAGTTTCATTTACTGTTTTTAACTGTGAATCCGCGAAGGGATGACTTCGGCGGTTTCCTGAACATCTGTGTATTTATGTAAAATTGTTGATTCATGCATGAAATTATTGTTGAAATAGTTGGAATAGTTTGTAAATGCATGCATAGAAGAGTTAGGCTAATTAATACTAGAGATTGCAAGCTGGATTGATCGATTCCATGATCAATTGGCACAACACGTAGATTTTATGAATTAACCAGTTTTTACGGAAAATGAACGATGGAGATTGAGTTTGTAGACGAAGAACGAACGGTCCATGAGAGATCCACAACAGAAGTTGTGAGGGAGATAACGGATCTACAAAGACTTGTGAGATCCACATCAAAGAGTAGATCAATAGTTGGGGAGGACACAAAGATCTGATGGTTGGAAATATTGCAGAGGAAAAGTTGCTGGAGCACACCTTTGAGGGATTGAAATCCCACATCCCGCACCCCGCAACCCACTTGTGGAAAAGATGCTGGGGAGAAACTTTGGAGAGTTGAAATCCCGCATCCCGCAAACCCTCTTGCGGAAAAGATATTGTAGAAGGAAATTTGTGGGGAATAAACTTTGGGATTTGAAATCCCGCATCTCGCATCCCACAATCCGCTTGCGGGAATACTGTTGCAGAAGCAAAATTGCGGGGAGGCATTTTAGCATAGAATTTGGATGAGGGCCAAATTTGGCAGTCCTGCTAAGTGTAGGAGCCACTAGATCCTAGAGGTGTTGGTTGGGTTGGTTGTGGTTGATCTGACCCATGCACCATTTTTGGTATCAGAGCAAGGAGAAGCTTGTGTAAGAGAGAAGCACAACAATAGAATCTTGGAAGGAAAACAAAAGATTGTTGAAGAGGTTTTAGATTGAGAACCGCGTTGCCAAAATAACAAGTATAGAGAAGGGGCTTGGTGAGGTAACATTGTAACAGTGTGAAAGAGAATTGTTATTGCAGAGGCTTAGTGCAAGAGGATGCTTGTACGCATAGGCAGAGTGTGAGGTTGTGACAGAGGTCGACCAACAGTGAACGCAAAGTTTATAGACAAAGTCAGGGAGCTAAAAACACATCTGGAAGCCATTGAGATAGACAGATGAAGAGTTCTAGAATTAGGGGATGCAAGTGAACCTAAGGATGAAGAAAAAAGAGAAGAAGTTGCACCTATGTGGGAAACATCTGAGTTAAGGTATTTCAGACTAATTCTAGGAGAAACATCAAGGCTAAAACCTGAGTTTCCGACCTACGACAAAAGCCTCATTGCAGAGCATCTCATTGACTGGATCAGTGAGATGGATAAGTACTTTGAGTACAACAAGGTTAAAGAAGACAAGAGAGTTAGATTGGATGTGACAAGGTTGAAAGGGCATGCATCCTTGTGGTGGGATAGTGTGCAAGTTGAAAGAAGGAGAAAGAATAAGGCATTGATAAAGAGCTGGGATGGGATGGTATCAAATATGAGGGCTAATTTATTGCCCAAAGATTACCATTTAATTATGTATAGACAGGTACAAAACCTTAGGCAAAGATTGTTAACAGTAAGAGAGTACACTGAAGAGTTCTACAAAGTAAAGCTAAGGGCAGGATATGTGGAAGAATCAGCAGAGAAGGCTGCTAAATATGTCAATGGTCTAATGATTGATATCCAAGAAGAGATCATCATGATATCACCTAGAACAATGGAGGAGGTGTATCAATGTGCCTTAAGGGAAGAATAAAAGATAGCGAGGAAGCAAAACTTCAACATAGGTTGAGGTTCAACTAGAGGATAGGGACAAGTAGCTAGAAGAGAAATATTTGGAGTCCAGAGGGGAGAGTTAAGTAACTCTAACCAGGAAGAGAAACATGGTAGAGGAGGTCACTCTAGAAGAAGAGGGCCTTACTAAGGAGGTAGAGGTAGAGGAACTATCTATAGGTGTTACAAATGCGACCAATTGGGGCATAGATCGTTTGAATGTACATAGAAGGAACACGTAGGATAGAGGGGAGCCTATGTAGCTCAGAATGAGCAGCAACAAGAATAGTCAACGGTGGCTGAAGTTTTTCTAGAGACAGGAGAGTCATTGATGATGAATAAAGTCTTGTTGAAACCTGAGAAGGAGCAAGTAGAGCCTTCTCAAAGAAAATCTTTATTCAAGACCATGTATAAAGTCCAAGGGAAGTGTTGTATGATGGTTATTGACAGTGGGAGCACTGATAATCTTTTTTCCATAGAGATGGTGAGGAAACTGAGTTTGAAGAGGACCAAGCATCCTGTTCCATACAAAGTATCTTGGTTACATAAAGGGTATCAAATCCTGGCAACTAAGCAGTGTGGAGTTGATTTCCAAATAGGTCCATATAAGGAAAAGATCTTGTGTGATTTTATGCACATGGATTTTTGTCATATACTATTAGGAAGACCGTGGAAATTTGATAAGAGTGTGAATCATTATGGTAGAAGTAACTATCATAGTTTTGAGCAGAATGGGATAAGACATGTACTTCACCCTTTGCAATAAGGTGGCAACACAGGACAGACAGCACCCAAAGTTCTGATGTTGTCAGGAAAACAATATTTGCAACATATTGAGGAGGAAGAGTTATGCCATGTTGTGGTATGTAAACCAAGAGTGGTGACAATGAAGACTAACATGAAAGATCTACCCGAGGAGATTAAGGAGATGCTGAGTGAGTTTAGTGACATTGTGGTGGATGATTTACCCAATGAGTTACCACCAAGGAGGGATATAAGTAATCAAATTTATTTTATTCCAGGAGCTAGTTTACCAAACAAGGAAGCATATAGGTTGACACCTCAAGAGAATGAATAATTGAGGAAAAAGGTCCAAGGATTGTTGGATAAAGGATTGGTCCAAAAGAGTCTAAGTCCATGTGCAGTACCAGCAGTATTGGCACCAGAGAAGGATGGTGAGTGGAGGATGTGTACTGACTCCAGAGAAATTAACAAGATTACCATCAAATATAGATTTCCATTACCAGGGATGGATGACATGATGGATTTCATAAGTGGGGCAACGTGCTTTTGAAAAATGGATTTGAAGAGTGGGTATGAGTGGAAGGAGATGAGTGGAATATGACCTTTAAGACAAATGAGCGGTTATATGAGTGGTTGTTCATGCCATTTGGATTGTCCAATGCACCAAGCACTTTTATGAGATTTATGAATGAAGTCTTGAGAGATTTCATAGGTAAGCTTGTGATAGTTTACCTTGATGACATTTTGGTTTTCATCCAAACAAAAGAAGATCATTTGAAGCATCTGAGATATGTTTTAGAGAGGATGCAACAAGAAAAGTTGTTGGTAAATTTGAAGAAGTGTACATTCATGAAGCCAGAGCTAGTATATTTAGGTTTTCTTATCTCAAGAGATTGGTTGAAGATGGATCCAAAAAAGTTGCAAGCAATCATTAATTGGCCTTCACCTAGGGACATATTTGAAGTAAGAAGCTTTCATGGATTGGAAAGTTTTTATAGGAAATTTATAAAGAATTTTAGTGGTATTTGTGCATCTATCGCTAAGACAATCAAGAAGGACAGACAGCCATTTCAATGGACAGCAAAGGCTGAAAGGATTTTTCAGTTCTTGAAGAAGAAGATCACTGAACAACCAGTATTGAAGTTACCGGACTTCAAACACCTTTTCCAAGTAAAGTGTGATTCTAGTGGGGTAGCAATTGGAGCTATACTTAGTCAGGAGGACAAGCCTATAGCCTATTTCAGTTAGAAGCTGAATGATGCAAAGAAGAAGTATTCATATTATGATAAGGAGTTTTATGCTATTATTCAAGCAATGAAGCATTGGAGACATTATTTAATGCCTATAGAAATTGTGTTATATTCTGATAACCATGCATTACAGTACATTATGCAGCAACCTAAGTTGAACCTGAATCATGTCAAGTGGGTTGAATTCTTATAGATATTTACCTTTGTGTTGAAACACGTAAGTAGATAGTCAAACATAGTAGCTGATTCCTTAAGTAGAAGCCTGTTGATTATGCAAGAGAATTAGATCCAAGTCTTGGGATTTGAGCATTTAAGGGATTTGTATGAGACTGACATTGATTTCCAGGAATATTACAGGGCTTGTAAGAATCTAGTGGAGGTGGACAGAGAGCCATGGATGGAGTATGCACTACACGATGGTTTACTATTTACAAACAGTAAATTGTGTATACCAAAGTGTTCCATGAGAGAGAAATTGATACAGGAAAAACACAATGGAAGCATGGCAGGTCACTTTGGAAGTGATAAAACCTTTGGATAGTTGGGTCATTTCTATTTTTGGAAAAAAATGAGGTCTGAAGTTGAGAATTTTGTAAGCATATGCAGAGTATGTCAGCATGATAAAGGAAGAAGCCAGAACACAGGGTTGTATACACCATTGCCTATTCCAGCTATGCCTTGGGATTCTGTGAGTATGGATTTCATTCTGGGTTTTCCAAAAAATTTGAAGGGACATGATTCTATATTTGTAGTTGTTGATAGATTCACTAAGATGGAACATTTCATTCCATGCTACAAGACTAGTGATGCCACACACATTGCTAACTTGTTTTTCAATGAAGTTGTGAAACTACACTGTTTACCTAGAAGAATTGTATCAGATAGAGATGTCAAGTTCACAGGTCATTTATGGAGGACCTTGTGGAAGAAGATAAGTACCATACTGAACTTCAGTTCAGCATATCACCCACAGTATGATGGCCAGATAAAGGTAGTTAATAGGAGTCTGGGGAACATGTTGAAAATTCTGATTGGAGAAAGTCCTAAGCAGTGGGACAGAGTATTAGCTCAACCTGAGTTTTCTTATAATGATTCACCAAACATAAGCACACGGATGAGTCGATTCCAAATTCTATATGGAATGCATCCAAGAGTATTATGCGAACTTCATGACTTAGGTCAACTCGAAAAGAGGAGTGCTGATGGAGAAGAGTTTGCAACAATGATCAGTGAACTGCAGGAGCAAGTGAAAGAAAGGTTACAATAGAGTAACACCAGTTACAAAGATAGAGAATATTTGAAAAGGAAAGATAAGAATTATGAAGTAGGATATTTTGTCTTAGCATATCTAAACAGAGACATATTTCCAAAAGGAGAGTATAAAAAGATGAAGATGAAGAATATTGGACCTTGCAGGATACTCAGGAAATTCTTAGAAAATGTGTATGAGTTAGAGATGCCTACTGGAGTGGGTATTTCACCAATATTTAATGTTGTAGATCTATGTCCTTATGTAGAAGGTGACACTGGAACCTTTACACAAGGTGAAGATCCTACTGAATACTTACAATGGGTGGGGCATATGCCTGTGGCACAACCATTGGAAGTTGAGGCCATTCGAGACACGAAATTGGTAAAGAGTACAAGGAAGAAGAACTATCTGGAGTATTTGGTCAAATGGAAGAAATAAAAAATAGAGGATTCTACTTGTATGAGCGTTGCAGAGTTGGAAGCCAAAGGTTTCACTATAGCTGACCTAATGAATAGGGGTTCATAATTTTCACCCTTGTGAGTCTGATGCAAGAACATCGTGGCATGCCAACAATGTGATGAGTTGGTCACATGCTATGACATATTTTTAACTATTTTTTCTAAGTCATAGTTTGTTAGCACCTGTAGGATTGATTGCGCATCATGACTCCCTACGTGGATATCAAGTGCGATTAGTTTGTTTGGTTTGTACAAAGACATTTTCATCATGCTATGTTTATGTTTGTTTTCAGTTGCAGGAAAACTCAGGTTGTAGGAGGTTGCAATTTAGGTTAAATAGATAGCTTAGAGAAGGGAGAAGAGTTCTATTCTTCAGGATTAGAATTTCAAGTTGCAGAGAGATAGACAGACCTATGTCTGATTCTGATTGCAAATATTTTAATAGATTGAAGAAGAGAGGCAAATGTGTGTTAGTGTGTTTGCTAAATAGAATATTTACTATGTGTTTTGAGAGTATTTATCCTAGTTGCATTTATTATTTTGAAATGTAAATCCGCGAAGGACCAACTTCAGCGATTTCTTGAACATCTATTTATTCCTGTAAAATTGTTGATTTACGCATGAAATTGTTGCTGGAATAGTTGGAATAATTCGTAAATGTATACATATAAGAGTTAGGCTAGTTAATCCTATAGATTACAGGATGGATTGATCGATTCCATGAACAATCGATGCAGCATGCAGAGTTTCTTCCTTAACCTGTTTTTGCAGAAAATGAACGATGAAGATTGAGTCCGCATATGAATATCAGACGATCCAGGAGAGATCCACAACGCAAGTTGCAAGGGCAATAACAGATCTACAAAGACCTATGAGATCCACATCAAAGAGTAGATCAACAGTCAGGGAGAAGGTCGCAAATATCTGATAGTTGAAAATATTGCGGAGGAAAAGTTGCGGTGGCACAACTTTGGGGGATTGACATGCCGCATCCCGCATCCTGCAACCCGCTTGCGGAAAAGTTGTTGCAGAAGGAAAGTTGCGGGGGAGAAAATTTGGAGAGTTGACATCCCACATCTCGCATCCCACAACCCGCTTGCAGAAAATTTGTTACAGAAGGAAAGTTATGGGGGAGAAACTTTTGGGGGTGGAAATATCGCATCCTATAACCCGCTTGCGGGAATGATGTTGTGGAAGCAGAATTGAGGGGAGGAATTTTAGCATAGAATTTGGCTGAGGGACAAATTTGGTAGTCCTGCTAAGTGTAGGATCCATTAGATCCTGAAGGTGTTGGTTGGGTTCCCTGTGGTTGATCTGACCCTGCACCACTACATGTCAAACTCAACCACAATGAGTTGTAATCCAAAGTATCAAGTATCCAATATGTAGACTAAGAATTTGATATTTTATAGTTGTTTTATAACTAGTAGATAATAGGTGTAAGAATTGTTACAATATATAAAGGAGTGGTTAATTCAAAGAAAATGGTTAATCTCCAATATGCGATTTGTTCTACCTGAATATAATTAAAATATTCCATAATTTATATAATAAAATGAATAGTAGTGGAAACTACGAAGAGATTTCCTCTCATAAATACTTGATACTAAATTGGCATGAGTAATGGACATCACTTAGATAAGTTATATATAACTTTACAAAAATTTAGATGGATTCTCATGAGTAATTATGGGCATAAAATGTAAAACAAATTTACACATATATATACCAAATGTTTGAGAGTAAAAGTCACTTCTAGGTTTGAAAAGTCTACAATCTAACGGAGTATAACAGATTTTGTTACCTATCCTATAGAACGTGTCTACTGGAATGAGAGTAGAGGTAAATCGAGCATAAATATATAAAATACTACCCTAGTAATACCTAAGACCACAAGGTACCAAGTTTTTATGAAGAGCATTTTTGAAACAGGATATGTAGTCACCAAAAATGCCAAATATGTCACCATTAGCATAAAGAGCTGTAACTATAAATTTTAAAAAATAAGTTATGAGAGAGTGCAAGCACAATAGTTACCTTGCACGGTTTTGAAGCACATGGATGGAGAGAGTCTCCTCCATTGCCGACCTTTAAAACAACCCGCAAATCAATAAGTAGAAATACTAATTAACAATTATAAACACCAGTAACTAAGTTAACTAGAGACCTAAGCAAACAAAAGGGGTACTTTGAGAATTTTCCAATAGTGGTTATGTTGAATACCATATTCATGGAGATAAATCCAATCATCAACTCTCTTTCAAAGAGGCATAGTATGAAACATATAGTGTATTATCATACAATGGTGAAAATTGGTCCTATTGAGGACCCAAATGAATGGATGCAAATGTTCTCTGGTGTTGCTAACTAGAAGAACTCTGAAACCATATATGCTTGTTTTGGGATGAATATTCTTATGTTGAGAAACAATGCACTACCATAT
Source organism: Pseudotsuga menziesii (assembly GCA_001517045.1). Lineage (NCBI taxonomy): Eukaryota > Viridiplantae > Streptophyta > Pinopsida > Pinales > Pinaceae > Pseudotsuga > Pseudotsuga menziesii. The sequence goes on along the minus strand of LPNX010038068.1, from coordinate 470,548 downwards.
AATAAAATCAACCCAAAGCATTTTTTCTCTGATCTGAATATTTTAAATCTAGTATGGAATTGTAGCATGGGGGTGAGTGCAAGATAATGATGGTCTCTTTTTACTCGTTAGAGAAACAAAACTGAAAAACAAACATCCTTCATCTTAAATGGGTATTTTCACATACTTACATAATTAATATTTCTTGTAGTAAAAATTATGAAATGTGGGAAATTGAATTACCTTTCCAAATATATAATTTTATTTATAGAAAATGTTCCTAACTAACTAAATTTTGATTTTTTTTCTAACATTGACATTTTATTCTTTAGGAAATAATAATGTATATGTTTATGTTAGTACAAGTTTTGAGTTCCTAAATGATGAAATAAATATACAAAAAATGGAAAACATGTAGATAACAAATAATACTAGTGACGCACTATTTTTCCAAAATAAAATTAGTACTTATAAATAGCTTTTTAAATTATGTATTTGAGCAAACCTCAAAATTAGTATTTAAGTTTTAGTGGAGGTTTTCAAGGTCTTAATGTAATGATGTCAAATTGGATTTTTAAGAGCATATAAAGGTCAGTGTCTAGTAGTGCAAAATATAATTTTTATGAAATGGTTGAGAAGATAAAAAGTTATGGCATAAACATGATCAATTTTGTTAAAAACTAGTTGCATCTAAAAGGTCCCCCAAATTTATGCAACCAACCATGAGTTCCAAATATCCTTCTTTAACTACTATCAATAAATATAAACAGTGACATAAATGGTACTTGAATTATTAGGTCACAAGTGGTTAAATTTCAACCCTTGGATGAAGGGATGGAATATCATCCAACGAATGTAAGAAGTGAGTTGAATGTGTGTGCCAATGCAAGTATAGGATCCATATTTCATGGTTGTACAATGTTTAAACCACGTTCCCTAGGAAGATTTGAAGTTAAAATAAGAGTATACTACCTTACAATGAAACTATTAATAAAATTCAAAATCATTCTCACATTGAATATAAAGACTTGCTAACCCATCCCTAGTTACACATATTGAAGCAACAAATAATGTCTAGGTAAGTGCAAAGTGTTTGTAATTTAACATGGCTTTGTCTAAAATGTGAAATGTTACGCTATAGTGATTAAAGCTTAGAATATTAGCATGAACATGGTCACACCACATTCAAAGTACCACACTACAAAATGTATTAAGCATGGATATTATATGTTCAATACAATGATAGAAAGACTCCTTAAGGCATAGAACTTTAAATCCTTAGTATGTGTGTGTGTCTATATATATATATATATATATATATATATATATATATATAGAGAGAGAGAGAGAGAGAGAGAGAGAGTACACGCAAACACTCCTTAACTATGATTAGATTTTATCGAACTATGAATATGCTACAAAATATTAAGTACAATATCATTTAGAAAACATTTATTGGTGTTGTTACAAATTATTAAAACCATGGCCCAACACCTTGGCTCGTATATCCTTTATAAAATTTGGAAGGAGATGAACCTCATATTGATGTCCTTAAAAGTAAAAAATAACTGAACCAAACCTGACTACCACTTTCAAACCATGATTAAGATTCAACCATCTAATATGAATTCCTTGGGTTGAACGAAACAATCACTTACAATAATGTACACCCTTGCAGGTGGAAGAGAGCCTAGTGTTATCATGAAAAACTTGCACACCTGTGACAATTTATTCATTTACAAAGTAAAGTATCATTGACATACACTATGCACCTAATCTAAGACATGTTCAAAAGATTAAAAGAGTAGATTGAGTCCAAAATGGCCCCAAAATAGTCAAAATCCATAACCGTGTAGATTAAGTTCTATTTACACGCACTACAGTGCGTACATTGATAACAACACCTACACATTAGCGTGGACATTTGCTTGAGATCCATGCATATGACACAAAGGACAGGATGTCACTCACAAGTGGCATATTGATGTCTCATGAAATCTCCACTTACCCATTTGAATTTGAATTTGGCATCTCACACACTTGGTTTCCTTAAATGGCCTCTTGTTGTAATTTGGAGCCAAAACATGAATCAATGGGTTAACACTATGATATTGTCGTTTTTTGGCCACCTCTTGGCCTATAAAAGAAGGCCATGGGTATGCTTCTTTGTAATGTCCCGAAAATTCATAAATACAAATTTTTTTCTTAGGCTAATAAAGTACTGAACTTCAAGGACATCTTTAAATTCCCACGGAATAAAAACTTGTTTGTACACTGAACCTAAGTTTCATAGGCTATTTCCCCTATATCTATTTCATGTCTGATGATGATGATGCTATTCCATTACTTTGACATGTTTGTAATTCTACTTTCCTTTCTATATTGGTTGACGACATTTGTCGACACTTATGTTTATCTTATGTTTTACTTTTGTTTACTTGTCTTTAATTTCGTTTATGGATTTATTTATAAGAGGTTGACTTACCTCTGTATGTCAAGGGGTGGAGTGGAGGGGTTCTTATCCCTTAAGGGTCCACTCAGAAAGGTAAGAAATCCTATTGCTACAGGTTTTACTTAGCTCTTCCTGATCTAAGGCATGTATCTACTTTTTATGCATGTGGCTTTATCGATGAACTCAGTCTAATGATCATGGAATTAATAATGTCCTATCTGCAACATGCTACATCTACACTGCTCTATTCATATGTAAAAATGTGTTAAGAGAAAGGACCAAAGTCCTAAACTTATAATATCCTAAATCCTATGGTAAGAAGGGTTTATGATTTATATGTATGCATGGTTAAACCATATTCAAAGATTTTAAAACCTTAGATGTAATACAATCTATAATATATGTTTGAACCTTATGGTATAATGGGTTTAGGTTTATGGCATAAATATATTCCATCGAAACTTTGTAATAGCATGAATATGGAGGGTTTAAGACTTAAGCGATGCAGTTTGGTAAACAATGGTGCATTCAACGTGATTCCAATCTATAGCAGAGTGGATATAAATGATAGTGGTGGAAAGGGCGGTGAATTTAATGAGACTTGGAAAGTGTGGGAAGAATGCCTCAAGCGTTGTGTATGTTTTTCGATGGTGGTTGAGACGGTGGACTCGCTCTTTTGGTGCAATTTGTGATTCTCATGATGCACAAACAACAAGCTTTCATTCTCTCTCGACACCTATGTAATAGAAATAGTTTACACATTTAAATGTTGGTTTGGTTTATGGTTCTGAATGCATACTTCTGATGGAAGTGTTTTGGTCTGTGCAAGTGACAGGGCATGGATTCTCTGCATGGCTTGTGGAAGTGCCATAGGTTTTTTATGCAACCAATATCTAGGTAAGCCCTGAATTTGGCAATGGCCTTACACTCGCTGTGTGTTGTAGTAGAGGATTCGAGTTTGGTTGTGTGAAATGTATTGTTGGGTTGTTTAGTTGTTTGGGGTTTGGATAAAAATCTTGGTGTTGTACATGAATAAAAACCTTATAACCGAAGGTCTGGGGTTACCAACATACTCTTAAAACTTGCAGGCAATCAAATTTAGAGTACAAAAAGGAAACAAGAAGATAGGATAGACTCACCCGATTCACGATGGTTGATCCTAGCTTTGTCCTCTTCCACTCTGCTTCTCCTTCAAATCTTTCAAGGATGTTTCTCCTTCACCTGTAAAGAGAAAATCCTCCAAGTGCAAGCTTATACATGTATATAGAACATGTTAGATAAATAATATATAGAATGCTTAATCATAAATATTCATCAAACCATGATACATGAAAGACATTCAAAACACATTTGGAAGAAGGATTCTCTTTATTAACAATGGTGAATAAGTTAAGATTACAACCCAACGCTTGAGACAAGAACTCCTCTGCAACCAAAGGATCCTAAGTTCCGCTGCTCCAAAGACTTCTGAATAAACACCACCAGCATAAATTTGCTCTCCAAGTACGATTGATTAATACCTTCCCCAAGGAATTTATTTATACTTATTGAAATAAGGCAGTTTTGAGGGTTGAGGAGGTTGAGACAGTTAAGATGGTTATAGTTAAGGGCTTAACAAATCTCAAATAATCACGATTTATTATTTTTAATGTCGAAGGAAAGCATAAACAGGTATTGATACCGGCAACCCACGCATGACATGCAAGTTTCTCTAAGGGAAGCTCACGTATAGATCTGTACGTGGGTTGCAATTACAAATAATCGCATATAGTACGTGACATGCTTTAGGAAAAGTCACGTATGTACGTGGGTTGCATATAGGCAAAGTCGCGTACAACAATTGACATATTCAAAGGTAAAAATGGCAAGCTGGATGGATAATGAATGTATTTCATAACATCCCATCTATAGTGTTTTAGGCAACCTTCAATCCATAGATGTCCTTTTTTGTGCCAACATAGGAAATGTCGGCACTCGGATGGAGAAGTGCCACTTGGGTGGATAATAGATGCCCCCTAATGTGTGAGGTTAGAAGGAAGCGATGACGGAAATACATTATAATATTTATCTCTGGAGAACTCAGAAATCCAATGGAGTAGAGGTAGTACCTGAAACAAATACATAATAATGTCATATACAAAGTCATATCTGAGGATGCTATGTTCAACATACTAGAACACTAGCTCCTTTACAATATTCAAGTACATCATATGATACGGGTACAAAACCACGTATATTACAAAGGTGGATCGAAGCCACAATATACAATAATGATGAGTATTCAAAAATATGGAAGCTGTGTACATAAATAGAACATAATCTTGCACAACTTAGTCCATAGGTAAGGAACTAAGGTCTTCATAAACAATCCCAAAGAACCAATACAATCCAAGCCATGTGAATAAATGTAAGATGAAGTCGAACATGGAAAGGATTCAACAGTTTGTCAATCAATAGGTGATAATCAACAACTGAAGCAAATGAATTCACCAATGATAAAAGTGAATCCTGAGGTACTATCGTCAAAACTCTAGGTCTTCGTCATCAGGAAGTACTGAAATGGAACCATGCTGTGATAAGGAAGGAAATAGATCCTCCAATGGATCATAAGAGTGACTAGGAATTGGGAAAAAGAAGGGAGACAAAATAGATAACAGATATAACAATGATGGGATCAGGATAAAAATCAAACATTGGGTTGAGTCCTTGAATAGTGAGCATGACACAGAGATGAACCAAAGCAGATTTTAACTTATAGATAGAAACAACTAGATTTATCTATCATGTAGGAGACATGATCAGATTCCCCAAGTATAACGGACAAGAGGAGGAGTAGGAAACTCGAAGTAATAGCTGAACTGAAAGTGAACACTGAGACATGGCTATCAAAAAAAACAGAGAGTGCTATGTTCAAGGATGACATGTTGCCACTAACTGAAAACAAGAGAAAAATTCTTCCTTACCTTCCCTGTTAAATTTTAATGAGTCCAAGAAAGTCAACTCAGATCCCTCTTCATTTTTTAACAAGCTTGAAGAGAAGAGAAAATAATGCTTGATAGTGTCACTAATTCGTGGATTTAATGAGCCTGAACTAGTACATGCTCAGTTGGTGTTTTCACATTTAGAGAATTTGAAAACTCCAAAGAAGACTCCAAGGGGTTCCTTTTTCATCCAATTTAGTCTCATGAGGCCGGAAAAGTATAAAACATACCACAGAAGAACTCTCTTAACTTCCGAAGAAGTAAGGCACACCTTTTTCGTATTTAGTCAAGAAGGTCCAAAAAAGGTTAAATTACCACCTACCCAACGCTCCTTAAAAAGCAGCATATAGCCCGAGTTTTACGAGTGTGAAGGAAGGAAAGATCACTCGAAAAGATCCGTTTGATTACGAGAAATGGGGCTTACAACAATAAACTTGATGTTTTGTTCTTTAGGGTTTACCGAGCATGACAAAGACATAAAGTACACTCGGAATCGTTTTCATGTTTTGGTCCAGAGCACAAAAAAGAGAAAACTAAGCTCATACCGAGGGTTGCTTTTCCGTAAATTTAGTCCCTCAGGTCTGGAGAAGAGATAAACCTATGCCTGAGAATACTCTTCTCAATTACAAAGAAAAGAGAGTGTTCCTTTCTTGTATTATTCCACATTGTCCAAGAAAGCGATAACCTACCACCAATGTGGATTCCCATTCACATATTCTTAACGAGCCTGAATGGACAAGTTTACTCAGCAGTCAAGTCTATTTTGAGGAGTCAAAACTGGGCCTAAAGAAACTCAATATCTTTCCCACAAAGTTTTAATGAGTCTGTAAAAGTCAACTCGTGAGCTCCTTACTGTTTTTAACGAGCTCGAAGGAGAGAAGAAATAATGCTCTAAATGTGAGGAGACGAGTGTCATAGGAAGGAGAAACTAGTTCCAAGCGCAAGGAACAGACCTATGCATAATGCAAGGAACATGAGCAGGATAAAGACACTCGGGGAATGTCTCCTCAAGGTAAAGGGTGTCAAGTTACAAAGGCATAATGATACAAGGCTTAGCAACGATGAGAACAAATATGAGGGCTTATATAACGAGCTAAAAGCGTGGAAGCCGACATTAGGATCAAAAGCGCGAGTAGGGAACATGCAAATGCAATTATGACTTGAACAACAAGGTGAGGCCAGTAAAAAGTTATGACTCCAATGAAAAATCCTGTCTCCAAGAAACAACAACATCAGGATCATATTCAGAAGAAAAGATCTGATGCATGTCACTTTGGAAGAAACACATGTGACTTTGCTATCTTCTACAAAAGGGAAATTCAAGGCAGAATCGACTAAAGAAGATTCTATAGCACCAAGGCTCGAGGGTTTATAATCAGTAAGATCAACCTCAGAAAGAAAGAAAAAATAAATAGGATATATAGAGTATGCAGAAACAAACTCAGTATCACAGGAGTTGCAAAATTCATAATAAAAATCAAACTCATCAGGATCACTGACTTGCTGTTCTAAGGAAGAGTCAAGAGACTCAACAAGACCAAGATAAGAAGTAAGGTCAGGCTTACTAGGCAAATCATGGTTAGACTTAGTCACAACTAAACCAACATCCAAAATAAGGTCAGACTGTATCAAAGACTCTAGGAAGAATTCATTTTAAGGAGGAGATCATCTGAGATAAGACACATGTCTAAACTTTCAAATGGATTGACAGAGTGGAGAGAAGGCTCTACAGTATGTATAGGATGACTCACCCGATCAAATACTAGGACCAAGTCTTGAGAAGGTAAGCATGAAAATGGAGGCTGCTTCTTAGGATAAATTGAATGCAAAGGACAAGAGGCCACATAGTTCACTTGTGGTGGGGTAGTGTCTATAGAAACACTGGGAATTAATAAAGGAAAGATCTAGTCTCTAGTTGGGTCAGGAGAAGGATCAAGAAAATCCAACTAATGGATAGAGACAATTTCTTCACCATGATATGATACATCACATGAAAAAATGTTGACACCACAGCTTGCATGGCATAGACATAATCACGTCCAAGGAGCATATTGAAGTCCAAGGGGTCTTCTATCACTATGAAGTCAACTAAGATAGTCTTCCCACCCAAAGTAATAGGTGTTTGAGTAAGAATTCCCAAGGCTATACTAGTTCTTCTATCAAATTCAAAAACTAACTAATAGTCGACACAAGGCTGGGAGATCCCATGGCTTGCCAAGCACGAGCAAACAAAATACTAACTGAGGCTCCTTCATCAACAATACAATGAGCAACCGTGTATGGTTCAACCTTGACCTTTATCTGGAAAGGTGCATCAAAAGGAAGGAGTGGGTCAACTAGGCTATCACAATCAAAGGAAGCAATCCAAGAGCTTGGTGGGGTTTGATCTGAAGCAAGTTCAGTGTCCCCTTGTTCAGTAAGTTCTGAACTAGCAGTGAAGAAAATGTGACTAGCAGACACTTCCCTCTCCAAATAAATAGTGGGATTGATCGATACTGAAATCGATTCAACCGCTTCATCAAAGTCACTCTCTGTCGGGAGAGTGGGATTGACCAAAGATGGCATTGATTCAATCACATCTGGATCACTCTCCCAAAGAAGAGTGGAATCGACCAAATCTGAGATTGGTTCGACTGCTTGATCAACCAAGGGTTGATTACAGTGTTGAGAAACTATAGGTTGTTCAAAAATAGGATGACCATGAAGCCAAACTATTCTTACCTCTTCAATAGAAGGGCATTTATAAGTAAGGTGTTCTCCCTCACAAAGCTTACAAGGAAACATGGGCTTGTGTTTTGAACAAGTAGTTTTTTCAATGGTGTCAACATGACTCGCAGTGGCTGACAAATTGTCTTTAGCATGAACTACAGAGGCTGAGAGACTGGCCCCAGCATGGCTTGCAGAGGCTGAGAGACTGGGTCCAACATGACCTGTAGAGGTTGAATGGGTGCCCCCTTGATTATGTTCCTTCTTCCTATTCATCCTTCTTTTACTCTTTTTAGACTGTCAGTTACTAGTATCAGTACTTTCACTGCATGAGGTAGAAGGAGGAGGAGAATCAACTGCAGGTTAAGGGGAAGTAGTGTTTTGATGCCCTTAATGTAAGGAGCTTACTTGAAAATCATCAGGAGCATTCAGGATAGTTGGAGTGGACAAAAACCACACCGGTAGCCCTAGGGTGAATCCAAGTAGATTCAGGGTGGCCATCAAGGGAACACCAACATTCCACGTGAGAGAAATAGTACAAGGAGTTCCCAGCATGGGGATCTCTTGGTTGGTGTTCAAAGGGGTGTTATACATAGTTTCAAACAAGGAAACAAAATCTGAGGTTGACAGGAAACCAAAATTACAAAGAACACACCTAAAGGCAGACTAAGTACAGACAAACCACAAAGCACTCACTAAAAATTCCTAAAGCCAAACATACAAACAGGTATAAGATATGCTTTCCAGAAGAAATCTGATAGACAGTTACTTGGTATCCCTATAGATGTTCTTAGGGACCAGCAGAGGAATCACCCACCACCCTCCCACACCTTCTACCGGGGTTACCTTCCAAGCCCGTCGAAGGTCAACTAGAAATAGCCTTCCGGTGCACCTATGTATGAACCCTAGATGTCAAAGAGAGTAAAGGCTACCTTAACTATATTGACAGTCTGGGGGGACAGTCGCAAGCCTGATTCGTATGCATGGGTAGGGTAGCTAAGCTCAAAAATCTATCTAAGATAGAATCCCCAGATGCGCAAAAACCTTGGTCTATGCTTTGACAAGGAATCAGAGGGTTATCTCCTCAGTCCAAGTCTCCACGTGGCCTCGTGCTTAACTCCCATTTGAGAGGAGCTTCCCAGATACAATCAACATAGAGAAGGGTTTACCTAGTGATTGGCCAACTACGTCTGATATTTAAACACTTGTGGAGAGTTGAAACTCCCTAATCCACAAGTCTAGCCTGAGCTAGTTGGTGTATGACCCTATAAAATAAAACTTACTAATAATTTTAAATTATGTCGTTTATTTTAAGGGTTGTTTTTAGTCAAAGGGTAGATGGAGTGAAACTTATGTGGTGTTTTGACTCAAAGTTGAAACAAAATGACTAAGAAAAGAAATATGAAATGCAAAAAGAAAAAAATATTCTCTTTATTTTTTCAAATAGAAACTTGAAAGCCACAAAAGAACAAATTCTTTTTTATTTTTTCAAAAACGATGATATGCCATGCAATCTAGACTAAAAAAGTAATCTACATGCATATAAAACAAACATGTGTTTTTCTTTTTCTTTTATAAATGAAAAAGAAAACTAAGACTATATTTTTTGTAATTTTTGAGATTATATTCAAAAACTGAAAACAAAACTACTATATGCAAATCAAATGTAAATTTTTTTTAATGTTTTCTTTTCATTTTTCAAAATGCTCAAAGACTACTATGCACCTAAAATGCACTAAACTTGAGTATACTTGGACCAAATCAACTGTATAAAGAAAGCAAATTGAAGTAAACAGATTAATAAGACCAAAAATAAACCAACAAGGGAAGACCTAGAACCCTAGCTTAGGCGGATACAATGAGAAGAAATCACCAAAATCACACAAAGGCAAGTGACAAACCAAATACCATCTCAAAATAGAATGGGATACACAGTGTCCAGAACCCTGATCACTGATTTATACAACCTACACTTGAACCTATAACCCAAACATGCAAACCTACTTCAAAATGCAAACAGAAGACAATCCAAACAAAATCAACAAAAGGGATTTACAAGAAAGCACACAGTATGGCCACCAAGGTCATCAGACTGACTGCACAGTGTTTATAAAGAGGGCCAAGTAACAAACATGAATCACAAAAGGATATGGACAAGCAAACCCTAGCCCAAAACCCTATTTCTAGGCTTGTATGTGACTATGTATAATGGAAACTCGCGTACTATACACGACTATCCTCGAGGGAAACCAGCATATACAGGCCTCTGTACGCGACTGTGTATGAGAGAAACCCACGTATAGGTACAAAATTTTCTCAAAAAAAAAGAAAATCCACAAGGCCTTCAAATACTATGGTCAGCATGAACCAGGATAAAATACCACACACAAACTCAAGGAAAATACTGGTCAAGGGTGACAAAAATAACCTACAGCAGTCTGGGCTCCCCAACTGAGTCGCTAGTTTTGTTGTATAGGAATAAACACCTTATAACCGAAGGTCTAGGGATACCAACATAATCTTAAAACTTGCAGGCAATCAACTTTAGAGTACATAAAGGAAACAAGAATATAGGATAGACTCACTCGATTCATGACGGTTGATCCTAGCTTTGTCCTCTTCCACTCTACTTCTCCTCCAAAGCTTTCAGGGATGTTTCTCCTTCACCTGTAAAGAGAAAATCCTCCAAGTGCAAGCTTATACATGTATATAGAATAGGTTAGATAGATAATATATAGAATGCTTAATCATAAATATTGATCAAACCATGATACATGAAAGACATTCAAAACACATTTGGAATAAGGATTCTCTTTATTAATAATAGTGAATGAGTTAAGATTACAACCCAACGCCTGAGACAAGGACTCCTTTGCAACCAATGGATTTTGAGTTTCGCTGCTCCAAAGACTTCTGAATAAACACCACCAGCATAACTTTGCTCTCCAAGTATGATTGATTAATACCCTCCCCAAGGCCTTTATTTATACTTAGAGAAATAAGGCAGTTTCGAGGGTTGAGGAGGTTGAGACAGTTAAGATGGCTATAGTTAAGGGCTTAACAAATCTCAAAAAGTCATGATTTATTATTTTTAATGTCAAAGGAAAGTGTACCCGTGTATTGATACTGGAAACCCACGTATGACACGTGAGTTTCTCTAAGGGAAACCTGCGTAAAGATCTGTATGCGGGTTGCAATTACAAATACTCGCATATAGTATGCGACATGCTTTAGGAAAAGTCGCGTATGTAAGCAGGTTGCATATATGCAAAGTCGCGTAAAACAATTGACATATTAAAAGGTAAAAACGACAAGGTGGATGGATAATGAATGTATTTCATAACATGCCCATCTATAGTGTTTTAAGCAACCTTCAATCCATAAATGTCCTTTTGTGCGCCAACATAGGAAATGTTGGCACTCGGATGGAGAAGTTCCATTTGGGTGGATAACAGATGCCCCTAATGTGTGAGGTCAGAAGGGAGAGATGGCTGAAATAGATTATAATCTTTATCTATGGAGAACTTAGAAATCCAATGGATAAGAGGTAGTACCTGAAACAAATACATAATAATGTCATATACAAAGTCACATCTGAGCATGCTATGTTCAATATACTGGAACACTAGCTCCTTTACAATATTTGAGTACATCATATGATACGGGTACAAAACCACGTATATTACAAAGGTGGATCGAAGCCACAATATACAATAATGATGAGTCTTCAAAAATCTGGAAGCTATGTACATAAATAGAACATAATCTTGCGCAAATTAGTCCATAGGTAAGGAACTAAGGTCTTCATAAACAATCCCAAATAACCAGTACAATCCAAGCCATGTGAATAAATGTAAGTTGAAGTCGAACATGGAAAGGATTCAACAGTTTGTCAATCAATAGGTGATAATCGACAACTGAAGCAAAGGAATTCACTAATGATAAAAGTGAATCTTGAGGTACTATCGTCAAAACTCTAGGTCTTCGTCATCAGGAAGTACTGAAATGGAACCATGCTTTGATAAGGAAGGCAATAGATCCTCCAATGGATCACAAGAGTGACTAGGAACTAGGCAAAAGAAGGGAGAGAAAATAGATAACAGAAATAACAATGATGGGATCAGGATAAAAATCAAACATTGGGTTGAGTCCTTGAATAGTGAGCATGACACAAAGATGACCCAAGGAATCTTTTAACTTATAGATAGAAACAAATAGACTTATCTGTCATGTAGGAGACATGATCATATTTCCCAGGTATAACGGACAAGAGGAGGAGTAGGAAACTCGAAGTAATAGCTAAACTGAAAGTGAACACTGAGACATGGGTATCGGAAAAAATAGAGAGCGCTATGTTCAAGGATGACATGCTGCCACTAACTGAAAACAAGAGAAAAAATCTTCCTTACCTTCCCTGTTAAATTTTAACGAGTCTAGGAAAGTCAAATCAGATCCCTCTTCATTTTTTAACAAGCTTGAAGAGAAGAGAAAATAATGCTTGATAGTGTCACTGATTCGTGGACTTAATGAGCCCGAACTAGTACATGCTCGATTGGTGTTTTCACATTTAGAGAGTCTCAAAACTCCAAAGAGGAATCCAAGGGGGTCCTTTTTCGTCTAGTTTAGTCTCCTGAGGCCGGAAAAGTATAAAACATACAACAGAAGAACTCTCTTAGCTTCCGAAGAAGTAAGGCGCACCTTTTTCGTATTTAGTCAGGAAGGTACGAAAAAGGTTAAATTACCACCTACCCAACACTCCTTCAAAAGCAGCATATAGCATGAGTTTTATTAGTGTGAAGGAAGGAAATATCACTCGGAAAGATCCATTTGATTACAAGAAATGGGGCTTACAACAATAAAGTCGATGCTTTGTTCTTTAGGGTTTAACGAGCATGACAAAGACATAAAGTACACTCGGAATCTTTTTCATGTTTTGGTCCACAGCACAAAAAAAAGAAAACTAAGCTCATACCGGGGGTTCCTTTTTCGTAAGTTTAGTCCCTTAGGTCCAGAAAAGAGATAGACCTATGCTTGAGAATACTCTTCTCAATTCCGAAGAAAAGAGAGTGTTCCTTTCTCATATTATTCCACATGGTCTGAGAAAGCGATAACCTACCACCAATGTGGATTTCCATTCACATATTCTTAACGAGCCTGAATGGACAAGTTTACTCGGCAGTCAAGTCTATTTTGAGGAGTTAGACCTGGGCCTAAAAAAACTCAATATATTTCTTGTGAAGTTTTAACGAGTCTGGAAAATTCAACTCGCGGCCTCCTTACTATTTTTAACGAGCTCAAAGGAAGAGCAGAAAGAATGCTCTAAATGCAAGGAGACGAGTGTCATAGGAAGGTGAAACTATTTCCTAGTGCAAGGAACAGACCTATGCATAATGCAAGGAACATGAGCAAGGTAAAGACACTTGGGGAAAGTCTCCTCAAGGTAAAGGGTGTCAAGTTGCAAAGGCAAAATGATACAAGGCTTAGAAATTATGAGAACAAAGATGAGGGCTTATATAACGAGCTAAAATCATGGAAGACGACATCAGGCTCAAAAGCGCGAGTAGGGCACATGAAAATGCAATTATGACTTGAAAAATAAGGTGAGGCCAGTAAACAATTGTGACTCCAACTAAAAATCCTGTCTCCAAGAAACAACAGCATCAGGATCATATTCAGAAGAAAAGATCTGATGCAATTCACTTTGGAAGAAACACATGCAACTTTGCTATCTTCTACAAAAGGGAAAGTCAAGGCAGAATCGACCGAAGAAGATTCTATAGCACCAAGGCTCGAGGGTTTATAATCAATAATATCAACCTCATAAGGAGAGAAAAAATCAATAGGAGATATAGAGTCTGCTGAAACAAACTCAATATCACAGAAGTTGCAAAATTCATAAGAAAAATCAAACTCATCAGGATCACTGACTTGCTGTTCAAACGAAGAGTCAAGAGACTCAACAAGACCAACATAAGAAGTAAGGTCAGGCTTACTAGGAAAATCAGGGTTAGACTTAGTCACAACTGAACCAACATCCAAAATAAGGCCAGACTATATCAAAGACTCTAGGAAGACTTTATTCGAAGGAAGGAGATCATCCGAGATAAGACACATGTCTAAAATTTCAAATGGATTGACAGAGTGGAGAGAAGGCTCTATAGTCTGTCTAGAATGACTTGCCTGATCAACTGCTGGGACCAAGTCTCGAGAAGGTAAGGATGAAAACAGAGGCTGCTTCTTAGTAGAAATTGAACGAAAAGGACAAGATGCCACATAGTACACTTATGGCAGGGTAGTGTCTATAGAAAAACTGGGAATTAATAAAGGAAAGACCTGGTCTCTAGTTGGGTCAGGGGAAGGATCAAGAAAATCCAATTGATCGATAGTGACAATTTCTTCACCATGATTAAAGTACATCACATGAAAAAACGTTGACACCACAGCTTGCATGGCATAGACATAATGATGTCCAAGGAGCATATTGAAGTCCAAGGGGTCTTCTATCACCATGAAGTCAACTAAGACGGTCTTCCCACCCAAAGTAATAGGTGTTTGAGTAAGAATTCCCAAGGCTATACTAGTTCTTCTATCAAATGCCAGTAACTAACTAGTAGTCGACACAAGTCTGGGAGATCCCATGCCTTGCCAAGCACGAGCGGATAAAATACTAACTGAGGCTCCTTCATAAACAATACAATGAGCAACCATGTATGATTCAACCTTGACCTTTATCTGGAAAGGTGCATCAGAAGGAAGGCGCGGATCAACTAGGCTGTCCCAATCAAAGGAAGCAATCCGAGAGCTTGGTGGGGTTTGATCTGAAGCAAGTTCAGCGCCCCCTTGTTCAGTAAGTTCTGAACTGGCAGTGAAGAAAACGCGACTAGCAGACACTTCCCTCTCCAAAGAAAGAGTGGGACTGATCGATACTGAAATCAATTCAACCGCTTTATCAAAGTCACTCTCCGTAGGGAGAGTGGGATTGAACAAAGATGGAATTGGTTCAATCACATCAGGATCACTCTCTGGAAGAAGAGTGGAATTGACCAAATCTGATATTGGTTAGACCGCTTGATCAACCAAAGGTTAAGTAGGGTTTTGAGAAACTATAGGTTTTTCAAAAACAAGATGACCATGAAGCCAAACTCTTCATACCTCTTCAATAGAAGGGCATTTATAAGTAAGGTGGTCTCCCTCACAAAGCTTACAAGGAAACTTGGGCTTGTATTTTGAACGAATATTTTTTTCAATAGTGTCAACATGACTCGCAGTGGTTGACAAATTGTCTTCCGCATGACCTACAGAGGCTGAGAGACTACCCCCAACATGGCTTGCAGAGGCTGAGAGACTGGGTCCAACATGACCTGCAGAGGTTGAACGGGTGCCCCCTTGATTATGTGCCTTCTTCCTATTCCTCCTTCTTTTACTCCTTTTAGACTGTCGGTTACTAGTATCAATACTTTCACCAGATGAGGTAAAAGCAGGAGGAGAATCAACTACAGGTGAAGGGGAAGTAGTGTTTTTATTCCCTTGATGTAAGGATATTACTTGAGAAGCATCAGGAGAATTCAAGATAGTTGGAGTGGAAAACAACGACACTGGTAGCCCGAGGGTGAATCAAGGTAGATTCAGGGTGGCCATCAAGAGAACACCAACATTCCCCATGAGAGGAATATTACTAGGATATCCCGGCATGGGGATCTCTTGGATGGTGTTCAAAGGGGTGTTAGCCATATTTTCAAACAAGGAGACAAAATATGAGGTTCATAGGCAACCAAAATTACAAATCACACACCTAAAGGCAGACTAAGTACAGACAAACCACAAAGCACTCACTAAAAATTCCTAAAGCCAAACAGACAAACATGTATAAGATATGCTTTCCAGAAGAAAGCTGATAGACAGTTACTTGGAATCCGTGTAGATGTTCTTAGGCACAAGCAGAGGAATCACCCACCGCCCTCCCACACCTTCTACCAGGGTTACCTTCCAAGCCCGTGCAAGGTCAACTAGAAATAGCCTTCCGGTGTACCTATGTATGAACCCTAGATGTCAAAGAGACTAAAGGATACCTTAACTATATTGATAGTCTAGGGGGACAGTTGTAAGCGTGATTCATATGCATGGGCAGGGTAGCTAAGCCCGAAACTCTGTCTAAGATAGAATCCCTAGACGCGCAAAAACCTTGGTCTACGCTTTGACAAGGAATCAGAGGGTTATCTCCTCAGTCCAAGTCTCCACATGGCCTCATGCTCAAATATCGATTGAGAGGAGATTCCAAGATACAATCAACACATAAAATGGTTTACCTAGTGATTGGCCAACTATATCTGATATTTAAATACTCGTGGAGAGTTGAAACTCCCTAATACACAAGTCTAGCCTTAGCTAGTTGGTGTATGACCCTATAAAATAAAACTTACTAATAATTTTAAATTATGTCGTCTATTTTAAGGGTTGTTTTTAGTCAGAGGGTAGATGACGTGAAAATTATGTGGTGTTTTGACTCAAAGTTGAAACAAAATGACTAAGAAAAGAGATATGAAATGCAAAAAGCAAAAAGTATTCTCTTTATTTTTTCAAATAGAAACTTGAAAGCCATAAAAGAACAAATTCTTTTTTATTTTTTCAAAAACGATGATATTCCATGCAATCTAGACTAAAAAACTAATCTACATGCATATAAAGAAAACATGTGTTTTTCTTTTTCTTTTATAAATGCAAAAGAAAACTAAGACTATATTTTTTGTAATTTTTGAGATTATATTCAAAAACTGAAAACAAAACTACTATATGCAAATCAAATGCAAAAAGTTTTTAATGTTTTCTTTTCATTTTTCAAAATGCTCAAAGACTACTATGCACCTAAAATGCACTAAACTTGAGTATACTTGGACCAAATCAGCTGTATAAAGAAAGAAAATTGAAGTAAACAGATTAATAAGACCAAAAATCAACCAACAAGGGAAGACCTGGAACCCTAGCTTAGGCGAATACAATGACAAGAAATCACCGAAATCACACAAAGGCAAGTGACAAACCAAATACCATCTGAAAATAGAATGGGATACAGAGTGTCTAGAACCCTGATCACTGATTTAGACAACCTACAATTGAACCTATAACCCAAACATGAAAACCTACTTCAAAATGCAAACAGAAGACAATCCAAACAAAATAAACTCAAGGGATTTAAAAGAAAGCACATAGTGTGGCCACCAAGGTCATTAGACTGAATGCACAGTGTTTATAAAGAGGGCCAACTAACAAACATGAATCACAAAAGGACAGGGATAAGCAAACCCTAGCCCAAAACCCTATTTCCAGGCTTGTACGCGACTGTGTATAAGGGAAATTCGCATACTGTACGCGACTGTCCTAGAGGGAAACCCGCGTATACAGGCCTCTGTACATGACTGTGTATGAGAGCAACCCATGTATAGGTACAAAATTTTCTCAATAAAAAATAAAATCCACAAGGCATTCAAACACTGTGGTCAGCATGAACCAGAATAAAATACCACACTCAAACTCAAGGCAAAGACTGGTCAAGGGTGACAAAAATAACCTACAGCAATCTGGGCTCCCCAGCGAAGTCCCAGTTCTATTGTACAAGAATAAACACCTTATAACCAAAGGTCTGGGGTTACCAACATAGTCTTAAAACTTGCAGGCAAACAACTTTAGAGTACATAAAGGAAACAAGAAGATACGATAGACTCGCATGATTCACGACGGTTGATCCTAGCTTTGTCCTCTTCCACTCTGCTTCTCCTCCAAAGCTTTCAGGGATGCTTCTCCTTCACCTGTAAAGAGCAAATACTGCAAGTGCAAGCTTAGACATGTATATAGAACAGGTTAGATAAATAATATATTGAATGATTAATCATAAATATTCATCAAACCATTATACATGAAAGACATTCAAAACACATTTGGAAGAAGGATTCTCTTTATTAACAATAGTGAATGAGTTAAGATTACAACCCAATGCTTGAGACAAGGACTCCTCTGCAACCAAAGGATTCTGAGTTCCGCTACTCCAAAGACTTCTGAATAAACACCACCAGCATAACTTTGTTCTCCAAGTATGATTGATTAATACCCTCCCCAAGGCCTTTATTTATACTTAGTGAAATATGGCAGTTTCGAGGGTTGAGGAGGTTGAGATAGTTAAGATGGTTATAGTTAAGGGCTTAACAAATCTCAAATAATCGCGATTTATTATTTTTAATGTCAAAGGAAAGCATACGTGGGTATTAATACTGGAAACCTGCGTATGACACGCGAGTTTTTCTAAGGGAAGCTCGCGTACAGATCTGTACGCGGGTTGCAATTACAAATACTCGCGTATAGTATGCGACATGCTGTAGGAAAAGTCACATATGTACACGGGTTGCATATAGGAAAAGTCGCATACAGCAATTGACATATTCAAAGGTAAAAATGGAAAGCAGGATGGATAATGAATGCATTTCATAACATGCCCATCTATAGTGTTTTAGGAAACCTTCAATCCATAAATGTCCTTTTGTGCACCAACATAGGAAATGTCGGCACTCGGATGGGGAAGTGCCATTTGGGTGGATAACACTTGGCATTCATAGATGCAACGGTGTAGCCTTTCATGGCTCTACCATATGTAATTTTTGGATATGTGCAGACTGTTAATAGCTTGGCTCTTCTTTGTGTATAAATTTATCAATTTGCAACATTATGTATTCGGTTTTATTTAATATTAATGGGAAAATTTGTTTGGGTAATGAATCAGTATTTCTTCTTATGATGTGTTTATTTTTGTTTAAAATGGCAACAATAATGATCCCACTGTGTAAATTATGCTTATGTTAGCATGAAGCTTTGGCCTGTGGCGTGGATACACATCCTGGTTTTATTATTTAAATGTATTTCAATGTTTTTAAATTGTTGACTCTGCATTGATGAGCATAGGCTATGTTTCATCATTGTTTATATAGTTGGTTATACTTTAGGCCTTTATGGGCATCCTGATAGGAAAAATCCTTGGTATATAATTCATAGTGTGTTGCTTTGCTGTTTAAGCCTACAGGATTCGATCCTATGCTGGTAGATAATTAGATGGACCTGTGATTTGAGTGTTGTAAGCCCTTGATTCGTTTACATCATTCTTTGGTAATGGTTGATGGTTTTCCATTAACGCAAAGTATTGGGAATGCCTCTATTTTTATGTTTGATTAAAACTGTAAATGGTTTTCAATTCCCTGATAGAATTTGATTTGTAATTTATGAAATGATTATAAAGGCCCGTAGCCAATCCTTTACGTGATTCAAAGGCTGGGATGGGTGCAATAAAGATCGGGTGTGTGGTTATGTTTTATGAATTTGATTTGTGATTCTTGTTTAGGCTCTCGGCCTCCATATTTGGTTAAATTTCATGGATGTGTGTTCTTTTCATAGTATAGATTACAACACTTATTTAATCTACTATTTGGAATAAGTATTTATGTTTATGAATAATTTATGAGATGGAAACAAAAGTTTTTTCACTCATAATAAGGAATCTTCCAGTATTCTCGATTTGTCTGAGTTTTAAGAGATTTGATCTCTGGTTGGTTTGTTTCTTTAAATATGTAGTTTATTAGTTATTTTAAATGTTTTGGGCAAGGTTTAAATTAATGAGTTTAGAGATTTGATCTTTGGTCTGTATATTTATAATTTTAAATGGTTTATTTAAATGTTTTGATACAAAGTGTATATAACGTTTTAGTTTCAGGGAAAGAATGAGTTTATTTAACTTTAAGTAATATTAGGGTTTGCTTTACCTTGATTTGTGAAATCTCTTGTTTAACTTTAATCTATCTAGTAAATAGGTTTTTAACCTAAATTACCATATTTGACATTTAAATTATTCTAGAAATGTTTATACTTAAGAACTAAGAAATTTTAAATGGAAAATACCTATCTAGGAAATAAATGATTGTGTTCAAGTTTAAGAAAATATGTCAACCTGCAATATAAAATCTAATCCTCAGGATTATATAGAAATATTACAGACATAGTTTTAATAATTTAAACAAATGGAATCTAGGTGAAACATGTATCCACTATGCATATTTTTAATCAAGATCATAAATACTATTTAATAAGAATATGTTAAAAGCTATAGAAGGTAAAAACCTCATACCTGCAACTTTCATGCTATTACTGGCTAAAACCCCTGCGCACTTAAACACACTGAATTAATAAAAAATTATCTAGCTCTGACCTCTGATCTATTAATTGGATAACTTAGGAACTACCACATTCATCCTAATCATGACCCAGAACCGTTCCTAGTTTTTAATCTGGATCCCCCGAGCTAGTTCCAACATGCAAGTAGTCTAGAGCTCCTAAAGGTAAAGGCTTCACCTATCTGGAATATCAGGTTCTGTACCAGATTGTTTTTTCTTTATTATCTCCAAAATCATTAGGAAAATAATGATCAGATCCCTAAGCCTTTATTTGGCTTGGGTTTTTATAGACAATATTTAGGAAAAGGGAAATTAAACTTCATTTAGATCAAGAATCATTTATTTTCTTGAAATAATCTTTTATTGATTTATGTGAGATTGATATTTGCTTAGCTTAACTTAGGAACTCTTTTACTAGTTCCTAGTTTGACTCTTTAGGATTCAATATTTATTTCATCATTTTAGTAAATAATAATACATATGTTCTTTATTTATTATTTATAGTTATTTAATATCTCTTTATATTAAATATATATGCTTACTCTTTTATTCATAATATATATGAACTATATATATATATTATTGTTTAATATTTATATAGGCATCATATACATGATCTCATTTACAAAGTGATTTCCCTAGCTTATATTCTTTTCTTTTATCAAGAACTTTAGATAGGGTTGGTCAACTAAGCTAGGCATATCTAAACATACTTGCATGTTGGATTACCCCGTTTAGATTGTAGTTATTTAGTACCTGATGAGAAGTAGAAATTTGAAATTTCATTTAATCAACTTAAAAATAAGTAAGATAAGTTCGGTGTTTTTCATAGTCGTTTTCACTCAACACAATTAATTTTCAGTAACTCCTAGCGCTATTCAGATCCCACAGTCAACGCTAAAAATGGGGAGTTACACTTAGTGCAATTCTAGAGCGTCTCACTCAATACTATTGCTAGGGTGTACTTGTATAATACACCTATGAATACAATGGCCAAAGACCCTATGTTCCATAGCTTATGCTCAACATCAGTTTGGAATGCTCCAGGGTTTATGCCCAACACTTCCAATTCTTATATTTCATGTGCTTCGGAGCTTATGCACAACAAAAACATCTCATAACTCATGTGCTCCAGAGTTGGTGCTCAACACAAACATCAAATCACTCATGTGTTCCAAAGCTTGCACTTAACACAAAAATGAAATCACTTATGTGCTCCAGAGCTCACGCTCAAAACAAAATTAGATCACTCAAGTGCTCCAGAGGTTGCGCTCAACAAAAAATATAATCAATCATGTGCTTCAGGGTCCACACCTAGCACATTATAAAACTCAATCATGCATTCATTCGTCTACACATTTTATAACAATAAATCATCTCAGTATATGCATTCTAAGGTAAATCGCATAATAGATCCAGTACATTGTACTATGACCATAAACTTGTCCATTAAGGTCCATGGCAAACATATGAAATCACATACATTCTAAATAAAACATATGCATTTGTCTTGTGCCCAATATATCTAACAAATCATCACACTCATGTGAAGTGGGGTCTTACGCCCAATATAAAAAATATAGACATCAAAAAAACATCATATGCAATGGGACTTATGCCCATTGGTGTTTGGTAAAAATTCGTTATATTACATCCTTCCCCACTTAGAAAAACATCGTCCCCGGTGTTTTAGGACTAGGAGTGAAGTCATGAAATAAGGCAGGGTAATCCTCTCTCATGGCTGCTTCATTCTCCTGAGTATCCTCATTGGCTTCAAAGTGCTTCCATTGCACTTTCAACTAGAATATGGTGCAACTCCTGAGTTCTACTTCTCTCTTATCTAGAATATGAAGGGATTCGGGTACAAACTCCCCTTCAGGTTCCTCCTGTAACAAGGATCGATCAATAACATGTTTAGTATAATACACATATTTCTTCAATAAAGATGCGTGGAAAAAATTATGAACCTTTATGTGAGAAGGTAAGGCTAATTCATAAGCCACTAGCCCCCTCTTGTCCAGTATCTCAAAGGGTCTGCAAAATATTGGTGCCAATTTCTTGCACCTTCCCAAGCTCAATGAGCTTCTCTTTACTTTTACTTTTAAATAAACATGTTCATTGACTTATAATATTTATCTTTCCTTTTCTTATCCTTGTAAATCTTCTGGCAATCTTACAATTCGTTATGGGTTTGTTGGAATTCAGTGACCAATTGTTCCAATTCATTTAGTAAAACTTGCCCTAAAATGAGGCTATCCCAAGTAGTCGGTGTTCTACACTTCTTCCCATTGAGTACCTTGAAGGGACCCATCTTGGCATGGGACTGGTATCTATTTTTATACGCAAATTCTATGAGATGCATATAATCCTCCCACTTGGTGGGGTTCTTCATAACATACATCCTAAGCATGTATTCCATAATCTAGTTTACCCGTTCAGTATTCCCGTGCGTTTGTGGGTGGTAATAAGTACTAAAGTTTAACTGAATATCTAAACCAGAAAACAAATATCTCCAAAAAAAATTAGTAAACTTTGTGTCTCGATTTGAGATGATTTCCTTGGGTATCCCATGCAATTTGAATATCTCCTTTAAGAATATGTTGGCAATGTGCACTGCCTTGTAGGTTGACTTAACCAGGATGAAGTGTGCTGCTTTCGATAACTTGTCAACCACTATAAAGATGGAATCATTTTACTTCTTTCTCTTTGGTACATCCATAATAAAATCCATACTAATGACCTCCCACTTCCATTCTGGAATGGGTAACAATTGCAACAATCCCAAAGGATGTTGGTGCTCAACTTTGACTAGATGGCATTCTTGACATTTTGTGATAAATAATGCTATGTTGGCCTTTAACTTAGGATAGAAAAAAGTGTTTCTTCACTGTCGATATCATATTTTTATATCTCGGATGCCCTGAGTAGGGTTTTCGATTGAATTCTGTGAGGATGTTGGACTTGATGTCCTCTCCTTTTGGAACATATAATCTCTCTTTTGATCATAATAGTCCAGTATCGTCTACCTTATACTCTTTTTTTTGTTGAAATAACCTGTCCTCTTTAATTTTCTTGAGGATTTCAACATAGAAATGATCAATTCCATTTGTCATTCTGATCCTATCATGCAAATCTGAATCGGTGTGACTTAAAGTCACCTCATATAACATATGACCTCATTGACTTAAAGAATAAGTATTTTTTTTTCCTTTCCCTTTATAAGCTTTAACTCGAAATGGTACTCACTAAGGAAGGCCAACCATTTGACCTACCTGGCATTTAGATCTAGCTGGTCAAACAAGTACTTCATACTCATATTGTCTCTCTTCAGAACAAATTTCCTCCCCATGACGTAGTGCCTCCACATTTTCAAGGCATGGATAATGGTTGCTAACTCAAGGTCGTGGGTGGGATAGTTTTGTTCGTGCTCTTTTAACTTCTGTGACTCGCAACATATTGTGCACTCATTATGCATGAGGAATCCTTCGTTTCCTTCCTTGTTCGTATCCGTGTAAACAACAAAATCCCCATCGGGATCTGCAATTCGTAGTAGTCGTCAAAATCTGTTTAAACTTTTGAAAACTTTCCTCGCACTTGGTCATCCATAAGAACTTGTTTGCCTTCTTTTGTAAGGAGGTCATGGAACAAGAAATCCTTGAAACGTTCTCAATTAAATTTCGGTAGTAACTCGCTAATCCCAAAAATTACCTGATGTTAGTGACATAGGTAGGCATAGGCCAATCCTCTATGGATTTAATCTTTTCTTGGTCAACAACTATCCCTTTCTCAGAGATTATGTGACCTAGGTACTATATTTGTGATTTGTAAAAATCACATTTACTAAACTTAGTGTAAATATGGTGTTCATGTAGGACCTATAGTACTATGCGGAGATGCTCCTCGTGTTCCTCTTTACTATTATAGTAAACTAGGATGTCATTTATAAATACCAATACAAATTTATCTAGGTACTTATTGAACATATTGTTCATCATGCACATAAAATTTGTTGGTGCATTGGTCAGCCCAAAAGGAATTACTACAAACTCGTAGTGGTTGTATCGAGTCCGAAAATACATTTCATGTATATCTTCACCATGGATCTATACCTAATGGTATCTATACCGCAGGTTGATCTTGGAATAGATATTATCTCCTTCGACTTAATCAAACAAGTTATCAATCCTAGGGACTAGGTATCGGTTCTTGATGGTCATCTTGTTAAGTTGGCGGTAATCGATGCACATCTATATCGTACCATCCTTCTTCATTACAAAAAGAAGAGGTTATCCCCAATTGGATACGCTAGGTCTAATATAACCCTTCTCAATCAATCATGTAACTACAACTTGAGCTCCACCAATTCTGGCGGTCTCATGCGGTATGGGGATTTTCAAACTGAAACTGATCATGCTGTTAGCTCTACGGAAAAATATAAATCTCGTTTTGGTGGTAATCCTGGTATTTCCTTGGGAAATACATCTTTAAAGTGCATGAGAACTGGAAATTCCTCAATGTTTTGTTGTCTATCAGCATATACATCCTGTATTTTTACTACAAACAGTTTGCATCCTTTCCTAATACACTTCTTTTCCTGTAAGGAAGATATTTGTCTAACGGTAACCTTCTTAGGTATGCCTTGAGTATTTGACTAGTTCCCTTGGCTATCTATGCATAATATTGACTTGTTTGGACAATAGAGCATCACTTGGTGTTGTTCCAACCAATCCATGCCGATAAGTACATTGTACGATCCTAAGGGTAAGATATTCAAATCTATCCTAACAGGGTAACCGTTGAAGTTTACCTCACAATATCTTACTATTTTTGAAACTTTCTTTTCGTACCAGTGGCTAATTGTACCAGCCATGGTTTCTCATGCTTAAATGTGCCTCGTTTTCATGTTTCAACAATTTTAGGTGATACATATATTCGGCAAGCACCGGGATCCATTAAAATTGAAATAGAAGTGTTTGAAACCTTACCTTCTATTTCAACCATAGTAGCTTGATGGTATGCTTGGTGGCCATCCAATGCTACATAAATAATTTGTTTGCTAGCTATATCCTCTACCATTGGGTATTCTTGTAGATTGTTTAAGACTCCACCCGTATTTTTTGGGCAATCTCTAGAAAAGTGGGGTCCCTGGAATTTGCAACATTTAAATTGCGGAGCAGTAGCATTGGCTTCTCCATTTGTTGTTGGTATGTTGGCATTTGGTGTAGGCACATTTGGCTTTGAACCTATCTTGTTCAAGTTCTTGTTGGCTGGAAAACTATTGTTCTATTTTCTGTAAAGTGGTGGTTCGAAACCAGGTTTGCGGTTGTCCGAGAAGGTTCTATACCTGTCTCAACTTCTGTTGATGTTTTCCTTCCTTAACTGTCCATGCTCACAGCAAAGCCTAGATTTGTGGGTAGTGTCCATATTTTTATGCATGTTAAACTCAATTCTCTCTCGATAATTGGGAGGAATACATCCCAAAAACTGTTGTATATTCAATTTCTCGTCTTTTATGTAAGGCACATAATGTAACAGATCCAAAAATATGTTAATGAAGGAATCCATGGTCATGGATTCCATCCTTAACTCATGGAATTATTTCACTTTCCTGCCAAAGAATCTCTCAGACATTTATTTGTCCTGAAATATTCTGCGAAAATTACTACGTCTGATTTGTTTTACCTCATCCTTTTTGTTATGCTTTAGGTCTCTCCACCATCTATCTGCTTTTCCATTTAAATTATAGATGGGTAGACATGATTTCATTTCACTAGAGTAGTTATGTACTCAGAAGTATTTTTTGATACCTAGAAGTCATTATTTAGCCTTCTCCATGGTGTTCATCTCTCCTTCATAGGTTGGGGCTTTTATCTTTCTGAACTCTTCTTGGAGGTTTTCATCATTCATTTGTTTCTTTCTGCAAGGAAAAATGGAATTATCACTAGAAATATTGTGATAATATCTTTCTACAGGTTCAGGTGTGTGTTCTTCTTTTCCTTCTTCCTTTGAGTTGTTGGCATGTTTATGATAAAAATATTTCTTAGACTTATTGGTTGAATGAGTAGGTTGTGCATGCGGGATTCCTCCCGTCATGTTCCAAAGTAAAGCTTCATTGATTGCTTTCTTCTCTTTTCTATCATTCATATTATCACCTTTGAAGCTTTGTAAGTCTACTTATAGACTCTGTATGGTTTTCAGTATATCAGTATTTAACTCAACCATCAATTCTCCTTCTTGTGTTGGGGTATTCAGTTTTCCTTTCTGTATTTTATCGTATTCCTAATTCATGATCTCAACTTTTCTTTTAATCCTGCAATTAAAATATTTAGTAATAAACAATATTCCTATTAGTTAACAAAATTTCAAATAAATTTTTGAAATAATTTAATTCTGCAATGAATTTTTTGTAGCACCCAATAGGCCTCTTAGTGTTTGAAGACGGCCTCTGATACCACTTGCAATGTCCCTAAAATTCATAAATAAAAACATTTTTCTTAGGCTAATAAAGTACTAAACTTCAACGACATCTTTAAATTTCTACGAAATAAAAACTTGTCTATAAACTGAAACTAAGTTTCATAGGTTGTTTTCCCTATATGTGTTTCCTGTCTAATGATGATGATGTTGTTCCATTAATATGATATTTTTATAATTCTACTTTCTGTCTATATTAGTTGATGAAAATTTTCAAGACTTATGTTTATTTTACGTTTTACTTTTGTTTGCTTGTCATTAATTTTGCGTATGGATTTATTTATAAGAGGTTGACTTGCCTCTATATGCCAAGGGGTGGAGTGGCGGGTTCTTATCCCTTGAGGGTCCACTCGGAAAGGTAAGGAATCATATTGCTACGGGGTTTACTTAGTTCTTCCTGAACGAAGGCATGTATCTACGTTTTGTGTAGGTGGTTTTGTCGGTGAACTCAGTCTAATGATCGTGGGAATAATAACGTCCTATCTACAACATGTTACATCTACACTACTCTATTCCTATGTAAAAATGTATTAAGATAAAGGACCAAAGTACTAACCCTATCATATCCTAAATCATATGTTAAGAAGGGATTTTTTATTTATATGTATCCATGCTTAAACTATATTCAAAGTTTTTAAAACCTTAGATGCAATATAACATATAATATATGTTTGAACCTTATGGTATAATGGGTTTAAGTTTATCGAAAAAATATATGCCATCGAAACTTTGTAATAGCATGAATATGGAGGGTTTAAGACTCAAGCGATCAGGTGTGGTAAACAATGGTGCATTCAACGTGATTCCAAACTATAGTAGAGTGGGTTTTGATCTAAACGATAGTGGTGGACTGGGTGGTGAATTTAATGAGCCTTGGGAAGCGTGGGAATAATGCCTCAAGCGCTATGTAGGGTTTTGGTTCATTCGTTTGGTTTTCGATGGTGGTGGAGAGGGTGGCCTCATGCTCCTAGTGCAAGCTTTGCTTCTCATGCTGGACAACCAACAAGCTTGCAAGCTCTCTCGACTGGTATGTAATAGCGTTGGTATACACATTATAATGTTGGTTTGGTTTATGGTTCCGAATGCATACTTCTGATGGAAGTGTTTTGGTCTGTGTAGGTTTTATGGCATCGATTTTTTGTGTGGCTTGGGGCAGTTCTGTAGGTTTCTTACGCAACCAATTTTTGGGTAAGGCCTGAATTTTGCAATGCCCTTAAACTCACTGTGTGTTGTAGTAGAGGATTCAAATTTGGTTGTGGGAAATGTAGTTTTGGGTCGTTTCGTTGTTTGGGGTTTGGATAAAAATATCAGCATTTGTATATGCAAATGTGTATCCTTTCATGGCTCTGCCATATGTAATTTTTGGATATGTACAGACTGTTAATAGTTGGTGCAATATAATATATAATATATGTTTGAACCTTATGGTATAATGGGTTTAAGTTTATGGAAAAAATATATGCCATCAAAACTTTGTAATAGCATGAATATGGAGGGTTTAAGACTCAAGCGATCGGGTGTGGTAAACAATGGTGCATTCAATGTGATTCCAAACTATAGTAGAGTGGGTTTTGATCTAAACAATAGTGCTGGACTAGGTGGTGAATTTAATGAGCCTTGGAAAGCGTGGGAATAATGCCTCAAGCGTTGTGTAGGGTTTTGATTCATTCATTTGGTTTTCGATGGTGGTGGAGAGAGTGGCCTCACACTCCTAGTGCAAGCTGTGTTTCTCATTCTGCACAACCAATAAGCTTGCAAGCTCTCTCAATTGGTATGTAATAGCATTGGTATACACATTATAATGTTGGTTTGGTTTATGGTTCCGAATGCATACTTCTGATGGAAGTGTTTTGGTCTGTGCAGGTTTTATGGCATGGATTTTTTTTGTGGCTTGGGGAAGTTCCGTAGGTTTTTTATGCAACCAATTTTTGGGTAAGGGCTGAATTTTTCAATGCCCTTACACTCGCTGTGTGTTGTAGTAAAGGATTCGAATTTGGTTGTGGGAAATGTATTTTTGGGTCGTTTCGTTGTTTGGGGTTTGGATAAAAAGATCGACATTCATATATGCAAATGTGTATCCTTTCATGGCTCTGCCATATGTAATTTTTGGATATGTATAGACTGTTAATAGCTTGGCATTGCTCTATGTATAAATTTATCATTTTGCGACAATATGTATTTGGTTTTGTTCAATCTTAATGGGAAACTCTGTTTGGGTAACGACTCTGTATTTCTTCTTATGATGTATTTATTTTTATTTATAGTTCCATTGCTTGCAATGGCACCAATAATGATTCAACTATGTAAATTATGCTTGTGGTAGTAGCGTGTGGTTTTTAGTTGAATAACGTGGATGCATTGGTTTATTAATAATGTGGTTGGTTTTCCTTTACGGTCATGAGCATGAAGCTTTGTCGTGTGGCATGGATACACAACCTGGTTTTATTACTTAAATGTATTTCAATGTTTTTAAATCGTTTACTATCCATTAATGAGAATAGGCTATGTTTCGTCGTTTTTTCTACAGTCGGTTATACTTCAGGCCTTTACGGGCATCCTGATAGGCGAAACCATTGG
Organism: Pseudotsuga menziesii; assembly: GCA_001517045.1. NCBI lineage: Eukaryota > Viridiplantae > Streptophyta > Pinopsida > Pinales > Pinaceae > Pseudotsuga > Pseudotsuga menziesii. The sequence continues at coordinate 441,173 of LPNX010038068.1, read as the reverse complement.
TATATAATTTGCAGTGTATTGCTTTGTTGTTTGAGCCTACACGATTTGATCCTAGGCTGGTAGATAATTAGATGGACCTGTGATTTGAGTGTTGTAAGCCCTTGATTCATTTACATAAATATTTGGTAATGGTCGATGTTTTTCCCTTACGCAAAGCATTGGGAATGCCTCTGTTTTTAAGTTTGATTAAAACTGTAAATGATTTTCAATTTGATGATAAAAAATGATTTTTAATTTATGAAATGGATATAAAGGCCCATAGCCAATCCTTTAACTGATTCAATGGCTGGGATTGGTGCGATAAAGATTGGGTGTATTATTATGTTTTATTAATTTTATTTGTGATTCTTGTGTAGGCTCTCGCCTTCCATGTTTGGTTAAATTTGATGGATGTGTTTTATTTTCATACTATGGATTCCAGCACTTATTTAATGTACTATTTGGTATATGTATTGATGTTGACGAATAATTTATGAGATGGAAACAAAAGTGTTTTCGCTGGTAATAAGGAATCTTCCAACATTCTCGATTTTTTTGAGGTTTAAGAGATTTGATCTCTCGTTGGTTTGTTTCTTTAAATCTGTAGTTTATTAGTTATTTTAAATGTTTTGGGCAAGGTTTAAATTAATGAGTTTAGAGATTTGATCTATGGTCTGTATATTTATAATTTTAAATGGTCTATTTAAATTTTTTGATACAGAGTTTATATAATGTTTTAGTTTCAGGGAAAGAATGAGTTTATTTAGCTTTAATTAAAATTAGGGTTTTCTTTACCTAGATTTGTGAAATATCTCGTTTAACTTTAATCTATCTAGTAACTAGGGTTTTAACCTAAGTTACCATGTTTGACATATAGATTATTCTAGAACTGTTTATACTTTAGAACTAAGAAAATTTAAACTTAAAATACCTATCTAGGAAATAAATGGATGTGTTCAAGTTTAAGCAAATAAATCCTAGGGATTATATAGAAATATTACAGAGATAGTTTTAATAATTTAAAGAAATGGAAATCTAGGTGAAACATGTATCCACTATGCAGATTTTTAATCAAGATCATAAATACTATTTAATGAAAAATCAGTTAAAATCTAGAGAAGGTAGAAACCTCATACCTGCATCTTTCAGGATATTAATGGCTAAAAACCCTGCACACTTAAACACATTGAATTAATAAAAAGTTAGCTTGCTCTGACCTCTTATCTATTAACTGGATAAGTTGGGAACTACCATGTTCCACCCAACCATGACCCGAAACCGTTCTTGGTTTTAATTCAGATACCCCCGAGCTGTTTCAAACATGCAAGCACTCTAGCGCTCCTAAAGGTAAGGATTCATCTATCTAGAATATCAGGTTATGTACTAGATTGGTTTTGCTTTTGGAAAATGCTCTCCAAAATTATTAGGAAAATAATGATCAGATCCCTAAGCCTTTCTTTGGATTAGGTCTTTATAGACAATCTTTAAGAAAATGGCAGTTAAACTTCAGTTAGATCAAGAACCATTTATTTTCTTGAAATAATATTTTATTTATTTATGTGAGGTTAATATTTACTTAACTTAACTTAGGAACTCTTTTACTAGTTCCTAGTTTGACTCTTTAGGATTAAATATTTATTTAATCATTTTAGTAAANATATATATATATCATTGTTTAATATTTATCTAGGAAGCATATAACATGATCACATTTACAAAGTGATTTCCATAGCTTATAATCTTTTCTTTTATCAAGGCCCTTAGGTAGGGTTGGTAAACTAAGTTAGGAATCTCTAAACGTCCTTGCATGTTGGATTACCTTGTATATCGTAAGATAATGCTGGTGTTTTTAGAGTCATTTTCACTCAACACAATTAATTTTCAATAACTCATAACACTATTCAGATCCCACACTCAACGCTAAAAACGGGGAGTTACACTTAGTGCGATTCTAGAGCCTCTCACTCAACACTAATGCTAGGATGTACTTGTATAATACACCTAGGGATACAATTGCCAAAGATTCGATGTTCCAGATATTATGCTCAACATCAATTTGGAATGCTCCAATGATTATTCCCAACACTTCCAGTTCTTATATTTCATGTGCTTCAAAGCTTATGCTCAACACAAACATCTCATAACTCATGTGCTCCAGAGCTAGCACTCAACACAAACATGAAATCTCTCATGTGTGCTAGAGCTCACACTCAACACAAAAATCAAATCACTCATATGCTCCAAATCTCGCGCTCAACACAATCTCAAATCACTCATGTGCTCCAAAGCTCATGCTCAACACAAAATATCATCAATCATGTGCTTCTGGGTCCACACCCAACACATTATAAAACTCAATCATGCATTCATTCTTCTGCACATTTTATAACAATAAATCATCTCAGTATATGCATTTTAAGGTAAACCACATAATATATCTAGTACATCATACTACGACCATAAACTTGTCCATCAAGGTCCATGCCAAACATATACAATCCCATACATGCTAAATAAAACATATGCATTTGTCTTATGCTCAATATATATAACAAATCATCATACTCATGTGCAATGGGGTTTTATGGCCAACAAAACAAAATATAAACATCAAATCAACATCATATGCAATGGTACTTATGCGCATTGGTGTTAGGTCAAAATTCGGGATATTACATTCATGTAAGAATATTTTTTAGCAAAGTTATGTTCCTATAATTGTGATTGATATTCCCCTTATCTCACCTCTTTCCACTTTCAAAGCATTTCGAAAGCTCCCTTACTTCTTTCCCTAAAGGGGCAGGTGCTCTTCTCACAAATTATTTCATTAACCACACTTCAAATATTTGTTGGAAAACAAAGGCGTTTATCCCTTAGGAAGAGTGTTTTCCTCCATTTGGAGATCACCTCTCCAAGGTGTTGTATTAGCTTTCCCATTGGGAAATATACAAGTGGTTTTGATCACTTTGATTGTTGTAGTTTGCATCCTCTTCTCCATTTTCTATTTTGTTTAAGTTTTTATATAATTTTATTTTTTTTGTTTTGTTTCCCTCTAACAATCTACTGTAGGATCATACAGGGTCATCCAACCACCTCACCAAAGGGGCTCTAAAACCGAAGCCTTGTTGTATCCTAGAAGGCCTAGCCCCATCCCAAAGTTGGAATCTCTCTTGTGCATTATCTCCCATAACAATATAAATGGAGACTCCACTACATTTTTGTTCATTTCTCTCTGTTTAGGTTGTTTTTTTTAGTGTGGTTAATTTCCAGTATTTTCTATTTTATAAGAGAAGAGGAACATCGCTTTCATTACAGAAATTTGGCCTTCATTTGGCCATGTCAACCATTTATCATAGTAGCGTGGTTCCCATAATGTCTTGAGTGCTTCCATGCACTTTAGCCTTCAACAGACGTGTGGACCATGCATTTTAAAAGTTGCCCTCTTGTGTAGGTTTAATGTTACGAATCAACATTGTTTTTCTTTATTGAGCTTGTGCAACGATGAACTAGTGATTCTTTATTTCGTTTCTTATCACGACTGTAAATTTAATTTCCGCGTTAATTGTCATCTATTTATTCTATTAGTTTACACAACAACTTGCAACCCACTAGCTGCTCAATAATGAACTAGGAATTAATTAGCTTACAATGGTTACTTGTCCCTTTAGTAATTATTCCACTTGGACTAATATTAGGGAGTGAAGGGGTCACTTCCTCTCAAAATCAACTTAGGTAACCAAATTTGAGGCTCCTCAAGGACCACATTGTTGTCACTAGTATTCAGGACATACTATAGTTTTTTCTTTTGCTTTAACATCCTTAGATTAAAGTAGTGGAGCATCCACTTTGTGCACACAATAAAGGACCTATTGTAGCTACAACAGATCCCATGTTTTATCCAAAAGATGGGAGCCCCAACTTTTATATGCATAGGAAATGTTCAAATTCCTTAGTCATTTTTTAGGTTCCCATGTTGTTTCCCATGGGTTTCTATGTCTTTGTCATCATTTTATTAAGTGAACTTTTTGAGAATTTATGCATTTTTTGTGTGCTTTTGTGAGTTGTGAAAAGAACTGATTTTGCCCAAAATTGCAAGGCATATTGCGCGATCTTGGTTTTATGTTTGGGGTTTCTCCACCCCGCAACCCACAACCCGCAATTGTGGATTGGGAATTGCGGGAAGTAGTTTGAATTTTGATTGGTGTTTTGTGTTTCCGCAACCTGCAACCCGCAATTTACGGATTGTGGACTGTGCGAACTCTCATACCCGTTAGTTTTCTAAATTTTTGAACCTGCATCCTACAAGCCGCAATTTGCAGATTGCGGGTTGTGAGAAATTTAATAAAACTGAAATCTCGCGACTTGATTCCGCATCTCGCAAGATTTGATTGCGACCGTCCATTTCAGTTAATCCTATGACCATGAATTTGACACGCTACAATTTGTAAATATATGGGTTCTTTGTATTTTATTTATCATTTTCATTATAGTAAATTACCTTTTTGTGTGGAATTTTACTACGGATATTACCAGAGTTCATTTTCACAAATTACGATCAATTCAGGTTGGTTTTTTTGTCATTTCCACGTATTATTGTTTAATGTTGCTCTGTTTTTCAATTGGTTTTGATTTCGTGTTTATGCATTTAAGTAGATCTATTCAGCTTTTGAAAAATGGCATGAATTACCTGCTGCAAGAACACTCACAAAGACATGCTGACCAAAGACCCAAACTTCAGCGCCTTCTCAGACACAAGTGGTAGAATGTAACACCCCCAAATTAAAAAAAAATAAAAAAATTGTGTAATCATAAATTCTAAGTCTTAGCGAGAATGCTAGTTTAAGGATTTAACTTCAGTCTAATTATCATATAGTTTATAAAGACCAAACATAAAACATAAACTTACGAGTTAATACTCTTGGTTAACTGTAACTAAAATGCTACAACATTACTTACTAATTTATAAAACACATGTCACTAACAATACTCAATCTGTATTGATTTTCAGTCTTGAAAGTTAATAAGTTAAACTTATTGAATTCAGATCAATTGTTTATTTTCAAGAATGTGTAATATTTCTGATGGTTCTTTTCTTTTCTCATTGAAGGGGGCTTGAGGTTATCATGTGGCTTACTTAGTATTTTCAAATCTAACGCAAATTCGATACATGTACAAGATTTACAGGTATAAACTTACTTTCATGTTTACAATGTAAAACAGTTAAGGCAAAAAGATTGAACGAGTAAGTTAGGAAGGATCCTCAACTCTGTTTATTGTTTAAATTATTGCAGTGTAAGAATTTCCGAGGCCTATAGCCAAGACTATTATTCCTAAGTAGCAGATTGAAGTTGTTAGTATGGCCATTTCCTCTAAACAGTAATTATAAGATTATGGTATCTACTTTATAGCCATGCTTTTAGTTGTTTTTGATGTTAGAAACCCCAATAATTTCCATTTGGTTTAAAATATGATCAAGTAAAACCTATAACTCCCTTAAGCCCTGGAATTATCATTATTACTTTTTTATTTAGTAGTTAGATACTAACTACAATTAAAACAAACCTAACCTAGGCATATCACCAAATCATAAAGTAATAACTAAACCTAGCTAGAACTTAACAATGCATAAATATATACAAACTATAGTCTAGCTCAAAGCTATCACATACCAAATGACTTGTTAAATTTTTAACCAAAGTAATGGTATTACTTTGTATATGATGCAGGATTAGCAAATATATANATATATGACACTATAAACTAGGTTGGATCCAAAGGAATGTTTAATATTAAACAAATGTAATGGCATATAAACTATATCCTAGTTACATCACCACCGAGCATATAAAACATTGGTTAAAGTTTTAACAATGTAAATTGTTGTTATTACACATATGGTAAGGTTAATGAGAAGTTCCAAACTATATCAAGCAATAAAGAATTTTGAACTTAGTGGAAACCACGTGGAGGTTGCTCGCTTAAAGAAGGGTTTGACATTAAACCCTATGCTCTAAAAGTTTTCCCTTAAACTACTCGGCTTCTTTTGTTGTTTACAGTTGGAAGGGGAGAGAGGGCGACAAGACTCGGCCTTCTCAGGTTTCCTGCAACGTTTGTCATTCTTTGACTTTGACGTAGTGAGTTGGTTTCTCTAGTTCTTCACCATTATTGTGGTATTCAAGCTCAACATTTAAAACAGTTCTTACTCTCATTGTCGTGGTGTTAGCAAGTCGGAACTTGGGTTATTTGTCATTATTGTTCTCTTGAGATCAACATTTCAATATGGTAAGTTGAACTGGAAATCCTCTTATATTTTCCTTCGATTATTAAACTAAGCTAAAATTCTAAACAGTGTTTATTATTTGTTGTGCTTCTGGTAGATGAAGACATACAGTTGAAGGATGAGGGAATTTTCTGGAAGCTGAAGGGTATGAGCGTAAAAGGGTTTTGGGTAAGCCTCAAATATAACCCTGAGGTTCCCTCCGTCATTGGGTATGTTCATGGTGATGTTGATGGTGCTAAGGGATATTGATGTGGTGTTTATTTTATTGTATTAGATGATAGTTTTGTTTTGGTTAAAGATGGAGGTCGTAAAGCTATTTTCTGTTTATAACCCTTGGGGTTTTTCAAAAGAGATACGGCTCATGTAATATGATGATAGGGTAATAATATTATTGTAATTACTTGTTTGAAAGCTTACACAGCCTAAAACCTCATCCACCATGGCTCTGTCGTGGATATGAATCTGTTATTGCATTCTGGTTTTTTGAAGAGTTAATTCGGGTGGTGACTATTTGGTTTTAAAAGGAAAACTCTGTTTATAAATATTGGTTTTCTAATATGCAGATCTTACGGCTCTTGTGTAATTCTCTGTTTCTCAGTTGTTTCTTCGTTGATAATTCAAATGTGCAGTGTAATATGTATGTTAGAGAGCTTTCAACATTTTTTTTGTTTGTAATTTATTTTATAAAAACTGTGATTATCCTAGGGTTTTGTATTTATCCAATAGTTTGTAAATTATAGTTAGACTATGGTTGTGAAATAAAAAAGCCATGTGATGCTTTTAGTTATTGTAATACTATTGGGAAAAATGGTACTGTAGATGATTAACCTCTAGTTTTTGTTTTTAAAAGGTAGTTTTGATATTAGGTTATCATTCATTTTTTAGTATAAATAACACTTAGAAAAGTAAAAGTATTCCTTTTAAATGGAAGGGCTAGAAATTAAATATTTGGATTAATCAGCTGATGAACAAAGATTTAAGAGTATGTTTTGTTCTTTATTTGAAGTTTATAGTTGTCTTATTTTAAATTATTTACTAGCTGTGGAATCTTCTTTTCTTCTTAACTAGGTTCTGAAATTTAATAAGAAACTTCATATATAAGAGTAGGGTTTTCTAGAAGAATAGTTTGCAAATATTAATATTATTATTAGAGTTATAAAGCTTGTTACAACTAGGTTTACTAAATAATTATTTTATTTATTTATAATAAGTATCACAGTTTTTAACCATTTCAGACTTTATTTGCGCCTTAAGAACTTTCTAAGCTGGGTGTATAACAGAAACAGTTTGAGGTTTACCAGAGTTTTAATTTCCATACTATAAAAAGAGTAACATTGTTATAAATTTAGGTTTTACAATGTTAAAATTTATTCTTGGTTTATTTAATTACTAAGTGTAAATAATTACATTGTATTTAGTATTAGTTAGTATTCTTCTACCTTAAACAGATTAATATCTTTGTCACCTAAGCTTACAATAATAGAACCTCTGTAATAATCCTATAGGTTTTTATATAAAAGAAAAGTTCTAGATAAAGGATTATTATGAGACCTAACTAAAATAACAATAAAATATTCTAATGTTAGAGCAGAATCAAATCATCTTATTCATGTACAATCATTCCTATTTACCTCTTAAACAAACCTTCTGTACTAGATTACTTCATTTTATGATGAGTGGAAAAATATAGAAAGTAATTTTATTCATTAATCAAACAATTCTAACTCTAGGTTCATTTATTCAGATAAAATTTAAAACAAGTAAACTTCCTTGAATAAAAAGAAGACTTAAACAGTCTAATTGTAGATGCAATTTATCCAAGTAATAATAGTAAATCTAATCATAACTACTTTCATTCCAGTAATTTGATTGCATAAATAAATAAGATACACAATGGAACCTGATAACTTGTAGAGGAGACAAATAGACCAAGGATCCCATTCCACCCAACCTTTTCCTAGAGAATAGCTTACTGCTTGTGTTAGGACCCCCGATCCTGTCCACTGATCCACCAGGATGAAAGTACTGTGTAAAGAAATGGGATTAAAAATACCTGCAACTCCACTAAAGTACTTAACAATAGTACTTATGTCCTCAACAGTAAAGAACTCAGCTAACAAGATGCACTAGTTCTGAAAATTAGTCTTAATCACTCAATCCACCTCTTCCTTTCCCCTCATCGAATCTCTTGTGCACTTCTATCAACTTCAGAAATTTCACAAGGTAATGATTGAACAGCCTCCTGTTGAATTCGATGGATATATAAATATGCATGCCTAGGCCCTTTTGGTCATTTTTTCAATTAATGAGCCACCTACTCTATTCCACTTTCTTGGGGAACATGACCACAAATTTAGGGAAGCTGCCCCCTGCAATAGATAGAAGTGGTTGAGGATGCTTCCATGTGTCAGTTTTCTCTCACCCCAGTGGACACTCATGCAACAACCTCCTTAGGCTATTTGTCTCATCTTTTATTTATTAACTAATAAAATATTCAACATAATTAATTACTGTCATCCTTGACCCCACATGGTCAATAGTCATAAAATTTACAATAACAGTAAAATATAATGTTTTCTTAAACATAAAATGTTATTGAAATTGGGGTACGTGACATACAATTACTGATACCTATCAAATTGACTAGCCCAAAGTCTATTCAATTTTTGACAATGATGACCTGTCATATATTCAAAATGACCAGTTAGCATACCAGAAAATTAGGGATTTTGGTCTAGATGCCATTGCTACCAGGCCTACTATCCTTCCCTATACTGAAGAAGTTAAATGGATTGTAAACCATGAAAACCCCAAAGGTCCGTCCTTTAATTATAGCATATGGTCGCAGATAGATACCTTCCATCCTGAGGTTTTTACCAGAGCTTATGCTCTCAAACTGGTTGTTCAACCCCCTAATGCTGAATTCACCCAATTTTTTAAGGCTAGGTTTAAATGTAATGAAATGCTGAAATTCTGGATGAATGAAACCAGCAAGTTGTCACAGACAACTGACAACCTATACTCGGTCGCCTGGTTTAGAGAGCTTTATTCCTTATTGGAAGCCATGCTTTGTAGGCTTTATGGTCTTCCAAATTGTTTCGTGTTTAAAGCTGAGTGGGATCCGGTAGCTCACCATGTCCTAACAACTAGTAAGTCTTTCCCTTGGGTGTCTATCCTATCATTGGAACTCAAAACAACCATTCAAGACTATCAGAAAGCTACATCCTGAAAGAAGCCAAATTTCTTGTTTTCGGCTTTTATCATTTATGTGTTTTGCACCGAATTTATATATCCAAATTTGGGATGGAACTATACTTTACCGGCCCCTCCTATACCTATTTATTATTCATCATTATGGGATACCAATTATGCAACAATGTTCTATGACATTTGTGAGCACTTCCTTGGTAGTATCTATTTTACACTATTAAAAGAGGAAGCTCCTTCCTTTTCAGCTGAAACTAGAACCTTCATCGCCACAATGGGTGATTGGTATGTTGGTGAATCATTTTCTTACATCAAAATTTGGGGCAACAATACTATGCACATGTTTCCTGGAATAGTTCCTAATAGGTTGGTTATTGAAGAGGTTTCTTTCCAGATTGTCACTGATGGTGTCTACAAAAAACGCGTTGATCCTAAAAGGAAATGCTGGCCTAAATTTCCTTTGGATCTTCGGCCATTAGTCATCAAAACTTGAACTTGGGCTGCATTTTTAGGTGACCACATAGTTTCTTTGAAACTGGGTTTTGTTTTAAAAATAAAACATGACCATAAGGGGTTTCTTGATGCTCATTTCAAACAAAACCATATCAAGAATGGTTATGCTCATGAAGAAGTTCCCGAGGACTCCATCTATCATGGAGTGAATAATTTTTATGAAGTCTCGTCCAGGCCTATGAGAAAAGATGAACAGAGCCATATTTTACAGCATGAACAGGAGCTTAAAGATAAGGTTTTGAGCTACAGAGAAATGGAGCTAGAAATCCTTGAAAAGGTGAGAAAAGACAAAGAAGCTCAAGAAGCTCAAGAAGCAAAAGTTCCACCAGTGATTACTTCTCCATATGGGAACAAAAGTAAAATCCCTATGGAATATCCTCCATAGGTTAAGGTTGTGCAGAAATTGAAAGCATTGATGCAGACATCCCAACAATCCAAGCATAAGTTAGCACAGATGAATTTCGTATTGGAAACTCAGGTAGATACAACTATTAAGTATACTACAGAAATTCAAGTAACTACTAAGGTTACCCAGGTTTATGATGATCAAGAACCAGTTGAGGCTAATCCTGCTAAAAAACAGAAAATTTAGGTTATTGCTTCTCAAACCCCTACCATAGACTTTATTTATTGAGATACTGAAGACAAAGTGCATTCCCTTGTGCTTGTGATGGAGGAAGTAAATAAGCATTTGCAACCAGTTACAAATTTGTTAAATGATCATGAAATGAAAGATTCTATCCCTAATCCAAGGATCCTAGATTCCACTTATGTTTTTGATTCTTCAACTTCAGCTTTTCTCCTCTCATCTATCGAAACTCTTTCAACTTTTCCTGCTGGAGCAATCTCATCATATTCATTATATAAACTATATCACACCTTTACCACCACATCTGCTTACCTCCAACACAGTTTAGTCCAACATCCCATACCTTCATCCACTGTTGTAGACACCCAGTCTTTGAAAGTCCCTCTGCAATTACCCTCATTCACCTTTTCATCATCATCTATTCCTGAGCAAATTTTACTACCCTCATCATCACTTCCACCTTCAAAAATTTGCATTCTATTCTCTGAAAATTCCATCTCTTCGCCCTTGCCTACTTCCCATATTATTATGCCCATACCCACTCCCACCATTACTCAGACATATTCATTGGTTTCCATAGTGGATGGGACTCCATCATTTACTAAATCAGTGTTCGAGTTTTAAGAAGACATTGTAGTCCCTCTTGGGGAATATTTCTATAGCAGATCATCTAAGGAAGTGGTTAGAAAAGGAAGGAAGAGAAGAAGAGATAAAGGTGGTAGGGAAGGACCTATTACTAATAAGATAATGTTGACTCCGTAGTCCGGTGATCCCCAAGTAGATGCAATTGATACAGCTACATATTTGGGTGCTTTTACATGTGAAAACCTTGATGAAGTTAATACACTGAATAGGGATCTTGACAGAAGAAAGGAGGAAATAAGCAAGCTAGAAGAAGAACTGGATAGAACCAAAAGGGAGCATAACACTTATGTTGCTGATCTTGAAAGGGCATCTGAAGACAAGTTTAAAGAATTACAACTAAAGAATACTTCTCTCCAACATTAATTGCATAATGAATAGGCTGTAAATGCTACCATTACACAAAGAATATTTATGTTTGAAAAACAATGTGAAGATGCAACAGCAAGTGCAACTTACTCTGTTTTTTCTATTTTTTCTCAGCAATAGTTTAGAGACTTGGCCATCCAGGTCAATCAAGAGCACCATGAATTATTAAGTGAATTATTTAATAATCTAGATGACATTATAAAGACTCATGTTGTTTTTGGAAAAATGTTCATCACCCTTGAGGAGCAAACAAACAAGAGGGAAAAAGCTTCTAAGGCCTATGATGATATTTTGGACTGGTAGAGATATATGAAGCATACACCAAAGGATACCACTATCCTTAGTAGTTTTCAATTGAAGAAATCCAGGACTGTATTGCGTGCTTGTCTTGATTTAAATGAAATGGTTAAATATACAATTAATAAAGAACATGCTATTTGTGGTAGGAGATGGTATGTTGTGGACAACATTATGGAAATACTGCACTTCTCTACCATGGGTCTTATTGAGAATGCTTGTCCACCAAAATTACTTATCGAACAAGTTGCACATTAATGTGACGAGGATATAAATAAAATTCAATACCTTGACCATATCAGTATTGAAGACATGGATCAATTAATAAGACAACCTCTTGCTATTGAGGGAAAGATCCACATTTTTGTCTCCATCTGGCACAAGATGGCTAAAAATGAGATGGAAAATTTTAAGTGGGAGTCCTAACTAGGGTTTGAGGTAGAGAATTATCTCGACATAGATGAATTGTTAAATATTTGGGCTAGGTGGCGAGAATTTCTTGGCTATTAGTTTCATGTGGAGTTTCCAATTCTAGTTTCTTGGGGATTTATTATTTTTGTAATCATTATTTAAAGGGTAGATTTATCGTGTAATAGAGGGGATTTTTTAGAGGGAAAAATGAGCTCAAGTTATTTGGAGACACTCTAGTTAATGCAGGGTTTGTAATTTTTTGCTGACTCTTATAATACAATTATGTTGTTCTCGTGAATCTTCTTCTATCTATATGATCAAATTTCTTTGATAAGTATTGATTTTTACATTTCAGATTGATTACCATCATGTTTAAACTTTTGCAAATTATAAGTACGTTGATCTGTAGTTTTCATTTCTCTTTGCTTATGATCATGTATATCTGTATTGCTTTAATGAATTTATTCAATTAAAACATTTACTATTTTTGCAATAGTTTTTACAGGAAATATCAAAATCAATGTTAATTTTTCAATTGACATCTTAGTTACAGGTTGATCTTGAATGCGCCAAACATTTAATTTACTCTTAGTCAATTTTAATTGGTTGAACATAATTTAAATCGATAAGTAATTAATCTCTTTATCTTTATGTTAAGTTGATAAAACACTTATCTATTTTCATATCAAGATATCCTATAAACAAACAAGATACCTTCTTAGAATAGGACTAACTTAGATTATATTTCTTTCTTAAGTAGATTCACTTACATTCAATATCTTATACATTTATTTTTCCTTCATTGGGAAACAGATCCTTTCTGGATCAAAACTATAAGTGCCAGTGTAGGCCTATATATCCATGGGAGATTACTATTCCAAACAGGCTGGGGATAGAATTGTCCTTGAGTAGGACCTTTTGAATCCTTTTAGTCTGGGTTTTCCTCCTCTGTTGTAAGCCTTGGAACCCATTCCAGCAACCTACTCACCCGAGGCCTCAACAAATGGATATATAAGGAGGGATAGAAGTAAATCATGCCTAAACAGAATACCGAAAAACCTCCTCTATCAAGATAACGCCCAATTTTCACACGTACCAACACACATGAATCTTCATCTGTTAAACAACCAGTATAAGATCTAGACACCCTCCCTGTTACTTTTGTCACTGAGTAAAGAACCTTAGGGGGTAGGTACGTCTTTGTATCACCTACTAGGGGGACCATTACAGTAGAACAATTTCTAAAAGGTAATTCCGATAGTGTTTCCAGGTTGCAACAGAGGTTCATCGAGGAGCGCGATCATGCATCAACAACAACTTGACATCTCTAGGTCGACACTCCCTAGACCAATAGTCAAGATAATCACAATTTAGGCGACCGAAACATTGAAGAACGTAACAATCATTCAAGTCCTTCATCGACCCCCGTATTAAATATTGACTCATTATTCCAAGAACAGAGTACTCCTCAATGCAACATCATAACAGCTGGACCTCCACCTTCACCCCCTTCTTCTCCATCCTCCATAGGTGAATCATAAGATTCAGAATCTTCCAGTTCATCAGAAGAAGACATCCCAATGGATGACAAATGACCCAATACACCTTGGTTAGATCAAGATGTCATATATGTCCTCGGTGATCAACATAGATTACCTAAGAATCCCGAAAAATGGATTCCAAACTATAATCCTGATGATAAGATCCTTGTATAAGATCACATTAAAACATTTATGCAGCCAATTAGACTTAGAAATGTGCTACACAAAGATGTAGTCTACAGTTTATTTCCTTACACTTTTGAAGGTAGAGCTTCCACATGGTATTTTTCCTTGGAAGTCGGATCTATCCCATCGTGGGATGAATTCGCAACACTCTTTACTCGAAAGTTCGGGGATGACAAGACCCTAGAATATTTGGTTATAGAGATTTATTATATGAAAAAAAAGGAAAAGAAAGGGTAAAAGACTTCAACTAAAGATTTTCATATCTAAAAAAAAGAATTCTTGCAACCGTTCTCCTTGTTGAAGAATTGTTGGTGGCATATTACATCAAGGGACTTTCGACTCAAATAGCTATGTGGGTTAAAATGGCTTGCAAGAAAACCCTGCAGGAGGCTTTCACCGAAGCCATCCAGATAGAGAAGGATATGTTTTTCCTTAAATAAAATCCTGACACATTGTTGTAATCTCACAGATCACATAAGGTTACCAATAATACATACTAAAACATACATAAATATAAACAGAGATAGAAGACAAGAACAGATAGAATAGAACAAAATATCTTATTATAATGAGTTCATACAAAGCACAGAACTGAACTGAGTTCTTGTGTGGCTCAACAGCCTAATATATACAAGTTACAAACAGTTACAAAATAACTACCTATCGGTTCGGTGAACCGACACGACTGTTAGTTAGCCGACTTAATTAACTAGTTTAGTCGGTCGACCGACTTAGTTGGTCCATCGACTTAGTCGGCTGACTAAGTCGGTCTTCGTTAAAGCCGACTTATGTCGACTTGCTCCTTCTACATCTCCCCCACAAACAAAACATTTCTTCATCCCGAAGAAACAGGGAGGTACAAAAAATGTGTTGTATGTCGAACCCTGCAACTGCTACTGAGGTGGACTGTGCAGACGGATAGTTGGTCTTCTCTGGACGCATACTTCGACTATTGCTGGTGCAGTGATGGCAAGCTGGTGCTGGAAATCTGTCCATGTCTGCAAGGATTTCTGGATGTCGATCGTCAGAGTAGTAACATTTGAAAGTACCAACATCTTTTCTGCCATGGGCATTTCGACTTTCACAGATCACATAAGGTTACCAATAATACATACTAAAACATACATAAATATAAACAGAGATAGAAGACAAGAACAGATAGAATAGAACAGAATATCTTATTATAATGAGTTCATACAAAGCACAGAACTGAACTGAGTTCTTATGTGGCTCAACAGCCTAATATATACAAGTTACAAATAGTTACAAAATAACTACCTGTCGGTTCGGTGAACCGACACGACTGTTAGTTACCCGACTTAATTAACTAGTTTAGTCAATCCATCGAATTAGTCGGCTGACTAAGTCGGTCTTCGTTCAAGTCGACTTATGTCGACTTGCTCCTTCTACATCTCCCCCATGAACAAAACGTTTCTTCGTCCCGAAGAAACAGGGAGGTACAAAAAATGTGTTGTATGTCGAACCCTGCAACTGCTACTGAGGTGGACTGTGCAGACGGATAGTTGGTCTTCTCTGGATGCATACTTCGACTATTGATGGTGCAGTGATGGCAAGCTGGTGCTGGAAACCTCTCCATGTCTGCAAGGATTTCTGGATGTCGATTTTCAGAGTAGTAAGATTTGAAAGTACCGACATCTTTTCTGCCATGGGAATTTCGGCAATGTTCTCCATGTTGGGACCCAACATTTGGTTCTGTTCTTCTACAGCATCAAGGAGTCTTTTCATCTGTGGGAAAATGTTGTCAACCTTCTCTAAGTTTGGAAGGGCTTGCTGGACCCACTGATGAGCTTCTCGTTCTAGCTTTTGCAGTTTGCTATTCTCCATCACAATCTGCTCTTCAATGGTCTGCCTCATGTCTTCCTCTGTCGACTTACGTCCCTCCAAGGCCTGAATACCTTGTCTTGTCTGCCTGGTCTGGTGATAGACTTGCCCATAATGAGTAGGCCAGTCTCTCAGTACTTCCTCAGTAACAATGGATTCCTCCATATGGTCCTGTAAGACTTTGTAAGCCTCTGAAAATGCAGTGTGCTGGGTCAAGAGGAGTCGGGCGGTCTCTTCCTTTTGTTCTGCTTTAGTCTCTTAGAGATGTGTCTGTATAGTCGACACCATGCCTTCAAAAAGCTGGTATGCTCTTTCCAGGGGTCGATCGGTAGCGTCTTCGACTGGGCCTGGGATGACAGATTGTGCAAGAGACCTGCATTTGCCGAGAAACTCGACCTGTTCTGCCTCCTTGTCTTTGAGATCTTTACTTTTGGTGACCGTCCTCTTCTTTGACTCTTTGGCCAAGGTTTTGAGTAGTTGACTGACCTCTGAGCCGGTTAGCGAACTTGCATCTTTTAAGCTAATCTTCAGGCCAGATGTTCTATGGTGCTCTTTCTTTTTCTTCTGGGTGTCTGTCTGTGGCTCTTGGGTACCTGCAGTAGTTGAAGTGGGATCTGTAGTTGGTGGAATGGAGGCCAAGGGTTTCTCTGCTTGGTTAGGTGGTATAGAAGTCGGGGGTGTTTCTTATTGAGGAGGGGGTATGGGGGATGGTGGTTTTTCTATTTGAGGAGGTGGTATGACCACTTCCGGTTGTGAGGCTGATGGTGGGTTTGGCTATGAATCAGGGGGTGGTGGAGGTGGTGGAGATGATGGTGGTGGAGGTCGAGACGGAGTGGGGGAATGGTCAGGGGTCAAAAGGGTGACGGGACTGTTTGGTGGGCTTTGGTCGGAAGAGATACCTGCTTTCGACGGTGATGTGGGTGGTTCGTTCTGGGCATCGACGTCGATTTGCTCCGTGACAGAATGGATTTCTCCAATCATGTCGCCTCCATCGTCGATCCTGGTAAATGTCGTTGTTTCTTGGGCGTAGATCTGTTTGTTTTCTTTGAGAGGAGTTGTTGTCCGTATTGTCTGTGCCGACTGGAATAGTGCAGGCAGTGTCGCAAAGAAGGATTTAAGCTCAGCATCCTTGTCAACCCTGGATCTTAGTGCCTCCGAAATTTCTCTTTGATATGCTTCCATGGGCCCGCCCAACTGTTTTACCGGTGCTTGTTCTTCGACTACAAGCGTCGGGGATGGAGGAGGGGGGGTCGACACAAGGTCGACGACGTTTTCAGGCGTCTGTTGTGTTTTAGCTTTCTCGGGCCGACCTTCTGGGGCGCTTGCCTCGAGATATCGTTGAAACTAGGTTTCAACCAATACTTTATTGGCACGGGCATCTTCGACAATGTCGACAGCCTCGGCGGCAAGTTCCTCCTCATCGTCAGACGATTCAAGAATAAGCTTGCGCTTACCCCTGCATGTTTGTTGTTTTTGAGTCTTGAGTCTTTTCCTGGCGACCGCTATCTTTTTATCCAGCTTCTTGATGGATATTTTGGATAGGGCATACTCAGGGTCATCCTCTTCGACTTTGCCTGTCGGTTCTTGAGTGGGTTTGATGATTGCTGGAGCTAGAGGAGTTGTCTGTTTCACTATTGGCTGCGTTTGTATTGTTGGTTGTTGTTGTTCTATCGGCTGGGGTTCGACAACTTGTGCAGTCGGAGGTTTGACAGTAATATGTACCCGACTAGTGGTCATGGTCGGGGTATCCTCCGACACAAATGTACTGATATACAGATTAAGCTCGTAGTCCTCCTCCTTCTCCTGGTCTGTCAACGGTTCGATGGTAGAGAAGTCGACCTGTTTGGCAGCCTCTAGAATTGGTACCTTTGTTCCTGCCTATCGGGTCAACTCTCTAAAAATCTGTTCAACTGTCGGGTAGTAGTCGAGGTCCTGTGCTTTGGGGTCTTGACCTCGCATGTACCATACTGATGTATGGTCAAGTGATAACTGGATATGTGAGTCGGCAGGGAGGTTTCGTTGGATGTTTTGGGGCACCCTCCACCTCGTCGTCCGAACCTTTAACTGTTGGAACCAAGTCTCCAAGAAGACTTTCCCCTGTGCCAGCTCATGCAGGGTGCCTTTTTGTGAGAAGGGTTTGAAACGGTGCATTTCAAATCTAGTCGGCTCTCGGAAGACTGGACTGCCTTCTGGATAGAAGTGATACATGACTATCCAGATAATCAGGGAGGGGAATTTGATGATACCTCCCGTCTCCTGGTAGCGTTCACAGATGGTTTTGACCATGTCGGCGACATAGTTTCCCCATCGGTAGACTTTTCCGTTGGTGGCGATTGTGTCGAACGCCTCCAGCATCTCCAATTTAAGGTCGCTGCTTTGACCAGCCAAGGTAAGGGTGATTGCGATGATTTTTGCCACAATTTGTGGTGTCCTGGTCGCAATCTGTCCTATCATTAATCCTTTATAGTTTTTTCCAGTCGGTGTGCCCATAAGTTCTTGGACGAGTCCCTCCTTGATCCCAATTAGGACAAGGTCACCCTTGTTCAACAGACCCGTAAGCGTCAAAATAACATCCCCGGTGATGTCAATCGGCTGGTCGAAGTAGAATCGGCCGTTGTGGTAACGACTAATAATAAATTTAACAGCTGCTTCCTTCGTCCCACCGAAGCTGGCCATCAATGGTGCGTTGGGGTACTGGAGAATGCTGCTGTTCCAGATTTTCTCGGCGGCCTGTGTCATTTTACTTCCTTCATATGCCCACTCTTGGATTTCTGCCCAGAGTTTCTGAAATGGACCCTCCTGGACTTTGGCAGTTTTGATATTCTTCAGTATTTGGACCATGGGTGTGTCCTCTGCCTGTAACTCCTTTGCTTTAGCCGTGGCTCGGGTGAGTTTGGGTGCCATGATGTCTGACTAGTCAGAATTTGAACAAGGTTCGTGGGTGCTGGTCGACAGAGTATGCGAGTGCTCTGTGTGTAAGGGGTGTGGTGAATGAACTTTTGACGGTCCATTATTTATAGGCGTGGGAATGGTGGAGTGTCGAACTGGTTGTATTAATGGCAGAATTGACAGTCCAACTGCAATACTTGAGTGCGATTTGGTGAATCTGGTTCGGCGCTCGAGGCCATTAATGTGTGATGGGACTCTCGAGGTCGACGGTCGGTGTCGGTGATGAAAATGATCGGCATGACTGGTCGATGAAAATGATGTCGGTTGTCGAAGGGGTGACTTGCTGTCATGCTGGGTATTTTTGAGTGTATTGTTTTGTTTTTGGAATTTTTCTCAGTTTTTATAGGTTTTGGGTGACAGTTACGGTCGTTATTTTATTTTATTTATTTTTTTTTTATTTTTTTTTGGGGAATCAGTTTCTGTATCATTTAAGTCGGGCTCCGTTGACGAGCTTCTGAAATACTAGGCCCTGTAATGTTTTTAGTCGGACTGAACCATTGGGGTGGATCTCTTCGACAACATAGGGTCCCATCCATTCTGTGTGCAGTTTCTTTGGTTTTCCTTTTACTCGACTGTTATAGAGTAGAGCAAGGTCTCCGACCGACAAGTTTTTGTTCTTGATGTTACGGTCGTGCGAGGCTTTCTGCTGTTGTTTTTGGATTTCCTGGTGTTGAATAGCCGTAACTCTATGTTCTTCCAGCTTACTGAGTTGGAACAGTCGATCCTTTCTTGCATGCTCGAAATTGATATGTAGTAGTTGAGCTACAATAGGTGCCTGCTGTCGGAAGTGTAGGGGGACGACTGCTTCTTGGCCATATACCAGTCTAAAGGGAGTTTGGTCGGTCGGCCATTTATACGCAGTCCTGTATGCCCATAAGACTGCAGGGATTTTCTCATCCCAGTCATCTTTTTCGGTATTGCATATTTTAGTTAACCCTTTTGTCAATGTTTTGTTGAAGGCTTCAATCGCACCATTCGACTGAGGATGGTATGCTGTACTTTGATAGTGGTCGATGTGAAACTGGTCGGTTAAGTGTTTGATGGTTTTGTTAATGAAGTGTGATCCTTGGTCGCTGATCAGGGTGAGTGGACATCCAAATTGAGTAATGATGTTTTCATAGATGAACCTAGCAGCTACCTCACTTGAACATGTTTCGACAGGTTCAGCTTCTTCCCATTTAGTAACATACTCCACGGCAGTGATGATATATCTTGCACCTAATCGTCGGGCTGGGACAGGAAATGGTCCTATGAATTCTATAGCCCAAATTTCAAATGTGAGACTAGGGTTTACAGAGATCAGGGGAATTTCTGTGCTTAGAAGTGGTCGACCAAGTCGTTGACATCTATCACATCGACTAACAAAATTTTTACAATCTCTGTGAAGTGTCGGCCACCATAATCCAGACTGTTGGATTTTCTTGGCAGTTGTGTCGGCTTGAAAATGTCCTCCTGCAGGTCCATAATGAGCTTCGTGCATGATTTGGTCTCATTCATGGTCGAGTACACATCTTCTAAGGACATCGTCTGACCCCATTTTATATAGAAATCCATTGATGAGGCTATAAGGGGCAGCCTTCATAGCTAGGATTTTCTTTTTCTTAGTGTTCAGACCTTCTGGTGCCTGACCTGTCTCTAAAAACTGATCAATCTCCTCCAGTTCTTCTAGTACCACTTCTATATGAAATAGGTGTGCGTCCGGCAGGTCAACTCCGGTGGGTTCCTCTCCTATGTCGATACGGGATAGGTGGTCGGGCCTGACATTGACCTTCCCTGGTCGGACCACTACTTCAAACTCAAATTCTTGAAAAAGAAGTAGCCATCGACAAATTATTCCATGATGAAGGGGTTTGTTAACAAGGTATTTCAACGCTTGATGGTCAGTGTAAAATATGAAGGGGTTAGCTAACAGTTAATGTCGATATTTTTGAAGGGAAAAAGCCATACCTAGGGCTTCCCTCTCGGTGGTCGAATAGTTCTTTTCAGCCCTATTTAGTTTTCGACTGCTGTAGACTATAGGGTAATCCATTCCATCCTCTCCTGGTTGAGTCAGTATTGTGCCAATAGCTATCCCTGATGCATCAATATGCACATGAAATTTGGTAGACCAATTTGGGAATTTAAGTATGGGGGCTTCGACCAGTTTTCTCTTCAGTTTGTCGAAGGATATTTGGCATGCCTCTGTCCACTTAAATTCTTGATCTTCTTTTAGCAGCTCTTCCAAAGGGTAAGTCATGTCTGAGTAATGTCTGATAAATTTCCTATAATACCCTGTATGTCCCAATAACACCCGAACTTGTTTAGGGTTTATTGGAGGCTTCAAGTCGAGGATGATTTTAATCTTGGCAAAATCAACCTTAATACCATCTTTGCAAACAACATGTCCTAGTAGTATCCCTATGGGGGTCATAAAGATACATTTCTTAATGTTTAATGAGAGTTGTATTTGTCGGCATCTTTCCAACATAAGTCGGATCCATGTGCAGTGATCCTTTAGGGTGGAATATATAGTCCAGTCGTCGAAGTAGACTGCCATGGTTTTATAGATGTATTCCTGGAAAGTTTTTACAACAATTCTGGAAAAGACTGCAGGTGCATTCTTTAGTCCAAAAGGCATAACCCTATAAGCAAAAGAACCAAATTCACAGACAAATTTTGTTTTCTTCTGGTCTTCCTTTGCTATAGGTACTTGGTTATAGCCTAAAAATCCATCTGTGAATGAGTAGCATTCATGGCCTGCCACTTCATTCAAGATTTCATCAGCATAGGGGGTTGGGAATGGATCTGTTAGTGTGAAATTATTAAGTTCTCTAAAGTCGACACAAATTCTTAACCTAGTCGGGTCATGTTTCTTAGGCTGTACGACCATGGGGCTTTCCCATTCCCACTGGTCGATAGGGTAAATGATTCCTGCTGCTAACATGTTGTCTATTTCCTTCTTAACTATTTCCTTATACTTATGAGCTAGTTTATAAGGTCGTTTCTTAACAGGTCGAACATCAGGTTTAGTATCTATTTTCATCTTTCCCATTTCCTGTACTAGTCCTTTTAAGTCGTTGTAGTCCCGTGCAAAGACATCTTGGAACTCTCTAAGTAGGTTTATGATTTCAGTGGTTTGATGTTCGTTCCAATAGTCTCCAATATTATCTATCTTTGGACGGTCGTCATTTGAAATGTCGACCTCCTTGGTTTTCACTTTTGCATCCAGCCACTCTGGTGCTTTAGCGTCATTGATTAGCCGACTTCCCTCTTTGAACTGTGAGAATGTAGCAGGAAAGTAGGCTGCAGTCATTTTGTCAATGTCGAGTTTATCTGTGGTCTCGACTTTCAAGATGGAATAGATAGGTTTGTTAGTTTCACTGTGGTCAAGGTTCCATTTGAAGCTCTTGCCTGTGGTGTGTTCATTTTCTAAGTGCAAGCGGGTCGACTGTGGTCAGGATGTAGTTTGTATATTATTACAGTCCTTAACCTGTCGATGGGTCGGGTAGGGTTGATTGACAGTCGGTTGGAGGAATTGATTGATTTGTTGTGCTGTCTCATCCAATTTTTCATTTTGAGGTGTAAACTAGAAGTCTTTGATAAATTTTTCTCTCAATTCCTACCAAAAGAAGGTTTCTCCCCTAGCTTCCTCCATTTTGTACCATTTGTTAGGTAAGTCGTCTAAGGTTGAAGGAAACAAATGGGGCCAGGCTCTCTCGTCTTTGTAACCAAGTCTTTTACACTCCTTTTCACAAGTCCTAATGTGGTCTTCTGGGTTCTGGCCTTGAGTGAAGATAGGGATTTGGGCTTCCGGTGTTAACTTATGCCCACCAAACCGTTCGAAAAAGAAGGTTGAAGCAGTTGTCCAGGTCTGTAGTTTTGATTGATGGGTATCCCACCATCTAGCTGCTTGACCTGTAAATGTTTCCACTAAGCTTTGCAGTCGACCATGTTCTCCAATATTTTTAGAGACTTGTTCTACATGCATGACTAGGGAGTCCCTCTCCTTATACTGGGGTAGTTGACTATTGTTTAAGTTCGTGGGTTGTAAGGTAGGGCGTTTCCGGAGTTTTTTTTCAAAAATTTTAGGTATAATTGATACGATGAAGCACTGTCGGGTGGGTTTTTTCTGTACTGTTTGAATAGTCCAGCACCCTCTTGCTTGTGTTTCATAGTTTTATATCTCCCAGTCATAGAGTTCAGCGTCTAAATTATACCCGACTGAGTCTGGGTTACCTAAGTAAAGCTCCCCTTGGGCCTTTGGTTCTGTGTAGTCAGTATTGTTCTGGATCTGATAAAGTTTTCGGATATCGACTTCCTCATCAATCGGTTCAATCCAATATTGTCCTTGGGATGGATTGATAGGTACTATGACCTTTTGTCCATTTCCTTTGAGCTTAATACGTTCTTTGTCTAAAGAGATAGAATCTTTCATCTTTCGACCCCAAGGTCGACCTACAAGGGCTGGGAAGGAGCTAGATCCTTCCTTTGGGTCAATAATTTCAAAATCAACCTTGGTTGATATTCCTTTGATGGTTGTGTCTACATTTTTCCAAACCCCAATGGGTTCAATGAGACCTTGGTCGGCTAGTTTTAGATAAATGCCTGACTCATAGAGTCGAGGTCTTCCCATCTTTTCCCATGTGTCCCGGGTCATAATATTTACCCGAGACCCGAAATCAAGCACCACTTGTCGGACATGAAAACCTTCGATTTCCAGGTCGACTAGAGGGTCGACATCGTTTTTGTCTTTTTGATTTAGGTTGCAAATGTTCTTAGTTTTTTTTCAGGGTTAGTACTTTTGATTTGATGCAATAAATCAATGAAGTGGGCTACCGACTCATCTGTTTGAATGAGATGGGTTAACTATTGTGCCCTGCTAAGTCGACTGTGAATAATGTCTTCTTGCTGTGCGATGTTTTGAAATATGTGTGATGCCTCTTGATAGGTGTGTTTTTGTTTTACAGGTTCTGGATAATTATTTGTGTCTTGTATTTTGCTAATTTGGGGGTTATCAGGCCCTGTTTTTGTGCCTTGACGAGTAACAATATGCATATTTTTAGTATGTAATACATCATGCTTTTGTACACAGGACAAGACATTAACATTCTTTTTCATATTAATTTTTTCCAACATAGTAGGACAATCCTCCAAGGAGTGATCGCCTACTCCACAATGCGTACAGAATTTCAGGTCAGTTCTGTCCTTGTACGGACAGTCTGCGCATCTGTGCCCCTCTTTATAGCAAATGAAGCACTGGCTGGGTCGATGAGTGCGTATGTCTCGATTCCCAACGAATCGACCTCTTCCAAACCCTTGTTTTCGATTTTCATACCGACGTTCATATCTTCGGTTGTTAGCTTGTTGCCCATTTTGATTGTTTGGATTGCTTTGCTCATTATTCTGTGCTACTGCGTTGGTTTGGTAGACGGCCTGGTAGTTCTGTCTATTTTTATGGTTCAGTTGACAGTCGGCCGTGTTGTGGCTTTTTGTCTCGCAGATGGCACACCAGGAGGCCTTTCCATTCTTCATGTTGTATGGACATTCAGCTGTAGAATGGTCTCCACGCTCCTGGAAGATGTCACAAAACGCTTTAGTCTGCACAAAACGGACATCTTGTCGGCTGTACTGCTGTCGACAAGTATCTTTTGAATGATCGACCGTCGAACAGTTTGTACACCAGATCTCTTGATTCTTCAGGGTCAACTCTTTTAAATACTTCTGGACATTTTCTAGCTGTTCCTCCAAGCGGTGGTTTGTTGGATATGCAGGGATATCTTCGTCCATCTCGACCTGCAGAGCTTTTGTCAGGGCGTCTTCATATGTCTTGAAAGTTTCCAGATTGATATGTCGGTGAACTTTCTGTGATAGACCTACAAGGAACCATTGAATTAATAATTCTTCATCAATAACATAATCTAGTTGGCTCAATAGGTCCTTCCAACGTTTGTCATAGTCGCGGACAGTTTCTCCTGGCTTCTGTTGGGTTGTTTTCAACTTTTTGGCTGCCAGGTGCTTAGCGTCTGGGGTTTTGAAAAAGGATAGGAAATGTGCCTTTATCTCTGCTTTGGTTTATTTGGGGGTCCTTTCTGTGAATGTCATGAACCTTGTCAAGGCTCGTTTGCGTAGGGCCCCTGTGAACTGGGCCATCTGTCGTTCTTCATCCGTGACCTGGTTTTCTTCCCAGGTCGACTCACAGACGAACCAATGTCGTCTGGGGTCTTCATTCCCCTCGTAGAGAGGAATGTGAGCAGTGCCGTGACCCATGCTTGAATCACTATCACTACTCTCAGAAGTTGGCGGGGTGGGTGGTGTGGGTGGTGGTGAAAGAGGTGGGGTTGTTGATATAGTCGAACCTGTGGGGGTGACGATGGGGTTTTGGTCGACGGAACTTATGCTTCCGTCGGTGGTCGATTCTTTGGCGCCATACAGTGGATTGTTGTGGATGTGTACTGTCGATGTTCCACTGTCACTGTCACTCTGTGTGCGCAGGTTGTCTTCTTTGAGTTCTTCTAGAGTTGTATGTGGCAGGGGGGTGCTCCTTCATGTGTTGGTAGGAGCAAGTGGATACTCCGAAAGGAGGGTGCTGTTTGAAAGGTCACCCAGTTCCCTTCGACCGGTCGGCGTATGACAAGTTGTCATCTCGGGTATGGTTCATCACCTAGTTGACTCCAGATTGTGATGTCACCAGCTCTCAATCACAGGTCGTCTTCAATAATAGTTTGTATTACGGTATGTGGATTGGCTGGGGACAGGGTTACTTCATCGGGAACCCTTATTTGGAGAGATTCTTGCTACTCTATCCACACTTCCTCATCCTTAGGGGCCATCTCTTCCTCTACGCCTTCTTCGTGTCGGTCATGACCCGACTCTGGCGGATTCTCAGCTCAGTCGGTCTCCCTAGGGTTTTGTTCTCGACGCAGCTCGTCGGCTCGTTCACGTCTGGCTTCCCTTATTTGATGTCGTTCGTCCCTCTCGATTTTCTTAATGTCCGACATACTTTCATACAATACTATTCCTTCAGGTCCTCTTTGGTCGACTGTTCATTACTGGCTTGGTCGACTAGGATCCACTATGCTCCCTCTCCGACACACGACCAGCTACCCCCCCATAGCCTACCCGATGCTTTTTAGAAAGCTTGGATAGTGCTGTCTATTTGCTCAGAAAGTATTCCCACTCCCTTTCAGCGATGAATTTCTCCCACTTCTTTTGCTTCTCTGCCCAGTTGGTGTTTGATGGCGGTTCGTACAATGGTGGTCGAGGTTCGACGATATGGCCTTCTCCTTTCTCTATCAAGAACTTGAACAGCAGGGTCGGTAAGGAGCACAGAAATTGGTCAGTGAAATCTGTGTAGAATTTGGCTTTTACAGTTTCCACTGAGGTTCTGTCTTCGATTGCTTGCTCTTCACAGAAGTCGTCGGCGATCTTCTCACACCACTCCGACAGATTAGTTCTACCCCCCTGAATAAGTTTCTCCAGCAACTGTTCTTTTTTAGTTGCATCGGTATTTTTCATCCAGGAGTTGCTTCAGTAATTGTGGCATGGATTCGACAAACTTCTCGTGTGTCTCAGTGAAAAATCTGGCTTTGGCTTCTGCAACTGTTAGTCTGTTCCTACGTGCGTAATTTTGTAAGTAATTGGCAATCTTACGCTCCCACCGGTCCTTGATCTCCTTCTCTGGTATCATATGTGAGCATATATTCTAGACATGTACTACCAGCAACGGAACCAATGTTGTAATCTCACAGATCACATAAGGTTACCAATAATACATATTAAAACATACATAAATATAAACAGAGACAGAAGACAAGAACAGATAGAATAGAACAGAATATCTTATTATAATGAGTCCATACAGAGAACAGAACTTAACTGAGTTCTTATGTGGCTCAACAGCCTAATATATACAAGTTACAAACAGTTACAAAATAACTACCTGTCGATTCAATGAACCGACACGATTGTTAGTTAGCCGACTTAATTAACTAGTTTAGTCGGCCAACCGACTTAGTTGGTCCATCGACTTAGTCGGCTGACTAAGTCGGTCTTCGTTCAAGTCGACTTATGTTGACTTGCTCCTTCTACACACATTAGCTATGTAGAAATCCACCTCCCACAGCAAAATTGAAAATGTTCCCAAAACCACTACTACAAATCGTGATCCTTTCAACATATTTGACATGAAGAAACTTCTCCAAAAAATTTCCAATGATATGGTTGATTTAAATAAAAATAGTAATGAAAATCAAACTAATAATAGGGGATTTGCAAGGCCACCTTTCAGGAGACCTAATCAACCTCTCCAAAATCCACCACCTCCCAATCCCAGTGAAGGATTCACCTTGGAATAAATTTTCTCCTTTTTGAAAGATCTAGCCACATGAAAACAAGATGCCCCCGAATCCTCTCATGATCGAACAAACCAAGAATCACAATCATCACAAGAAAAATAAGAACAAGACCAGCAGGTCAGTGCTGTAAGTTTCTTTTCTGAGGAAGAAGAACCTAAGATAGTCTTGAATTTTCAGCATCCTCACAACACTAGGTAAAAAGGCCAATCCTCTTAGGAACCACCACCTTCAACACCAATTCCCAATAAAGGTAAAACTATCTCGCAAAAGGATATTGTCATTCCTGAACCAGAGTACAATTTGGCTAAATATTTGAAAAGATTCAAAGCTAATATCTCGTTATTTGACATTCTTAAAATCCCTCTATAAGAGATTTGCTTCCTAAAAGTATGATAATCAAATAGCCAAGGGAAACTCAAAATAACAACCTTGACTCTTATGCTAAATCAAATGATCAGAAACCTGGAAGTAAATGGATACCTCCTTTCTTTCTTACATTTGTGATTTTCAATAGGAATATGAACAAATGCATGATAGATTCAAGTGGCTCATCAAATGTGACACCTCTCTCTGTATGTAAGAAATTAAATGCAACTTGGGAACCTTTCCCTATTCAAATTGTCCAGCTTGACAGATCTAAAGTAAAAGTAGTCGTAAGAGTGAGAAATGTTTTATTGAGATTGTCTATTGATCCCAAGATCCACTAGACAATAGACATCGTGATTGCTGACATCCCAGAAACTTACAGAATGTGGCTAAGTAGAGATTGGTCCAAAACGTTGAAAGGTTACTTCACCACTGATTAGTCTCACCTATGGCTACCCCTCAATGGAAAACCCATTAAACTTAATATCAGTAGGAAACCATTTATGAAGCAAACAGTTACCGACCTTGATGGCTTGAATGAATCTATCTCTTACTTCAGCACTCACTTTGAACACTTCACGTTTGACACATTCTTTGGATAGTTTCCTGCTGATTCTTCACCAATCAAGAATGTATAGAACTAGTCACAAATTTCCCATGTTATGTTTGTACCATTCTCTGGCACCATTTTTCACAATGTATATAATGTTAGTACTAATTTTAGGATTGACCCTATTGCATGGACTTTATATTTTGATGGCTCCAGGTCTAAAGATGGGGCTGGTGTACGTTGCATCCTAGTTGATCCAAAAGGGACCAAATATGATTGCATGCAGAATCAAGTTTGAACGCACAAATAATGTAGCTGAGTATGAAGCACTGGTTCAAGGACTCAGGAAATCCATTGACATGGGTGCGAAGGTAATTGAACGTGTTGGAGATTCTAAGATTATAGTGAAGTAGATGAGAAACCAGATACATTACATGTCTCCTCATTTAATTAAATATCAAAAGCTGAAAAGGGATCGTGACTAAATCTTTTTCAGCAGTCAACATCAACTCAGTCCCTAGATCACAGAATTTTGATGTTGATCTTTTGGATAATACTCCATCTAGGTTGATTCCACCAGAAGGTTTCTCCCTAGAAACATTTTTAATTAAGTTGGTGTATAGGCCTTCCATTCCAAACAATGTGACGAACTGGAAAGTCTTTGACATTGATCAACAAATATTGCACTTTGTCTCATCCCAGGACACCTTTCAAGGTATGGAAATTGATGAGGCTGAACATGATAAATCCTTGTCTTATCATTCTAACATTATCCCTAAATTGGTCATACTCTTAGAGAAATTTTACAACCTACAAGACAAGTTCAAACAAACGACCAACTGTAATACCCATAGTTCATCCCTTAACTATGAACCTGTCAACTTTGGAACTAAACAGAATCCTCGTTTCATCAACCTTGGGGTTAATTTCTTTGATTAAGAAAGGCGATATTTTATCAATTTGCATAAGGATTCCAAATACGTCTTTGTATGGATGTACGATGAAATCAAAACCTTTGACACTAGTATCATGCATCATAATATCCCAATGAAACTAGAAGTAAGACCTTACCAACAGAAGTTGAGGAACATGCATTCCAACTTGGAACCCTCGATGAAGAAAGAGCTTGATAAGTTATTGACAGCGTAAATTATATTCCATGTCATACATAAGTGGTGGATTTCTAACTTGGTACCCGTTTGAAAGAATAACGAGGAAATCAGGCTCTGCGTCGATTTTAGAAACTTAAACAAAGCCTCCAAGAAACATAACTACCATGTTCCTCCCATGGAGAAGATCCTATAGAAGGTAGGTGGGACTAAGATGTTTGCACTCCTTGACGGATTCTCAAGCTATAACCAAGTCCTAGTTTCAAGACCCCTTGGGGAAACTTCGCTTACAAGAGAATGCCTTTTGGGATGATAAATGCAGGAGCCACATTCTAGAGAGATATGGATATAGCTTTCAGAGGGTTGATCCATAATTTTGTCATCGTATACTTAGATGATATTACAATATATTCTAAAAAATGACATGAACATTTCTCTTCTCTGAAATGGGTTTTCAAATGCTGCAGGAAGTACGGGATTTCACTCAACCCCAAGAAGTCTATATTCACAGTCACAGAAGGTAAGCTCTTAGGTTTCATTGTTTCTAAGGAAGGAATGATTATCGATCCGGAGTGCACTAAATCCATTTCAAAGATTGGTCTCCCTGGTTCATGGAAAGCCATGCAATTATTCATGGGTAAGATCAATTTTGTTTGCAGGTTCGTGCCAAATTTTGCTTAGGTTGTTAATACATTACAATAGTTAGTTAAAAAAGATGCACAGTTTAGGTGTTCTGAGGAATAAAGAAATTCCTTTGTTGAAATTAGGAAATCCATTGCAGAAGCACCTGCTCTGATGTCTCCATAGTTCAATAAAGACTTTATCCTATACACTTTTGCTACTAACTTTTCCTATGCAGCTGTCCTGACATAGAAACATCATGACGATGCTGAAATCCCCATTTATTTTATGAGTTCAACATTCAAGGGAGCCAGACATAACTATTCTCAAGTCAATAAACATGCTTATTCGGTTTACAAATCAGTAAAGCATTATAGACTGTACCTGTTAAAGTCATAGACTAAGGTGATTGTCCCTTATGCGACCATTTGAAATGTTCTAGTTCAGAAATATTTAGGTGAGAAGAGGGCTCACTAGATGACATCATTGCAAGAATATGAATTGAAAATTAGACCAACAAAAATTTTCAAAAGGCAAGGTTTGTGTCTGCTTATTGCTTAGTCGAACGACCCAGAAAGTCAGCAGATTAAGTGGGAGAAGGAGGAGATTATACCCACAGGTTCTATTAATGCCATTTAAACTACAACATCTGAATGGTACGATCATATTAATTTTTTTCTAAATCATGGATTTTGCCCTGAAATTCTTGACCCAAAAATACGTAGAGCTTTAAGGTTAAAGTCAGATCCATATCAATTTATTCATGGTATTTTGTTTAGAAATAACTATGATGGGGTTTTTATTGTATGTTTAGATAAGGACCAAACTGATGATATCCTTTCCCAATTCCATGCAGGACCTGGAGGAAGGAATTTATCAGGAGAGATGACAGCTCACAAGATCATAAGTGCCCGACTTTGTTCAGAGACACCCAGTCTTACGTTAGGAAATGTGAGCATTGTCAGAAGTGTGCTGGAAAAGTTAAAAAACTTGTTTTCCCTTTAGAGCTAGTAGCAGTCCAGTTCCCATTTCAACAATGGGGATTGGATTTTGTCGAACTTATTAACCATGTTTCTTCACTACAACACAAGTACATCTTGATAGCCATGGATTATTTTACCAGATGGGTTGAAGCAGTCCACCTCAGATAGTGCAATACAAACCAAGTGATATCTTTTCTGGAAAGTCAAATAGTCACTAGGTTTGGTGCCCCTGAATATCTAGTTTTTGACAATGCATCTTATTTCATGTCCATTGTCTAACACACTATGACCTTGAAAAAGGGATTAAACTCAAGTTTTATATGAATTATTATCCACAAGGCAATGGGCCTGCTAAATATTCTAAGAAGAACTTGATAAAAATTCTAAAGAAAATAATGGCCTCTCAATAAATATTGGCACACCCAAATTTACAATTCTCTTTGGGCAGACCAGATTACCCCAAAGGTAGCCATTGGGAATTCCCCTTACTATCTAGTTATGGAAAGTAATCCATTCTACTATCCAATCTTACTATCCTTTCATTACAACTAGCCCAATCTATTCAAGAAGATGATTCATCTCCACTCCAGGACAGGATTGATACTTTTCTTAAGTTAGAAGAATATAGAGAAAAGTCAAAAAACAAACCGTATCAACATCAACATATAGTTAAAAGGTGGTTCGATGAGAAATATTCTTCTGATAGAGATTTTTCAGTAGGGGATTTGGTGTTGAGGTGGGATAAACAACATAAGGACAATAAAGAATATACCAAGTTTCAACACCTTTGGCTAGGACCTTTCATTGTTACAAAACATATTGTTCCTAGCACTGCTCGGTTGTAGACACTAGAGGGAGTCATTAACACTTACCCAGTGAATGTTTCTTTGCTCAAAAATTATTTTGTTTGAACGAATGGATATGTTATGTATATAGGTTTGGTGTGTTCGTTTTCCTGATTCCTTTGTTTTGATTTATTTTCCTGATATCAGTAGGTGTTTTAATAATGTCTGCACATTTGGGAATGGTGGTTGATCAGTTTGTCTCAAGATTAGAGTACTCTAATTTTTAAATATATTGTCAGTTTCAAAAAATTTCATCCTATGTCAGGATTGGTTTCATATAGAATGGACAACCAATAAATTGCAGGATTTTAGATTGATACATTCTCATCCTATTCAATATCTTTACATATTATCTATTCGTGTAATTGGGGTTGTGGGAGTAACTGGTTGTTCTTATCTCAACTTTCATTAGTGCAATATCACATATCATTATAATATGGTCAGCCCTATCTACTCTGGATCCTATCATAGTCACATTGAAAATTGTTTTTTGCTAATAATTGTGGATTGCAATATGGGGGTTCTTATAACAAGCCATCCCATTAGGTTCATAGATTCTTGGTGGAATGACATCTTCACCATCAAAATGGGGAGGTGACTTTCAGTCTTTGCTGAAATATGGAAGAACCTATCATAGGTCAGTTCATTCATGATTTGCAAATCATCAGTGAGTAACGCTACTATTATGTGGACACCAAGCCATGGTAGTGTCTTGTAAATCACACTCAAATAAATTATGTTTGCTCTCGTAAGGAAATTGTTGTACATAAGGATAGGGGGGGCTTATTACAAGTCAACTCTGCCATGATCATAGGTTTGATGTTGGACTGAAATTGGGATTAGATGGTTATCATGCCATGATAGTTTCTTTCAAGGATACAGCTGGAAGACAAGGGGTCTCTTTATCAAGCTGGCTTGTTCAGTTTACATATCAGGCTTGTGAATGGCATCAACTACCAAATCGAGGAAGTGGTATTATGTCAATGAAGTCTTACAAGTTTTTCTTTGAATATATATATATATACAAATAATCAAGGTGACCTATGTTGTGGATGTCTGGAGTAGTCTTAGGTTTGTTCCCGGTTTTAACTCAAATTGTATGCCTATGCTTTCCTGAAGGTAAGGGATCCTTATTATTTCTTACACCTCCTTATCATATTTGTATCATTCTTAATGGATCATGGATGGGAATACATCAATCATTTTGGTAACTCTACTCATTGGTTGCATTCTTATGTAAATATTTCCTAAAATTTCATGCTGAAATATTTGTTTACTGACATGAAGTTTCTTTGAAAGGAAGTTCTTATTTAAAGAGATAACTGGTTTTTCCCAGCCAGTCACCATTTGTTGTAGCTATAACAGATCCCATGTTTTATCCAAAACATGGGAACCCCAACTTTCATATGCATAGGTAATGTTCAAATTCCTTAGTCATTTTTGAGGTTCCCATGGGTTTCTATGTCTTTGTCATGATCTGATTTAGTTAACTTTTTGAGAATTTATGGATGTTTTGTGTGTTTTTATGCGTTGTGAAAAGAACAGATTTTTCCCTAAAGTGTGTTCTTTCCGCAACTTGCAACCCATAATGCAGATTGCAAGAGATTGGTTTTACATTTGGGGTTTCTCCATCCCACAACCCACAACCCACACTACGGATGGCAGGTGCGGAGACCTTTTTTAAATAATCACGGTTTGTCATCCCACAACCCGCAACCCATAATTTCAGATTGGGAATTGCGGGGAGTAGTTTAAATTTTGATTGGTGTTGTGTGTTTCTGCCACCCGAAACCCGCAATTTATGTATTGCGGGCTGCAAGAACTCTCATACTCGTTAGCTTGCTAAAGTTTTGAACCCGCAACCCACAATTTGCAGATTGTGGGTTGCAGAAAAGTTAATAAAATTGAAATATCGCAACCTAATTTCGCATCCCGCAATATTTGATCCCGACCGTCCATTTCTTTTAATCCTACGGCCATGAATTCGACTAGCTAAAATCTATAAATATATGGGTTTTTTTATTTTCCTTATCATTTTCATTATCGAAAATTATCTTGTTGTGTGGAATTTTACAGCGAATATTACCAGAGTTCATTTTCACAAATTGCGGTCAATTTGTGTTGTTTTTTCTGTCATTTCCACTATTATTGTTTATTGTTGCTCTGTTTTTCAATTTGTTTTGATTTCATGTTTATGTGTTCAAGGAGAGCTAATAAAATTTTCAAAAATGACATGAATTACCCATTGTAAGAACACTCACAAATACATGCTGACCAAAGACCCGAACTTAATTCAAAATGACTGGCCGAAAGTGTATTCATTTTTTGACAATGATGACCTATCAGATATTCAAAATGACCAGTTAGCATACCAGAAAATTAGGGATTCCATTCTACATGCCATTACTATTAGGACTGCTATCCTTCCCTATACTGACGCAATTAAATGGATTGTAAACCATGCAAACCCCAAATATTGATTGTTTAATGATAGCATAGTGTCAGGGAAAGATACCTTTTTTCCTGATGTTTTTACCAGATCTTATGCTCTCAAACCGTCTGTTCAACCCCTTAAGGATGAATTCTCCCAATCTTCTAATACTAAGTTTAACTTTAACGAAATGTTGAAATCCTGGATGAATGATCCCATCAAGTTCTCGTAGAGGGATGGCAACCTATACCCGTTCACCTAGTTTATATATCCCTATTCCTTATTGGAAACCATGCTTTGTAGGATTTATGGTCTTCCAAACTGTTTTGTTTTTAAATCTAAGTGGGATCTAGTAGCTCACCATGTCCTAATAATTGGCGAGTCTTTCCCTTGGGTGTCTATCCTGTCATTGGAACTCAAAACAACCATTCAATACTATAAGAAAGCTACAGCCAGGAAGAAGTCGAATTTCTTATTTTATGCTTTTGTTATCTCCCAAATAAATTTATTTTTATTTAGTTCACACAAAATAATTCATTTCGATAGTATGAAGGATATGAAGGTCACTGACAAATTTGAAAGCCTCTGTTTTTTTTATTTGGATGAAAATTTCACAAGTGTAGCTTTCGGTGGCTTGGGCGAGGATCAGAACATCTCATTGTCCATTGAAAGATGGAAGATAAATAGCAGGTGGAAGACCCCTTCGGCAGATAGGCGTATTGCTGAAATTGTTTACACCATCGAAACATTTTTCAAACATCAATCGGAAGTTGTTAAGACTTCAGATCGACAAGCTAGTTCTCAAAGGTGCTGCAACGACGAAGGAAATACAGACTAAGAGTTCTAATGGAGAGAGGTTTTGAGTTCCGATTGCAGATGAAATCAGTTCGGGACTCAAAAAATTTAACAAATCAGTGAGTTAGTTCTCAAAGGTGCCACAACGGCGGAGAATATAGTGACTAGGAATTCCGATTCAAACTTCGAATGACCTCCGACAGTGATGAAATCATATCAGAAGAACTAAGGATTAAGAAGCGGTGAGGTAAAGTTGAAATGTGCCGAAATGTCAGTGATATGAAAAAATAAAATGCTTCCAAAGTCAAGTAACAGAAGTTGGAACTTGAAAATACTAAACTACCGTCCAAATAATTCATTACGGAGCCACAATGGTGAAAGAGAAACTTACTGTGGGTTCCGAAACAATACAAACTCATCAGCGTTGGAACTTGAAAGGACTAATTATTGGTGAGCTTGTTCCTAAGGGAGTTGCAATAGCGAGAAGCAGATTGACTACGGCTTCCGATCGATGACAAGAAACATGCCGATAGCACTACAATAGATGAACACATCGGTGATCGGAGGGTATAAAGACTAATCGCCGGAGAATTAGTCCTCTAAGGAGCTGCAAGGGCGGAAGATATACCTGACTACCGGTTCTGCCGTAACAGGAAATCATCGATGATCAGAGGACCTAAAGACTAATCGTCGAAGAGTTTGTAACCAAGCAACACCACGATGATCAGAAGAACTACATACTAATCGTCGGCACAATAGTCCATTAAGGAGCCACAACTGCGACGAACATTCAAGCTTGAAGTGCCGATGGGCTAGAGGAAACAGATTTCGATCGCCAATGTAGAAACTATCATGAGATAAAGGTGGAGAGTGGTAGCATAGATACTTAGAGTGCTGATGAGCTAAAAGAAAAATCCCCGATCGGTGACAGTGGCGGTAAGTTGGTAAACTATGGAAACGTTGGGACTTGGAGGGTCGAAAATACAGCGATATTCATATTTGGGTTGCCAATGTGATAGAAGAAATCTTTCGATCAATGACAACGGTGGTAAAGTGCGGGAAAATAGAGACTTGTAGGGCCGAAACTATGGCGACGAGATGGAGAAAATCTAGCGGATTAAATGAGGAAAATCACTTCAGTAAACGCAGAAACACTGGTTGTTGGCGGGAACTTCACAGTAAACCCTTCATTGTGATTATCAGTGACCACTTTAGTCATTTAAAATTCACTCAGTGAAATAGATATTTGCAGTAGATAAACAAAAAGTTATCAAGGGTTTGAAGCCCTAATCAGGAAAAACTATTGCTTTCAATTATTTTTATGTAAACAGATTGGACTTTCAGGATCTGTAAATTTTGTAAGAGGCTATAAAGCCCATGATTTTTTGATTAATAGAGGTTCAAATTTTGGGATTTATGAGCCAATAATACTTTCAAGCTTCTCATTTTACTTATTCATGGTATAAGCTCTTTTGTTGTGATCTATTCAGCCATCATCTCTTTCTTTGCTATGTTTATGCTTGAATGTGCATTCAGGTTAATTTCAGATTTATTGAAAAGCCAATAGTTGTCATCCTATTGTTCTATTACTGATATTTGATTTAAAAATACCATCCTCAGCAAGATTTAGACGTTTATACGCATGTGTTATGTGTGTAAGTCTGCCATCCTGGTGAGCTCTCCATCCTTGCACCTTATAGTCGAATTTCTAAGCAAATTGCAACTAAAATCCTTGTAAAAGAGTGAGTCTGATGCATGCCTTCAGAGTGGAAAGGTTACATAGGTCAACTGACTTGACCCATATCTAAAAACCCTAAAAAACATTGTAAGTTACTAGGCATCCTCGAGCTACAACCTATAGGAGTTTCCTGGAGTGATAACAAATTGGCGCCATTGTCGGGGAGAGGAGATTGAAGCTCAGCTTCCCTGGGATACGACATAGATCCATGCTTTGATGATAGATAAGGATTGGACATTATTAAGGTTCTAATCATCTATCTGGAGACTCCATTGATATAAGGTGGCTTCAAGAAGACCAAGTACCAGAGCAAACCCAAAGGGGGCACCAACAACACCTGTTTTAGATCCAGAAGAAATCTTGAGGAAAGATAGGGCTTTACTAAGACAAACTAGCAGTGCTGCACGAAACACTGCATCAGGTATTTCAAGAAATATTTATACTATTATTTATTTTGCTGAAACTCTTAATCCCCAGGAAATTTCAGATCAAAAAATAAAATAAAATAAAATTTGGGCATCTGCAAGAACTGTTGCTTGTGAAGATCTCATCCCTGGCGACTCCATGAAAAACGAATTTAGTGGCGAATCCATAATATCAAGATGTCAAAAGCATTTTCTACTCTTTTGGCTCACAGGTTTGCACCTCTTGACTTCTCTTTCATTCCTAGTTTCCGACATCCAGTGCCTGATATGTACGAATGGGGAGATTTTTTACCTGTCTTTAAGGAGGAGGAAGAAGACAATCCTGCAGAAGACCTCGTCAGGTTTCACGAATGCATGGATATCTTAGATCAGCAACATGAAGATGTTCATATGAAGATGTTCATGTATTCATTACATGGTGATGCACATTAGTGGTATTTTTCTTTACCTCCTTCCAACATTTCATCATTGAAATATTTTCACCGAGCATTCACTGAGCACTGTAAAAGGTACTATTCAGAGG
Organism: Pseudotsuga menziesii; assembly: GCA_001517045.1. Lineage (NCBI taxonomy): Eukaryota > Viridiplantae > Streptophyta > Pinopsida > Pinales > Pinaceae > Pseudotsuga > Pseudotsuga menziesii. Next base: position 403,649 of record LPNX010038068.1, on the reverse strand, counting down.
AGTTTGCATTCGATAATTGTTGTGAAGAATATAAGTTGCATTCTCAAGATGAAAGGGTAAATAGAGAAGAATATCTCCCTCAAGAGCTACCTCATCTCTCTTATGATCTTCACAATGAGGTACTTTCCCATAAACATAAACTAGAAATGAATTATAAAGGATTCGAAGGTTTTCCTACCATCATTAAATCTAATTGTGGTGAACTTGAGGGATTCATTTCTTTAACTACACATGGAAATGATCAGCTTTCTGCTGGCCAAATGATCATTGAAATCAGTCAGGCTAGCTCGCAGTTTCCAGATTTGCAAATCAACGAAAGTTGCAGTAACCAAGAGGAGCAAGATTTCCAGGGACTATATAATCTCCAACTAGAACATCAGGAAGATATTCCTTCTCCTTATGAACATGTGGCTTCAAATCATGACAAGGAACTAGGTAATATTTTTCCAAATCTGTTTCAAAATTTTATTGCTGATACTCCTATACAAGAGCCTTCATCTCTGTCATTACGATATTATCTTAACGCTCCTATATCCAAAAAATACAGTGATGAGGAAGAACAGGTTAAAATTTGTGAAGACTTATTGTTTAGGCAAAATTCATCTAGTTCCTCTTTTCAGTAGATAGGTGATTAGAAAGGTGTGAATGCTATGAAAAATGCTTGTTATGAATCTTCTGCTCAAAAGTATAATACATATCTTTTTAGTTTTGGTATATCCTACAAATATATTATTGTGTAAGAGGAAATTGTTAGATGAGATAAGCCAGCCTATCATCATGATGAATTCAGATTATGTGAAGAGGAGCAGAAAGATTCAGATCAACTGTTGAGCTTGCATTTTTATCAGACAAAGGTTGAGCAGTCCACATTCAACATTAACATCAGTGGAGGAAAGGATCAGCAACATAAAAAGGTATTTCTTGTTGGTTTTTATGATCCTGTTGCTGACTATCTGGAACTTATAACCAGCGTAGATATCAAAATATTTTTTAGAAGATGGCTCGTTCCGTCACCCTTCAAAACTACATTGATGTATGCTAGGGTTTCATTTATTTTTTGGGTCAAGATCAGGGATAAGTTCAGCAAATTAGCTTCTGACCTGGCTTCATTGGAAGCATGATGTCACATGATAATAAGGATCTACTGATTAGAATTAGGAGTAGGAGTAGATAGGAAAATAATCTCTTAATATGAGCAGCTAGGTCATTTTTAGTTGTTTTCATGAACAAGCAAAGCAGGCTACATGAAGGGTGTAGCAGATCACTTATAGAAGACAAATGACTCCATGCCCAATGGAACACTAGAAGCTAGCTTTAATTATTCTTTTTCAGCAAAGGCATTTTGGTCTGGGGTTCTTGGGACCTAACAGGGAGGTTCCCATCCCCGAGTAGGAGCCAGATGTTATCTCCCAAATAAATTTATTTTTATTTAGTTCACACAAAATAATTCATTTCGATAGTATGAAGGATATGAAGGTCATTGAAAAATTTGAAAGCCTCTATTTTTTTTATTTGGATGAAAATTTCACAAGTGTAGCTTTCGGTGGCTTGGGCGAGGATCAGAACATCTCATTAGCCACCGAAATATGGAAGATAAATAGAAGGTGGAAGACCCCTTCAGTAGATAGGCATATTGTTGAAACTGTTTACACCATCGAAACGTTTTTCAAACATCAATCGGAAGTTGTGAAGACTTTAGATCGGCAAGCTAGTTCTCAAAGGCACTGCAACAGTGGATGAAATATAGACTAAGAGTTTCGATGGAGAGAGGTTTTGAGTTCCGATCGCAAATGAAATCATTTCAGGACTCAAAAACATTAAAAAATCGGTGAGTTAGTTCTCAAAGGTGCCGCAACGACAGAGAATATAGTGACTAAGCATTCTGATTCATACTTCCAATGACCTCTGACAGTGATGAAATCAGATCAAAAGAACTAAGGATTAAGTAGCGGCGAGGTAGAGCTGAAAGGTGCCGAAATGTCGATGATATCAAAAAATAAAATGCTGCCAAACTCAAGTAATAGAAGTCGAAAAATGAAAAGACTAAATTGTCGACCAAATAGTTCACTACGGAGCTGCAACGATGAAAGAGAAACTTACTATGGGTTTCGAAACAATACAGACTCATCGGCGTCAGAACTTGAAAGGACTAATTATCGGTGAGCTTGTTCCCGAGGGAGCCGCAACGGCAGGAAGAAAAATGACTACAGCTTCCAATCGATGAAAATAAACATTCCAATAGCATGACAATAGATGAACACATTAACGATCGAAGGGTCTAAAGACTAATCGCTGACGAATTAGTCCTCTAAGAGCCGCAAGGGAGAAAGATATAACTGACTATCGATTCCGCTGTAACAGCAAATCGTTGGCGATCAGAGGAACTAAAGACTAATCATCGGAGAGTTTAGAACCAAGCAGCTCCGTGGCGATCGAAAGAATTACAGACTAAGCATCGCCACAATAGTCCATTAAGGAGCCACAACTATGGCAAACATTTAGGTTTGGAGTGTCGATGGGCTAGAGGAAACAGATTCCGATCGCCAATGTAGAAACTGTCATAAGCTAAAGGTGGAGAGTGGTAGCATAGAGACTTATAGCGTCGATGAGATAAAATAAAAAGCCTCGATCAGCGACAGTGGCAGTAAGTCGGTAAACTGCGGAAACGTTGGGACTTAGAGCACTGAAACTGCAGCGATATTCAGATTTGGGTCACCGATGTGATAGAAGAAAGCTTTCAATCAGTGACCGCAGTGGTAAACTATGGGAAAATAGAGACTTGTAGTGCCGAAACTGTAGCGACGATATGGAGAAAATGCAGTGGATTAAATGAGGAAAATCACTTCAATAAACGCAGAAACACTGGTTGTTGGTGGGAACTTCACAGTAAACCCTCAGTGGTGATTATCAGCGACCACTTCAGTCATTTAAAATTCACTCAGTGAACTAGATCTTTGCAATAGATAAACAAATAGTTAGCAAGGGTTTGAAGCCCTAATCGGGAAAAACTATTACTTTCAATTATTTTTGTGTAAACATATCGGACTTTCAGGATCTGTAAATTTTGTAAGAGGCTATAAAGCCCATTATTTTTTGATTAATAGAGGTTCAACTTTGGGATTTATGAGCCAATAATACTTTCAAGCTTCTCATTTTACTTACTCATGGTATAATCTCTTTTTTTGTGATCTGTTCAGCCATCATCTCTTTCTTTGTTGTGCTTATGCCTGAATGTGCATTCAAGTTAATTTTAGATTTATTGAAAAGCCGATAGTTGTCATCCTATTGGTCTATTAGTGATATTTGATTTATAAATACCATCCTCAGCAGGATTTATCCATTTATACGCATGTGTTATGTGTGTAATTCTGCTAGCTTGGTGAGTTCTCCATCCCTGCACCTTATAGTCAAATTTCTGAGCAAATTGCACCTAAAATCCTTGTAAATGAGTGAGTCTAATGCATGCCTTGAGAGTGGAAAGGTTACATAGGTCGAGTGACTTGACCCATATCTGAAAACCCTAAAAAACATTGTAAGTTACCAGGCATCCTCGAGCTACAACGTAGAGGAGTTTCCTGGAGTGATAACAGCTTTTATCATCGATGTGTTCTTCATCGAATTCCAATATCCCAATTTGGGATGGAACTAGACATTACCAGCCCCTCCTATACCTATTTATTATTCAGCATTATGGGATACCAATTATCCAACAATCATCTATGACATTTGTGAGCACTTCTTGGGTAGTATCTATTTTACAATATTCAAAGAGGAAGCTCCTACCTTTTAATCTGGAGCCAGAACCTTCATCGCCACAATGGGTGATTGGTATGTTGGTGAATAATTTTCTTACATCAGAATTTTGGGAAGCAATACTGTCCACATGTTTCCCAGTATAGTTCCTGATAGGTTGGTTATTTAAGAGGTTTCTTTCCAAGATGACACTGATGGTGTCTACAAAAAACTCGTTGGTTCTAAGAGGAAAGACTGGCCTAAATTTCCTTTGGATATTGGGCCATTAGTTGTCCTAACTTCAAATTGGGCTACAGTTGTAGGTGACCACATAGTTTCTTTGAAACTGTGTTCTTATTTTAAAACAAAACATGACCCTAGGGGGTTTCTTCATGCTCATTTCAAACAAAACCATGTCAATAATGGTTATGTTAATGAAGAAGTTCCTAATGATTCCATATACCAGGGAGTGAATATTTTTGTGAAATCTTGGATAGGGCTAATCACAATTATGAACAGAGCCATATTTTACAACATCAATAGGAGCTTAAAGCCATGGTTTTGACCTACAAAGCAATGGAGCTAGACATCCTTGAAAAGGTGAGAAAAGAAAGAGAAGAGAAATAATCTCAAGAATCAAAAGTTCCACAAGCAATTACTTATCCAATGGGAACAAAGGTAAAAGGCCTATGGAAGATCCTCCACAGGTTAAGGTTGCTCTGCAATTGAAAGCATTGATGGAGAAATCACAGCAATCCAAGAACAAGTTAGCACATATGACTTCAGTATTGGAAACTCAAGTAGCTGCAGCTTCTAATTCTACTACTGACATTCAAGTAACTACTCTGGTTACCCAGGTTTATGATGATCAAGCAGCATTTGAGGCTAAGCCGGCTAGAAAACACAAAATTAGGGTTATTTATTCTTCGACCCCTAACATGCAATTTATTGATTGTGATACTTAAGAGGAAGTGCGTTCCCTTGTTCTTGTGATGGAGGAAGTAATTGAGCATTTGCAAGTAGTTACAGATTTGCTAAATGATCATGAAATGAAAGATTTTATCCCTAATCCAAGGATCCTAGAATCCACTTATGTTTTTTATTCTTCAATTTCATTTTTTCTCCTCTCATTTATCCAAACTCTTTCAACTTTTCCTGTTGGAGCAATCCCATCATCTTCATTATCACAACTCTATCACACCTTGACCAGTACACCTGCTTCCCTCTGCAATTACCCTCATTCACCTTTTCATCATCAGCTATTCCTAAGTGAATTTTAGTACCCTCCTCATCACTTCCAACTGCAAACATTTGCATTTCATTCTTTGAAACTTCCATCTCTTCTCCCTTACCTACCTCCCATATTACTATGCGCATACCCACTCCCACCATTACATTGACACCTTCATTGGTTTTTACAGTGGATGGGACTCCATCCTTTACTGAATCAGTGGTCAAGTTTGAAGAAGACATTGTATTCCCTCTTGGGGATTATTTCTATAGTAGATCATCTAAGGCAGTGGTTAGAAAAGGAAGGAAGAGAAGTAGAGATCAAGGTGGTTTGGAAGCACCTGTTACTAATCAAATAATATGGACTCGGCAGTCTGGTGATCCCTAGGTAGATTCAGTTGATACAACTACATATTTGGGTTCTTTTATAGCTGCAAACCTTGATGCAGTTAATACACCGAATAAGGAGATTGACAGAAGAAAGGAGGAAATAAGCAATCTAGAAGAACTGGATAGAACCAAAAGGGAGCATAACACTTATGTTGATGATCTTGAAAGGGAATCTGAAGACAGGTTTAAAGAGTTACAGTTGAAGAATACTTCTCTCCAAGATGAATTGCATAATGAATAGGTTGTAAATGCTACCATTACACAAAGAATAGCTATGATTTAAAAACAATGTGAAGATGAAACTACAAGTGCAGCTTCCTATGCTTTTTCTAAGTTTTCTCAGCAAGAGTTTAAATACTTGGCCATCTAGGGCAATCAAGAGGACCATGAATTATTAACTGAATTATTTAATGCTATGGATGACATTATGGAGACTCATGTTTATTTTGGAAAAATGTTCGTCACCCTTGAGGAGAAGAAAACCAAGAGGGAACAAGATCCTAAGGCCTATGATGATATTATGGACTGGCAAGGATATATGAAGGATAGACTAGAGGATATCGCTATCCTTAGTAGTTTTCAGTTGAAGAAAGTTAGGACTGTAATGCGTGCTTGGATTGATTTAAATGAAATGATTGAAGATACAATTCAGAAAGCATAGGATATTTGTGGCAGGAGATGGTATGTTGTGGACAACATTATGGAAATAATGTACTTCCCTACCATGGATCTTATTGAGAATTCATGTCCACCAAAATTACTGATCGAACAGGTTGAACGCCAATGCGACGAGGATACAGAGAAAATTCAATGCCTTGACCATATTAGTATTGAAGACATGGATCGATTAATAAGACAACCTCTTCCTATTGAGGGAAAGATCCACATTTCTGTCTGCATCTGGCACAAGCTCGATAAAAATGAGATGGAAAATTTTAAGTGTGATTCCCAACTAGGGTTTTTGTCAGCGAATTATCCTAACCTAGATGAATTGTTGAGGATTTGGGCTAGTTGGCGAGAATTTCTTGGCTATTAGTTTATTGGTGATTTATTTTTTTTGTAATAATTATTTAAAGGGTAGATTTATCGTGTAATAAAGGAGATTTTCTGGAGGGAAAAATCAGCTCAAAGGATTTGGGGACACTCTAGTTAAGGAAGGGGTTGTAATTTTTTGCAGACTTTTATAATACAATTATGTTGTTCTCTTGAATCTTCTTTTGTCTATCTGATCAAATTTCTTTGATAAGTATTGATTTTTCCATTTCAGATTGATTACCATCACTGTTTAAACTTTTGCAAATTATAAGTACATTGTTCGATAGTTTTGATTTCTCTTTGCTTATGATCATGTATACTTGTATTGTTTTAATGAATTTATTCAATTAAAACTTTTATCTATTTCTGAAAATAGTTTTTAGAGGAAATATCAAAATCAATGTTATTTTTTCAATTGACATCTTAGTTACAGGTTGATCTTGAATGCGCCAAACATTTGATTTACTCTGATTCAATTTTAATTGGTTGAAAGTAATTTAAATCAATAAGTAATTAATATATTTATATTTATGTTAAGTTTGTAAAACACTTATCTAGTTTCACCTCAAGATAACCTGCAAACAAACACGATACCTTCTCAGAATAGGACTGACTTAGATTAGATTTCCTTCTTAAGTAGATTCACTTACAATCAATATCTTAAACATTTAGTTTTCCTTCATTAGGAAACAGATCCTTTCTAGATCAAAAATATAAGTGCCAGCGGAGGCCTATATATCCGTTGGAGATTACTATTCCAACAGGCTAGGGATAGAACTTTCCTTTTGTAGGACCTTTTGAAGCCTTCCAGTATGGGTTTTCCCCCTTTGTTGCGAGCCTTGGAAACCATTCCAAGAACCTACTCACTCGAGGCCTCAATAGGACCTAAATCCCCTTTCCTTCCCAAGTATGCTTTTCACAACTTATTTGAATCATAAAAGGGAGTGAAGGGTGAAATACCTCCTATGCACACTTAGAATTTATTTTTGCAAGAATCATTAGTTTGTTTAGATCTCATATTACAATTTCCATCATTTTTTTTGGAGCACTTCACTTAATTGCACCAATACTATTTTATTTCATCACATGTGTATGCCCACTAGCGTACACTAAGATACTTGAAGACTCTTTCCAACCAATTATTCTATTCATGATTTATGTGAATAAAAAAGAAAGGAGAGCGTGAAATACCTACCATACACTCACTTAATTCACAACAAAATTTTTAAGAAGAAACCATTATAAAATGATCACCAACTTAAATTCTCTACAAGAGGTTAGAAAACAACATTTTAGCTTTGTAGTTTGATTTGTCCAGGCATCCAAACAGCGCCCAGCAGTTTATTTTCATTAGGCATATTTTTGAAACATAGCATTGTTGTTTTCTAGGGTAATTTAAATCCTTCAATAAGCAAGTGTTCAAGTATATCTCGGATCATATATGTGTACCGACACCCAAGGAGGTAAAATCCAAGGTATAGATACCTTTACTCTCTCGTACGAGGCAATCACCTGGTTGTTAGGGATACAACAGTATACCATCCATACCTAACTGTTGATCCGCACTTGACATAAGGTAACTAAAGTGGCCATCTAAAGATACCATGAAGGAACACTTGGGAGTGCAAGTGATTCCTAAATTCATCTATTGTCGTTGGGGGGTGTTGCTAATCCTTCTTGATTGGAAAATTGGTTCCATAGTCAGTAGAACTAGCTCTTTATTACCTCCATTGTCGATCATTGCATGGATTCCACTATCACCATCAATTGTTCTTTTGGGATTCCCATTTACAATTGAGAGGAAGGACGTTAGGTAAATTTAGGGAATTTTCATTAGATTGTACTTTTCTAAATAAAATATCATTAAACTCGTAATTTAAAAAGAGCCAATATGTCGAAACCATTTAACTAATCCATGTTTGCACATAACACTCACATCTTGAACCATATTGCATCTATTGTGGTTGGCATAATTTTGGAATTTTTCTACATTGTGTTTATTCATAACACATCACTGTCACTTGAAAACCTTCCACCATTGAGGAACAAACCCCCCCTAATGGAGTCTCGCAAACTACAAGGCATCTCCTCTCTCTCAATGGGTGTTTTTCCTTCATCTCCCCATGGAACATGCAGGAGATTGCTAGGTCAGGTCCGCTCCCATGTCACATTGATTGGGTATTATAGGAGAGGATACACCTTGTTTGATTCACTCTCTCCACTCAAAGATAGTGTTGATATTTTCCCTTCCTATTCTCATAGAAGAGGTTCACTACTGATTACTTCCCCTCAAGGGAATATCCTACCTTCATCTCCCACAACGGGAGGAAGCCATACTACATGTTCATCTTTCTCTAGAAGACAAATATCATCACCACATATTCCAAGGTATCCCTCCCAAGGAAACAACATTCACAAAAACATGGGGCCCCCCAATTCAAACCTACCTTTTATGGCAATTTTTAACCTCCCTGACCTAGCCCAAAGGTCAATGATACCATAGTTCATCATGCCAATTGGAAATCTATTCCAAAAAATATACCCTCGGATATCCCTAAGTTTGAAGGGAAGAAAGGAGATATTCCTACCAACCACATTATGTCTTTTCACTTATGGTGTTTCCCTAACAACATAGTGGAATATTCGGTCAGCCTCCGTCTTTTCCAAAGAACCCTAACCAATATAGCTACGAAATGGTATGTAAATTGGAGAAGAGCCTCTAATAAAACATTTGAGATCATTGCCACATCAATCCTATCATATTTTTAGTTTCCAATAAGTGGTGATTCCATGAAGGTGGGTAACACTTTTTGGCCAAATTGGGTGATGAAAACCTGATTTTTTACTCATGTTCTAGATAAAAGCTCTCGAGACGCATATATGCCATGTGAATTTCGACTTGCAGTAAAAACACAAATTGTGGAATATTATGTTGGCTTCCCAATTATATTTAAAAAAAAATATTCCGATGTCATTTAATGTGTGAAATTTTGCATTTAATGAACTATGTGACCTTAAAAATTTGAAGAAGTTAATAAGTGGCTTGTGCCCAACCCCAATAATTCAATATTACATTAATAATTTATTATATATATATATATATATATAATGAGCATGATCTACACAAAATACACTGTGTTCTACATATTTTTTTGTTAATTTATTTCGCAATATACAATTATTTATTATTTTTCGAAAGTGGCCACATCTGATTTTAGCATCATTTTATACACATGTGTGTCCATCCCATCTTTTTTTTCATTGTTTTCAAAAATTGAAAAACCAAAGATACCCTTTTGAATAGGACACGTCGATGTGTGGGTTGTGCATTTAAAAAAAAAAATTGGATGTGTATATTTTACCCTACGGATTTTTCTTTGAGCTGCTTCAAAGTTGTTGTCTGGTTTTCTAAGTGTAAGTTTTAGAACTAATTAAAAAAAAAATCCATATGAATGCCAAAACGCATGCATGATATCTCAATGGATAGAGGATTCGGTGACGAATCTATCGGTATGAACTCCGTTCAGTTGTGTTCCATGAATGGCAAGGCTTACACCCCTAGAAGACACAGAGAAACATTGATTTTCTTGTAAGAGGGTAATTCTCTATTTTCAGGCCCTCAATCGGGGTATTTAAATACCTCGATCGAGGTTTTAACGGAACTTCGATCGAGGGTTTAAAGAAATATCAATTGATGGTTTATTAAACCCTCGATCGAGGGTCTAACAAACCTTCGATCGAGCTACTGTTAAAAATTCTAAGAAAAATCTTTCTACATGACTACCAAGGTTTTATATGCACGCTCACCATGTTTATATTTAGTACAAAAAATTGAGGAGATAAATCCTATCCCCCTGGTTCTAAACATCTTATGGACACTAACTACCATAATCCGTATCTAGAAGATTAAGCCCATGTAGTACATTTTATAAATGGGATTCAAGGACCCAACTAGAGAATTTAAAATAAAAATTAGACAAGAATAAAGACCTCTACCTCATTAGGAAAAAAAACTAGTAATAAGCAAAGTATTCATTAAGTACTTGATTTCACACATTTTGAATAAAAATTAAAAAGAAAATTACACAATAATAAAGGGCCAAGATAGGGTGTTGTTGCTGAGTTGTTTTGGCCACGATAGGGCCAAGAACAACTCCGTGTTGCCCTGTTTTAAGCCGTGACAGCTGATTGGTTTCCTGAGTGCAATGGATAGTCTTCGGACTATGCTGGCTTGGCTTGTTTGTTGAAAGCCTGTGAAACCCAGCTACGTTGGTTTGTTGTTTATGTCCCCTTGGCTATGTATAAGCCTACAATTGACCCTTATTCCGGAGGAATCATGCCCATCTCGGGGGTGGCAGCGTTGCTGAGAGACTGATGAGCACGCTGGCCTATGGTTGGGTGGAACGTTGCAGCGACGTAGCTGGTTGCGGGTGAATTCTTCATTGAAAGATAAGTACTGCTGTTTACTTCATCTCTGTAATTTATATTGATGTCAAATGCTGGAATGTATTTGTGTTGCTTCCGCTGTATGATTGAAGAGTTTTGCATCTATGGATGCTTGTAAATTTCATGTCCAACATTGATTTCTTTGATTATGTTCATGGGGCCATTTGCCCGGTTGTGTTTTGATGTGTTCATCGCGTCCTCTTCGCCGATTGAGGGACGGGGACGTGACAGAGTGGTATCAGAGCCCTGGGTTTCAGTAGTGGGCCTCTATGGGCCAAGAATATGTAGTGACAGAAGGTAGAATTACCTTCTCTAATCGGCAGAGCAGCAGCAAAAATTTCAGAAAAATCACCTAAGTGTTGAGCGGTCGGACCACTAGAGGAAGTGGAATTCCGTCATTGCGGAGGGACTAGCAAAGTTAACGTCCGCCGTTGCAGGAGAATGGGTGAAGTTTCCCGTTCGACCGTTGTGGAAGGGTTCACCGAGTTAACCTCCGACCGTTGCGGAAGAATTACGGAAGTGCCGCTGTTGCGGATAGCAGAGCGATCCCACGTCTGACTTGAGATCCGTCCGATCGCAGACGCCGCAGGAAAAAAAATTTCAAAAATTCGGCTAAGTATGGAACGGCCGGGCCATTGAAGGAAGTGAACTTCCGCCATTGCGGAAGGATTGGTAAAGTCTTCCATCCGCCGTTGCGGATGGCGAAGTGATCCCGCGTCCGATCCAAGATTCATCTGATTGCCGACGAAGAAGAAATTTTGGAAATTTGAAAATTTGTCTAAGTGTTGGAGAAATCGGAAGGGAGAGTTGTCCGACGTCCAATGTTCCGAGAGTCAACCGACGTCCGATGTTCCGAGAGTCAGCCGAAGTCCGATGTTCCAAGAGTCCGCCGACGTCCGACGAAAGTGCAAATCGGAAGGGCTAGCGAAGTGGGTGTTCGCCGTTGCGGACGAACTGATGAAGTTTTCCGTCCGCCGTTGCGGAAGCCCAAACGGTTAAGTCTTCAGATGGGAGATTCCCCCAATCGTCGACACGTCAAAAAGGGTTAAGGCTCAAAGATAGTTCTCCGATCGGAAGATTTGACGAAGTAGACGTCCGCCGTTGCGGATGAAAAGCGGTTCAGCATCCGATGTGAAGTCAGCCGACGTTGCGGGAGGTTGGAGCTTCCGGGGAGCCGCAGTTGCGGAAGGGTTGAAACTCCCGGAGAGCCGCCGTTGCGGAAGGTTAGAGCTTCCAGAGAGCCGATTCGGCGGAAGGGAGAATGGTCCGAGAGCCGATGCGGCGGAAGGGAGATTAGTTGGAGAGCCGATTCAGCGGACGGGATAAGGGTCCCGAGGGCCAATTCTGCGGCTTTTTTTCAGTGAATTTCAGGGCTGAGAAGGAGAAAAATGGTGGCGATCTAATGCGCCAGATTGCGCAAAAATCATAGTTTTACCAAAAAAAAAAAAAACGAGGGCGCTGCCCTCGACCCGCCCTGAAGGGAAGCAACAAGGGGGCAAGCCCCCTTGACCCCCGTCGTCCCTTGAGACAGTCGTTCTTGTGAGAAGGAAAATCCTGTGTTTTGGGCAAGAGTTCAAATCAGAGGGATTTCACAAAGGACGAAAGGCATGCTGAAAATGAAGTTGCCAAAATGGCTCTGAGATCATTAGAAGACTGTGAAAATTCTACTTTGCAGTAGTGTAATGAAAGTGCCGAGATTAGTGAAAGTCTTCATTCTTGGAAGTGGCATGGTTTTCACACCCGAGGATGGAATGACGCGTGTGAATACGCATTGGAAAGCTTATCCAGCAAGGAACAAGGATAAGAGACCGGAATCTGAGCATGAAGCAGAAAAGTGCTAATGATGGCCGTTGTTGTCAAATGGACAAATATGGACAATTGCATGCCCAGGGGCAGCAAGGACTATGAAGTCAACCAGCTGCTGTGTGGAAGAGGAATTCCATGAGAAGATGAGGGAATTGAAAGGGAAGTTTTCATTAAACCCTATCTTGCTTATTTTAACTACATTTCCTAAGTTTATGCTTGAACTGCATGGGGATATGTATTGCATGCATAGGATATTGCATGATCGATAAAAATATTGGAAATTTTATATATTTATAATGAACCACTAATGATAATCATTGTTTTGATGTTGGCCTTAGTGGACAAACCAACGATGACATGGACCCGGATGAATATGTTGTTGATGCTGAGGAATGTGACCAGCAACCCTATGGAGAAGGGATAAGGAAACAAGTCCATGACAAACGTTGGTGAGCAAATGTGACAATCTCCTACAAAGGACCACCACACTGGTCATGGAAAGGGTGTAAGTAAGACCCTTGCAGGTAAGAGTTTGCTTATGACAAATTCCATGGATTGGTCCAGGTAAGAGACCTCATACCATGTGAATATGGGAATGTAGAAAGGTGTCATGCCTATACATGATTAATGATATTGATTATAGTAATGCTTCCTATATGAGGTCGCCATGGTTAGGCCATGGTATGGTTGAATGCATAAGTATTCCTGAATCAATGCAAAGTAGCGTTGAATGGACATGCATTAAGAAGATTTTATGAATCTTGTTGTTATGCATTGAATGTATGCATATGAGGGGTGTGAATGACTGATTGCATAAGTGTAGGTGCAATGTTGTGATGTATGGCATGAATGCATTGAGATGAATGCATGTGGTATGCGGACTAACTAATGACTGAAATGGTGAATTAATGATAATTCTGGAATTGTTTCGAAGGTTGCTATGAATGCAGGATAGTCATGATCAATTGGCTGCCAGAAATGCTCTATTGAAGAGCAAGGTGGTATGAATGATATGCTTGTGAAGTAAGGAGTATTTAACCACTCCATTTAATTGCATGAATTCTGTGACTATACCTTGCAATGTTAGTATGATGATGATTGCATGAAGTAAATGAGCATTGAGAACACTGATGTGACTAACCTTTGAAGTATTTGAATTTTATAAATTCTGAAGATGCTTCAGTGACGGTTGTAGCAATGAGATAGCAATATATGCATCCATACTTACCAAGTGTTTGGTTGACGGAAGCTCATGTTTCAGGTAGATTCTTTCGAGAATGGAATTGAAAGGTAAGACCTTGACCAATGCTGGAATCTACCATGTGAAAGAGCTTGTTAAATTTGAATTGTGAATTTCGAATATTGCTGACAACTATTAGTCACTACTGGCTTGCATAAGCTTGTGTTTGGATGTTGAAGCTTATGTTTCAGGTAGATTATTTTAAGAACGGCATTGAGAGGTAAGGTCCTGACCAATACCTGAATCTACCATATGATGTGCATAATAGGTTGTTAGGATTTGAATTGTGAATTTCGGATTTGAGAAATTGCTGACAACCTCTAGCCATTGTTGGCCTGCATAATATTGTGTTTGGATGTTTGAAACTCATGTTTCAGGTAGATTATTCCGAGAATGGCATTGAGAGGTAAGATCCTGACCAATACCAGAATCTACCATTTATGAGAAGAAGTCTCATGGTTGTGAAAATTAGTTGGTACGGGTTGTTAGATTCGAATTGTGGATTTCAGATTTAAGAGGTACTAACGGCTACTAATCATTGTTGGCTTGTGTGAGATTGTGTCAGGAGGGACACATGGTAAGTGGGTATTCATGTTATGATAGTAAGCATAAAATTATAATGGGAATAATAGTGCTGCTTATAAGAGACCCACAATTGAGCAAGTCAATTTCTGTAATAGATAGAATTACAAATTCGTATTGAATTTGATTGCTAATGTCATTACTTGGTTATGAAATGATCAATTGGGTTGTGGTATCAGGTGATGATTAACTGTTTGGCTATTTGATGAATGTGTCAGGGGTACACACTGCAGGAAGACCATGTGCGATGGCCTGCAGAAGCCAAGCTTCATGGGAAGGTTTTCCCTTCTCTTGGAAATGGGGTTCGGGTGAAACTCCATTAGACATTTTGAAAATGTCTCATATGCACTGCATGTTTGGTGATAACATGAGTGAGATGGTTTGGATTATGTCAGTGAGACGTGTGTGGATATGAAACGTAAACAGGAAACAGGGATGGGGCCTTGGTTTGCTTAAACCTGGTGATTGGAAACCACACAAACAGAGCTAGAGGGCTGACTTTCTTCTCCACAACCCCGGGATAGCACTAGAAGGGGATGCAGGGCCTAAGGGACTGTGTAGCAGAGAAGGGAATTATTCCTTGTGCTGGGTGTGTGTGTGGATGTTTTAGAAGTCAGGCTAGTTCTGGTGTAGGTGTTCCTAGCTCTGCAGCGAGCTCACCAGCTTAGCATTCAGTTTTTCCCAACTCCTTGATGGTGCCTAACCGATATAAAGGCATACTGCGATGGAAAATGGATAAGTGTTCTGTAACCCTTGCTATGAATATGCATGTTTAATTATTAAATTTTATATGCAGAACATGTTTTGATTCAATTTCCATGATGACCGATTGCTTGAGTATGCATAGGGCCTACATGGCACACACCGGAAGAGAGTGCACACTTTTCCGATGTCGAGTCATGAAAGGGTTTTCAATATTGATTACACTCTGGGGAGTGGACGCACTCCTAGTGTCTCAATATTTGATAGTGAATGATATGAAATGTGATTACAGTTTTAGAGCAATGATGCTGATGAGTTTGCTTGTATTGCTTGTGTTGCTTGTGTTGACAGGCTAAAGGTAAAGGTAAATGGTTGATATAAGTGTATTGTTGACATAAGTGTATGTTGGTATAAGTGCATGTTGGTATAAGTGTATGGTGATATAAGTGTATGTGTCATTGTTGACATAAGTGTATGATGGGCTGCAATATGCCTAAGGATCCATAGTAGATCCTAGACCTGGAAATGGTCATGATAAAGTTCCAAGCCCAGTTGACATGGTTATGTACTGGTTGGACATTGATTATTTGATGTTGCGGAGCAGACGGCGTGCTGACCTAACATCTAAGTCCATAGGCGATCCCAAGGCTTGCAAAGCGAAGCAAGATCCTGTGGACGAACGAGGAAACGCACAATACAGATAAGTATTGGATTGTTTTGCTTATGAATATACATGTGTATATGATTTGGATATGATGTTTTAAGCTCTTGTTCTAGAGATGAAAACTAATGAAATTAAACTAAACATATGAATTATTCAATGTTTGGATATAGGTATCGCTGGAAGCGAAGACTATGAGAGCATCCTAGAGGTGCATGTGGACATGTGACTGTCCTGGAAAGCTCGGAATGAGCGGCAATGAAAAAGGTGCTAGTAGGATGGGGGAGTCCTAGCAGCCGAGACAAACCATGTGGAGAGACTCCATGGTTTAGAGGTCTGGAATAGACCAAAGACACTAAGTGTCATGACCAAGAAGGATTGGTCCAGCATTCACGGTAAAGTGAAAGAGGCTGAGAGCATGGAAAGCCACAGCGATGGTGTGGGTTCCAGGATGGAACAGAACAAAGAGGGGAAAATATCTTACTGCTCTCTCTTGCCTTTTGATTATACATATATATATATATGATTATGCATTGTGAAAACAAAGGATTGTTGAATGCACGTATGATTGAGAATGAAATGTGTGTATTTGCTTAAAGTAAATTGTGAATGCTGGAATAGTTAATTCCCTGCCCAGGAATGGACATGAATGAGCTCATGTGCCTGTTGGAGAAAGGCATGAAAAATATGAAAGTTTCCTTAATGGAACTTGGACTGTCATGCCAATTGGGTGATTAACTAACTAATTTTGATGCCTATATTGTGCTTGGTCTGATAGAATTTCAATGGTGCATTTCACAGGTGAGAAAAGTGAAACCAGGTGGTGCACATTGATCATGGCAGTAGATCAAAAGTTGTTGGACTTGGCTGGAAGTCTCCTTCAAATGATTTCCAAGACCCAAGAGAATCTTGGGGAGATGCTCAAGATACAGAGAAGGCAGAATGAAATGAACCACCAGATTTTGCAAGACTCTATTGGTTTGCAAAGGGAGGTGAAAAGCCTTCTGGGAGCAATTGGAGAAGGAAAGGAAGGTGGATCAGCGATGGGACGTTCGTCCAAGCGACCCAATAAGAAACGGTCCAAGCATGAAGACTCAAGGGAAATTGAGCAGGTAAAGATGAAGCAGCCAGTGAGATGTTGGAGATGCGGAGGACATCATTTACGCTGGGACTTCCCAATGAGGGAACATGATGAGGGCAGTAGCCACAAATTTCCTAAACTTCGGGATCAGCAAGAAGCTGAGAACCGGTAGGAAAAGTCCATGGAAGCCGAGAGGCTTGGTCTTGAACGTTCCAAGTAAATGATTGAACATGGGATAGATCTGCAATTTTGAAATTCTGATGTGCAATTGTATATGTATTGTGTATATGTAATGGAACACCGAGGACGGTGTTACTCCAAGGGGGAGGGGAATGTAATGTCGCAGGTTTTGACCCCATTTGCATGATGTATATATTGTAATTAATCGTGGTGAGGAGCTCAAGGCAAAAGCCCCACCATCGATTTGGTTGTGTATGTTTCGGCAATGGGGATAATTGTCGGTGATATGTCGTGCTATAAGGCACACTATAATTCAACATCATGTAAACCCGCACATCAATTAAAATAAACCACAACCAGCTACGGCAGTGCAACGTTGAATGAAAAGGGCATGGTTCCAAAGGATAAGGGGTGGGGGATGTCAAACCTTGGTTTATGGGGGAAAAACCCATGTTTTATTACCTTGTTGTCTCACCACCTTTGTTGTTTTGTCACCTTTTGTCTCATCCAACCTTGTTAACCTCTTTAATGCTCAGCTAGTGGTTGAGGAGCTATGGCTGAGTGGTTGAGGCAGTTATTGCCATTGGTGGTGGGTGTGGCAGGACTGTCAGTCCTTTGCCACATGCCCACTCCACCCACGTCTTCCCATTCTTCTCCCTCACGCACACTTCCTTGGTCAGTTCACACTCACCACGATTTTTGGTCTGTTGGCTCCTCACGCACAGGCTCTGGGTGATTTTGGTATCACGCAGGAATTTTCTTCCTCTCCCCCATGAGTTGCTGAGCACCCACGAACTGCAAATTCACGTCCTCCTAACTGCTGTGCATTCTCACGCAGAGAATTTCCCTCCCGTTTCTCATTTTCGCGCACAGGAATTTCCTGGGTTTTACCCACGTCGTTTTCCTCTGTGGATTGGTGAATGGAGTGGCTGAATCATTTCCCCATGGGTCGAATTGTGGGTTCTACGTTGATTATTACCCATGCCCAGGCTGGGAGTATGTAAATTTGTTTCCAGCGTGGTCTGTGTGAGTCTTCCCGTGGCTCAATTGCCTTGGACGAACTATTGATTTCACCCACGATTTGGGTCACTGTGGATTCCCAATCTGTCGGCTGAGTTTCCCTGTTTTGGACTGTGCATAGTTGCCATCGTTTTCATTGTGAAATTGGGTTGTTGTTGTTACCCTGGTTTGGGTGTTGTTGCTGAGTTTTTTTGGCCACGATAGGGCCAAGAACAACTCCGTGTTGCCCTGTTTTAAGCCGTGACAGCTGATTGGTTGCCTGAGTGCAATGGATAGTCTTCGGACTATGCTGGCTTGGCTTGTTTGTTGAAATCCTGTGAAACCCAGTTGCGTTGGTTTGTTGTTTATGTCCCCTTGGATATGTATAATCCTGCAATTGACCCTTATTCCGGAGGAATCATGCCCAGCTCAGGGGTGGCAGCGTTGTTGAGAGACTGATGAGAACGTTGGCCTATGGTTGGGTGGAACGTTGCAGTGACGTAGCTGGTTGCGGGTGAATTCTTCATTGAAAGATAAGTACTGCTGTTTACTTCATCTTTGTAATTTATATTGATGTCAAATGCTAGAATGTATTTGTGTTGCTTCCGCTGTATGATTGAAGAGTTTTGCATCTGTGTATGCTTGTAAATTTTATGTCCAGCATTGATTTCTTTGATTATATTCATGGGGCCATTTTCCCGGTTGTGTTTTGATGTGTTCATCGCGTCCTCTTCGTCGGTTGAGGGATGGGACGTGACATCCAATGTGGATACAATTGCTTGAACCTAATGTTTTCAGAATTAGAGTTACAGAAATGTAGTGAAAGGTTTTAAATAATAAAAATACTTTTCTCCTTTGTATATAATTTTTAATTTTAAAAAACTAAAATTATGTGATATGACTTTGAAAACACTAATTTTTATCTTAATCGTCATGTTCTATTCCATCCTGGGCTCTGGGTTTTAAATATCTAGCCAAAGGATCTATATTGTAGTCCTGAGAATCCAGGTCGAGTGGGCACTCGACCTGGATTTTGAGGACTACGATCTACCTACGAAATAGATCCTCAGGTTAGATATTTAAATCCTAGAGCCCAGCACGGAATAGAACATGATGATGAAGAAAAAAATTAGTGTTAAATTCAGAGTCATATCACATAATTGTAGTTTTTTAAAAATAAAAAATTATATACAAAGGAGCAAAGTATTTTTAGTACCTTTAGAGAGATGAAAATGTGAGCATGAAAAAAAAATATGACCTCATTTCCTTGGGTTATATCAATTTCCATTGTTTACTCTTCAAAATTGTTATGGTGCCACACATTTGTAGTTATCTTGCTAGTAAATTATTGAATGACATTAGAATTTGCATGAATAACATGTGACTAATTGTTTTGGTGTTTCATAATGCTAGGAATTGAGGAAAATAAATAAAAGAAAAGGTGTTATGGCGACTTCGGGATCCGAAAAAAAAAAGTATGGAAAATAAACATGATACTGCATATTATTTCGACAAGAATTGAAATTGTTCAATGACATGAATTCAAATGGGGATTCAAAATACAAGGTGTACAAGCATATTTTGGAAGACTTCTTTAAATGAAACTTTACATGATGCATATGGAAATACACATGTTTTTAAATACCTATATTGAATGTTTATGTGTGGTTGGAGAAAATCTCGATCGAGCTAGCAGCGTAATCAAGCTTTTCAAAACTTTAACTAAAAAAATATTCGAGTGCCCATATTCGTGTGTGAACATGAATATGGACACCCAAAAAAAAATGTAATCAAATTTTTTAAAATCTCATATTGTTCATGGGAACAAGGTCTTCAAATTCAATTAAAATAAAACATAGAATGATATGATAATAAAATTTAATAAAACATAATTTCGACTAGAAGAATCATACTTGTGGGTAATAGTACATACCTTGAAGAAAAAACAAGTAAAAGCATTACTAATACCACTTCCTCTAGATTTTATGTGTAGATATTAGTCATGGAGTAATTGGAGTTATAGATGTGATTAATTGGATCCATAATCACATCTATGACTCAATTACTCTGTGACCCATATCTACGAATGAATATAAATAACCCTTTTCTATCCAACAAACAAAGTGAATTAAATGATGGGTTTTTTCCCTATTTATAGACGGTTAGAAATGCTCAATTGAGTTATTTTTAAGCCTCGATCGAGCTTGTTTTTAACCCTCGATCGAGATTTCTTTTAACCCTCGATCGAGGTCTTAAATCCTCGATCGATGGTTTATCAAAAGCTTGATCGAGGGTTTAAGATAATCTCGATCGAGCATGGTGAAAACCCTCAATCAAGGTGTAATACCTCAATCGAGGGTTTAATAAAAGCTCAATCGAGGTATATTTTTTTATTTTTGTTGAAATTGTGTTGCCAAAAATTCTAACCCACGTCCATGGATGCACCCTAAAGCATGATACTGAACTCAAAATTCTCACATAGTTTCGACAAAGCATGGAAACACACATAGAGGACCATAATTATGCATGGCATCTTTGTCACACCTTGTGAAAAATTAAAATTCAACCTCCCCTCCTTTTGGATTGGTTTCTCAAGTCATTTCAACTAGTTATCACAAAGTATGTGGATAACTCAATGCCATAAAGCGAGGAAAAATAAATTCTCAAATCCCAACACTTTGACCTCATATATGCCCAATCAGGGTATTTATACAGTGCACTACCAGATGCCCCTCAGAATCAATCATTAGATCCTCTTGTTGTGGGGATGTCACATTCCACAAATGGTCTTATTGGGTCCATTTCCTCCCAAGGTAAATTTCCCTTGCAAACAAATCTCACATCACCACCATTCATGATGCAGTATCCACCAGTTCATGTTGTATCGACTTACACTCCTAATGGACCAAATCCTCCATTTCGGCACCGTCACTATGGAATGTACATCCTTGTTTACCCAAGTATAATCCAAGTACCACTGATTCCTCAACCAAAAATGGAACCACATGCACCAACATCGACATCATATGCAACACAACAAACATATATCCCACCCCTCAGGTATAATCCATATTTCCCATACACATTCCTTCCCAGTGTGACATCCATGCCTGATATGGGAGTAAACAATTTTTAACCCTATATGCAACAAAAAACTCAACAATTTGAGTATTTGGATATTTCCAATCCCCTGAATCCTCAAAATCAGGGAAAGAAAAAAGGGAAACAACAAACAAACCCAATATCAGGAGCAAGGGGGAAACCAAGCTCCCGAATAGAATCAAAAACAGGGTAAACAACCCTAATAGTGGGGAAATACCACTAAGAAAGGAAATAATTCCAACTTTATTACAAACTACCCTTATTCAATATGTGGTGAGTATGGTCACTACACTTACCATTTTTCTCTTATACCCGATTGCTAGCAGATGTTGGGAGCCAAGAAGAAGACACCCACAAAATCTCCTCAAGCGCCTCCTACACAACAACCCCAACAAGTTATTTTACAACAATCATTTTCCAACCAAGGAGAGGTTACCTAATAGTTAGATCCTCGTCCCCTAGGAAACATATATTTCCAAAACATCTATATGACGTCGGTGTCGCTAAACCTACAACCCACACTAAAGGGTACACCAATGCTAAAACCTCACCTGTCCTTGGAGATACTTCGGTCCCTTCAGGAGGAACTTTGAAGATCCCATTCCCTGGCATAGAGCCAATTCTAAGGATCCATAAATCACCATTAAGGTGTACCCCTCATAATCCCCACATGAATCTTGTCCATAAATACAACATTGTTGACGAATTGTCACAATCACCAGATTCCATGTCAACTTTATAAGTACTTCAATCATGCCCTTCTTAACAAAAGGGAATATTAAATTCACTAGGTTCACTTGACCCTTCTAACAAAAACCTTCTTACCTTTGACATTGATAAGGATGATCCACGACTACCCTCATTGGTCGCTTTTCAAGTCTCGGTCATAGTAAAAAACATCATCATCCATTGATGCATCATCAATGAAGGTGCATCCACATGTGTAATGAATTCCAATGCGTGGAAAAGTTTGGGATCCCCTGATTTAGCACCATCCTCTATCTCTGTTCATGCATATGATCATAGGTCATCAAAACTAAAAGGATTGTACCAAAATGTCCCCATTGAGCTAGGGGGGGAATCGTAATGATTGATGTTGAAGTAATTGATGCCAAACTTGACTAGAACATCCTCTTGGGGTGTATTTATATGTATTCCATGAAGGTGCTTTCCCCCTCACTTTTATGTATCATGATGTTCTCATTCAATCAAAAGGTGGTCACCCTTGACCAACTCAATACTACAACCCTAATGCATCAAGAAATCCAGAAAATGTCTTACCCACGGTAAGTGAGACAAACCCAATTCCATATGTGGATATTATCCAAGGGGTATTCAAGGACTCTGACCTCCTATGAGCATATTTAGGACCTCTTGTTTTCTTTACACCTCCAATAGAAGGTCTCATTTGTACCCTTTCCACCATGGAAAAAGAAGCATCCATGCCTGGGGCATCATCATTAACAACCCCATCAAGCCATGGCATTGAACAAATATTGAAGCATTATGTGCCACAGATGTTTCAGAATGCATTTATATACCCTCCCATAGGAGTATGAGGAAATTCGGTTATGGCCCAGCTAACACTCCCATGGCTCATGATTGGGCTCCGTGTGTGGTACCTTACAACAACCTTCCTAGATATGGATTCAAAACCCATTTCCCATTATGAGATGGTGTTGGTATAATGAGTCACCCCTATGACTCAAATTACCGAATCAAAAACCCATGTGACTCGACCACCACTAGCATTCACCACACCACAAAATTGGGGAATTATTCAATCCCATCCAAATAACCCCTGTAATGGAGGCACCTCTCATCCCAAACCGAAATCCTCGGTGGAAACCAACTTCTACCCTGAATTTTCATTAGGAACACCTAATCTCAACATGAATGGTTCCACTCAACAAATGCTTAAGGAACCCACCATGCAAGTCACACACCTATGCGCTTTTTCTGGACAACAAGGTCATGCAACAAATATGTTCCCTACCTTACCAAAGCTCATAAATTTTCTTAATACAATTCCTAGTGTCACACATGCTCTTCAAGTTGATAATCGGGGCACATCAAACCCATTGACTCCTAAGTCCAATTATTTATGCACCAATAAAACATGTTCAATTTGTTCTCAACATGGTCACTATACACACCATTTCCTTGTTCTCCCTCGATTTCATAATGCATTGGAAACTATTTTCCTTATTCAACGCTTGGAGGAGGAGACACCAAAACATATGGATACAACTTCTACCCCTAGTAATGTCAGTACAATATATCCACCACCAGTAAAAATCCTGGCTCATATCTTGAACTAGGGGCATTCTACCCGCCCATGTTGAGAGTGTAAGGTAATGTACCACCATACATTTCAATTCCAATCAACAACTACCTTCCGCACCCTCAAAGCATAACAAAGTTATCTCATAGACAATCTCATCCCCATGGGTGTGGTTCTCTCAATAGTGGTGGAAGAAGAAGATAAATATACATAGATTAGTGATGAGTAAGACATCCATGTGGTGTTCCTTTCATGGGGTCTCCAACCCCCATTCGAGATACATAAATAACCACAACAATAGATTGTTCCTCCCCCTTTCTCTCATCATGGATAATTTTTCTTCCTCCACAATGTCCCCCTGTTACAAACTCCTAGATCAGTCACTCTAGCATCTACTCTACCTCTGATAATCGCTACCATGATTAATGATCTAACCTAACAAGACTCATTTTCTTCCAATGACGACATGCTATCATGGAGGACATGAATATTGATACACCCCCTAGCATAGTCTTGATCATCGG
The DNA here is from genome assembly GCA_001517045.1 of Pseudotsuga menziesii. NCBI lineage: Eukaryota > Viridiplantae > Streptophyta > Pinopsida > Pinales > Pinaceae > Pseudotsuga > Pseudotsuga menziesii. The sequence continues at coordinate 379,655 of LPNX010038068.1, read as the reverse complement.
TCATCCTTTATGTCCTCAATGATAGCAGAACAATATACCATTGAATCAAAATAATTCTTACCACCAAAGCATGTCGATTGGTTGAAAAATGCCATCCTAGATCCCGATGTGTTTGAAGGAGGAAACTTGTCTAACATATCACCAACCATCCATATTGATATCTCTACCACCCTTGGCGTGGTCAATAATATTTCTATTGGTGCATCTTGTTCCCCTCAAGATATTAGTGACTTCACTGCCCTCTTCAAATAATTTAGATATGTATTTTCTTTGTCCTATGCTAAAAAAATTTGGCTTGATCTGGAAATTGTTGAACACCACATTGACACATGGCCCAACGTCATCCCTCCTAGATCAGTCACTCTAGCATCTACTCTACCTCTGATAATCGCTACCATGACTACTGATCTAACCTAACAAGACTCATTTTCTTCCAATGAGGACATGCTATCATGGAGGAAATGAATATTGATACACCCCCTAGCATAGTCTTCATCATCGGTCATCCTTTACGTCCTCAATGATAGAACAACAATATACCATTGAATCAAAATAATTCTTACCACCAAAGCATGTCGATTGGTTGAAAAATGCCATCCTAGATCCCGATGCGTTTGAAGAAGGAAACTTGTTTAACATATCACCAACCATCCATATTGATATCTCTACCACCCCTGGCGTGGTCAATAATATTTCTATTGGTGCATCTTGTTCCCCTCAAGATATTAGTGACTTCACTGCCCTCTTCAAATAATTTAGATATGTATTTTCTTTGTCCTATGCTAAAAAATTTTGGCTTGATCTGGAAATTGTTGAACACCACATTGACACATGGCCCAACGTCGTCCCAAATTGACAAAAGCAATGACTAGTGCACCCTTCCAAGGCCCCTACCATGAAAGATGAGATTGATAAACTCTTGAATGTCAGATTCATTTATCCTATTGCCTACATCTCATGGGTGTCCAACCGAGTCCCCATTAAAAAGAATTAATCCACCATTCGGGTATGCACCAACCTTTGTGACCTCAACCTTACATGTCCCAAACATTATTTCCCAACCCCATTAATCAACCATACTATCAACCCTTGCAACCACAGTGATATGTTATCCTCTATGGATGGATTTTCTAAATATAACCAGATACGGATTTGCACCCAATATTAATACAAAACTTCATTCACCGGTCCATGGGGAACCTTGGACTACAAATTCATGTCTTTTGGCCTAAAAAATGAGGGTGCTACCTTCCAACAAGCAATGGAATATGTGTTTAATGACCTTACATAAATGATTTTATCCTTCTTAGATGACCTCAAATCCAAGTCAAAGAAGCAGGTAGACCACCTCCATAATCTACGCACCATTTTTACACAATGTCACAATTATAACATTCGCTTGAAACCCCTCAAGTGTGTCTTCTGTGTCACCACAAGACGCCTATTAGGGTTCATTTTTTCACAAGTCGGTATCACTATAGACCCCTCTAAATTTTAATCCATTATGGACTTACAACCCCCATGAACCTGGTTCTAATTACAAAGCATCCAAGGAAAATACAACTTCCTTCATCGCTTTGTCCTTGATTACGCCACACGGGACCATGTATTTTTGCGATTACTTCGGAAATACATCCCTTTGTAATGAAACGACCATTCCCAAATCTCTTTCAAAGTGCTAAGACAAGCATTAGCCTTTGCACCTTTGATTTCCCCACCCAATTTCAATAAAGATTTAATTATTTACATCTCAACGTCATCATGCATCGTTACTAGTGTCCATGTCCAACAAATTGATCATAATAATGAATATTCCATTTATTATATTAGAAAAACATTAGGCGAACCCATCCTCAAGTATAGACACAATGATAAGCTTTCATTACCGGTCATTATTTCGATGCATAAGTTGCGCCATTACATTTTACTATGCAAGACTACGGTCATCGAAGACTCTAATCCTATGCAATATATACTTATATGTCAGCTCATCAACAATAAATTTTCATGGTTGATTGTAACCCTTTAGGATTTCGATCTAGATTTTTCCACCCCCAAAAGAAAATAATCCTTATCTCTTACTGAGCTCATTACATATTTCCCCCCTGACACACCAAGAGAATAAGTCAATGATCACCGACATGATAATCAACTCTTCAACATAACCACCTATGACGCTTGGTATGGATATATATTGACTTACCTAAATACTCAGAAATCCCTACCCCATCTATTTCGTGACGACAGATTCCACATTCACCACCAAGATCCATAATACCTCCTAGGAGATGTTCTCAATCGATGGGGGGTCAACACCATTTTTCGACGTTGTTTATCCCATAGCGAGGCATAACCAGTTCTCAATGATTTCCATAGTGACGCATTTGGTGGACACCTATCCATTTTAGCCACCTCCCAGAAAATCCTTCATGCAGGGTACTTCTATCCTTTTGTATTCAAAAACAGTGTTTACATAATCAAAATATGTGCCAATTTCTAAGTTTTCACTTGCAAAACACGATCCCCATTGGCCTCCTTACACATCGTCACTACTGCAAGCCCCTTCTATAACTGGGCCATCAACTACATGGACTATCTCCCAACTTCTGCCCAAGGTCACAAATACATCATTGTAGCAGTCGACTACTTCACCAAATGGGAAGAATCCATGCCTACTTTTGATTGCAAAGCTGTCACTATTGCACAATTCTTATTTAACCATGTTATAACATATTTTGGATTCCCAAAACAAGTAGTCTTGGAAAATGGAAAACACTTCAACGATCAAACTTTTGAAGAGTTATCTCAGCTCCTAAGATTAAACAAGCATGACTTCTCTACTCGATACTATCCTCAAGATCATGGCTAGGTAGAAACAATCAACAATGCTACAATGCACAGTCGAAAAGAACAAGTCCAATTTGCACCGGGTTATTTTCCATACCATTTTGGAATACAAAGACTCAGTCAAAACTACTACCAGATTCACACCATCAACGTAGTTCATGGGGTGGAAGCAATCCTTCTCATTGACTTTCAAACCCCTACACTACAATCAGCGATTGAATTATTCCTCAATACTCTGATATTGGAACAACGATTATTCACCTTAGAACACCTCGATGAGGAAATACGTGATTCGCTACAAAAAAAATGAATCCAAGAAGCTTTGATCTAAAGCCCAATACGATCCTCATGTCTTCCCATGCACCTTTACTGAGGGTTATTTTTTCCTTGTATTCAATGGTTGAAAATATTCCAACCTAGGACCAGGCAAGTTCTTACCTAAGTGGACCAGTCCTTCATCATCAAGCGGTGCCTCCACAATGGGCATATGTGTTGCAAGATTTAGAAGGTATAACACTCAATAGTCATGGAAACGAGTTATATCTGGTTTTTTTTACCCCTAAAGACATGCACACCCCAGGTGTTCCATGTTTTTGAGTTATTAATTTTTCATTGTCGATACCTTTGGTATGTCCTGTAATATACTTGGGTATGTGTGCCATGTGTTTAGGGTCATATTCATGACACCCATACTAGATTCTATTAACAAAGACATAATATTTCACTCTGAGATATGATAGCATAACTCACCTCCCAGCACCAATGATTCCCCTTGATAAACATAATTGAGACACCATTCGCTATTCATCAACATCCTAGTTTTGATGTGCCAGCAACACCTCAACTAAAGACCACTTTGTTCTCCCCATGGGTGTTTTCTCTCAGAAAACCTTCATCACAATCGACACCCATGATTTCTACCCCCCCACAATACCAAGGAATTTTCACCCCACTAGAGTAATCTTTATGAAGAAAACTATTCTATAGTTGCACATTTACTCCCCTACCTCAAGGAGTGCTACACAATAAAATTCCTTAGAATCAGTTACAAAGAATATTTCACCATGCCCTCCTCATACTTCAATGAAAAACTACCCATCTGTAATTTTCCTTTGTATCATCACCTCTTCCAAGATAAAAATGGGCCCCCCTCACTCTGATATCACTAACTCTATTCAGTTATTCCCGCAAAAACATTCTACATGGAATTGATTCATGGGGAACTCATCTTCCCTTTTGTATAAAACCCCTCATTTCATCTTGGAAAAGGTTCTCCGATTCACTAAAAATCGTGGGAACCCTACCAATAATCAAATTGACTCCTTGATCCACCAAAGAATGTGGGAGTCCCACCCATTATCAAATTGGTCCCCCAACATTCTCTATAGTACCCTTCGAACTTCATACATTAGGGGTCATCTGTTATCATGAAAAACTCGCACACCTGTAATAATTTCGTTATTTAGATGATAAAGTATCATTGAAATAGAGCATGCACCCAATATAAGACATATTCATAGATCCAAAGAGAAAATTAAGTTTATAATGGATCCAAATTAGTTAAAATCCACAAGCACACAAATTAAGTTATGGGTACACATACTATAGTGCACACATTTAGAACAACGCCCATGGTGTAGTACATATTTTCCCTCGAGATCCATGTGTTTGACACAAACTGAGGGATCACACCCACCAGTGGTGCATTGATGGATGATGGAAGCTCCACTTACCCATTTGAATTAGAATTTGGCCTCTCACACACTTGGTTTCCTTAAATGGCCTCTTTGTGTACTTTGGAGCCAAAACATGAATGAATGAGTTCATACTATGATCTTGTCATTGTTTGGATCCGTCTTGGACTATAAAAGAAGGACATTGTTATGATTGTTGTAAGAATGTATTTTTATCAACTTTATGTTGTTGGAATTGTGATTGAGCTTCCCCTTATCTCACCTTTTCCCTCTTGCTAATAATTTCCAAATCTCCCTTGCCTGCCTCCCTCAAGGGGAAAGTGCTCTTCTCACACATTGGTTCATTAACCATGCTTAAAATGCTTTTCGAACAAGAAAGGACTCCCTTAGGAAGAGTCTTTTCCTCCATTTGGAGCTCGTCTCTCTAGGGTTTTGTATTATCTTGACCATTGGGCAATGTACAAGTGGTTTGGCTCACTTTCATTGTTGGAGTTTTCATCCTCTCCTCACTTTTCTATTTTTTTTAAGTTTATTATTATTATGTTATTGGTTTTGTTTTATTTCCCTGTAACAATATATTACAGTATCACTTGGGGTCATCCAACAACCTCAGCAAAGGGGATCCAAATAAGGAGGCCTTGTTGCATTCTACAAGTCCTAGCCCCATCCCAAAGTGGGAAGCACTCTTGTGCATTATTTCCCACAACACCTAGTATTCCCAATAGTGCCCTAGAATTAGAAGGAAGAGAAAGTGTAACAAGTCCGATGGTGATGATGGCCAATCTAATATTCCATCAGTAGCAATAACAAGTGTCCCTATAGGTAATTCTAGCATACCAACTAGGATAAAGTCCATAAAGGAATTGTTCACAAAATCTAGTGAACATGCAAAAGAAATAGGTAAATTGACCATTTGGATTAATGAATGGGATAGAGACCATTTGGATTAATGAATGGGATAGAGGACCATATAAACAAATAAAAAAAAATAGTTATTATAAAAGGATTAGTAAATCCTATTTCAATTAAAATTTGGTTAACCAATATCTTTGGTCAATACTCAATCGATCACTTCAATGGATTAACAATAAGACAGTGGATAATCGTACTATTTTATAGTTAATGCTATGATGTTGTATAAAGTCCTTAAACATGTGTTCAATTTTTTACATGACCATTCATTAGATGAACCACACTTAACCCTAGTAGTGGATACTATACCATATCTATGTCTTTTGTGCCTTTTCTAAAAAGAAAAAGAAAAATAATGGTCGTTTTTCCAAGAATGTAAATTAGTGGGTAGATTCTTCAATTACATATTATGAGGATGTCAATATGGAAAATATTTATGTTTTCGTTGAACATAAGGTGTAATCTCAAGTTCTCGTTCAATCAAATATTCAATTGAATGAATAAAAACATTAGTAGTTGGTTTCTGTTTTGGAAACTTAGTCAAATCATATCATGTTGCAACAAACAAAATGAAAGTACACATATTGTTATCCTTATAATTCGATGAAAAATTATGATATTCAAGACCTAATCTAAGTCATATTCACTAAGAAATAATTGAAACAACAATTCCCTATCCATTCTTCCCAATTCCACCTTTTGTATAGCCCATCATGCTTAATAGTTTGGATCCAATAATAGTAGAGTTTACTCAAATCTAGGAAAAATCACAACAATAATAGTTAGAAAGGATTTAGGAGTATCCATGACATCAATACCATACTTATTACAATCAATAATACTACCAACATCATCATGAATGCAACATTATAAGATGCAATAAGGGAACTAGTCTTGGAGACATTATCAAGCTTCTCAAAATAAAAATTATCCACAAAAATATTCAGTTGACTTACTAAATTCTGAAGATCTAGTTTTCAATCATGCAAATAATTAATAGTATCATCCTCTGCAATAATCTACAACAATAAAACAACACAATTTTAACTCAATGTTGGCATTCCTAGAATAACATGACATTATTGGCCAAAAAGTGAGAAGCTTCTTCACAAATATTATCAAGCTATCCTTGCAAATGGGTAGCCTCATTCTCTAGCTAGGTATTGGATACATCTAGCCTACTAATATTCTCCTTCTAACCATTGCTTGAATGAGGTATTTTAACTTCTCCTTTAAATCCATCATATGATTTAGTTTTATCTTCAAAATCATCCATGATGTTTTGAAAGACCGAATTCATTGTTCTTTCAAAGACATCAATATTCCAATTTTTTTATTATCATACCTCTACATAATAGAAATATAAAAGAGGGAAAACACATTCACTAACTAGGTATGGGTTGTCTCTAGCTAATCCCTCAATAATACATTCTCTAGTTGCAACAGGACAATAGTAGTTTGCAAGGAAACAACTTCATTTTGAATCCAATCTTGATATTATTGGAAGGAAGAAAACTACATTTCACAAAAAAATTTAGAATATCTAGAAAATTATCTCCTCATGTTCTTCAAGATAAGCCATGGTAAAATATTCTTTCAAAAGTTTGAGTTTATTGTTAGTTTTGTAGATGATCAACAATTTACTAGAAGACATATTTTCTTTTTTTTGTGTCTGTCATAGTCGATTAATTTGTTATAATGGTCCAACCAATCGAATATTCATCTCCTTAGTATAGCCATCAATGAACCATTGATTTGAAACTAAGTCGACTATTGATTGTTGACTTTCTCTCTCTAAAATATCTAGAGTTGTGATGAAGTGGAAAGCCATGTTGTTCCAACACCCCTCTCATCATAACAAGGCTCTAGAGACTCAAGAGATGAAATTACTTCAAAAAACCTTGAAAATAGTTTTTCGTTTGAATTTAAAATGATGGCAATCTCAAATTGATGCATATTCGCCCAATGCTTTCATTAAAACAAATATTGACAAATATCATATAGTTTCAATGATCTCTCTTTTGATCGATAAGTAGACACATTGTATTGCAATCAATCCATGGATCAAACTCTTAGGTATCAAATAAACCAAAAAACATTCATGAAGGAAGGTCAGTCTATCGATTTGTTTTGTTTCCATATCATAAGATGAACACAAGTTGACTGTCTCATGTGTGATCAATCGAAGTTTAGGTTCAGTCATCAAAATAAATACCCAATTTATCAACCATATCACTCCTAATATGAACATCTCAGAAAAGACTGGGGCATAATCATTTGAATATTCCATACCTACCCAACAGTGTGTTGATCCTTGCAATAAATACCTAGAAAATTATCATATCATAGAAAATGGGATAGTAGGCATCATTGTTGAAAATAGGAAGATGAACTCAACTAATTAAACCCATTGGATTCAATGGAACTCTCCACATTTTGCAAAACCATGATGATGAATGAAAAAACTTTGGTAACATGTTGGATAAAGATGAAATAACAAAAAAGTATAATAGAGATTCCAATGGTAGTGGTGGTGTGAAGTGACACCATAAGAACTTAATCACAATGAGTAAAGTTCCATGGTATGATGAATGATAGACCAATCAAAATATAATCTAAATATAGGTTAAAATCCATAACCAAAAACCCATATGTATGGGTATGCACCTTATACTTCTTCATGTAATGTGGATATGATAAATAGATATATCAGTTTAGTCCACTCTCAACAGTTGGCTTTGTTAAAGTGGTAAACTATGCATGTTAAAGAGGTGAGTTTACATAAACAACCAATTGTAATATCCTGAATTTTGGACCTACCATTTATAGGCATGAGCCTATTGATCATGATGATTATATTGATGTTTTATTTTTATATTGGGTCAAAGACCCCACTGCATATGAACATGATGATTTTCTTTGTATATTCGGCATAAACCAATTGTTGATGATATATATGTATATATATGTTGGTTGTGTTGGGCGTGGACCCTGAAGCACATGATTGATGAAATGTTTTGTGTTGGGAGTGGACCTCAAAGCACATGATCGATGAGATGTTTTGTGTTGAGAGAGAGGTTATGGAGCACATGTGTACTTACATTTGTGTTGAGCATAAAGCTCTAAAACACATGAAAATATAATTGGAAATGTTGGGCATAAGCTCTAGATAATTCCATATTGATGTTGAGCATAAGCTTTGGAGCATGAGATCCTTGGCCATTGTATCCCTAGGTGTATCGTACAAGTACATCCTAGCATTTAGTGTTGAGCGAGAGCTCTGGAATTGCACTATGTTTGTAACTCCCTATTATAAACGTTAAGTATGGGCTCTAGTAAGCAATAGGGGTTACTGAAAAGATTAAAATCACCTCCGAGTGAAAACGACTTGAGAATAATATTGATCTCATCATACTTATTTTTAAGTGATTAAATAAAATTTTGAATTTCTGTATTCTCATCAAGTACTGAAGAACTACCACATTATACGAGGGAAATCCAACATGCAAGGATGTTTAGAGTTTCCTAGCCTAGTAGACATGAGTCATCTATCTACTTGACCTTCATAAATAAGTGTCGTTAAGTCTAGGGATCATGATACATGATGCCCGAAGAAAAATGCTAACAAGTATTTTAATATTATGTATTTTATACATAGTATCTATAAAGAATTAATTATGATTAATTATATAATTGAATAAAGAAAGAAGAGAAGCTCCACCCATTATTATTTATTATTAAAGGATTAATAAATAGTGAAATATCTATGAAAAGACTAACTTGGAACTAGTTAATAGTTCCTAGGTTAAGAATTGAAAATTACCCCAGTAATTAAAAAAGGGTTAAATCAAGAAATCAGGGATTTATTGATTTAACTACCCCTTTGACTGAAAAGTCTGTCTAGAAAGACTCAAGCCAAGCAAACGCTTGGGGTTCTGATTTTTATCTAGGAGAATTATTATTCTGCCTGTTTTTGCTCTCAAGTGTTTTCTTGGAGAACTTTTCCTACAAGGAAAAGAGGATTGATTCATAACTGATTACCAGTTAGGAAGCCCCACCTTAGGAGTTCTAAGCTACTTGCATGTTGGAATCCAGCTCAGGGGGATCCGGATTTAAACTAAGAACGGTTCTGGGTCATGGTTGGGTGGAACATGGTAGTTCCCAAGTGATTTGGTCATCAAACAAAGGTCATATCTGCATTGAATTGTTAATGCTGGTTATTTAAGTGTGCAGGTGCAGCCATTGACAAAGCTAAAAATTCAGGTATGAAACCCTTGAAGGCCTATTCTATTTCTTTCCTAAAGATTCATTATTGTTTCTATTAAGTAATGGTTGCAATGTAATTTCTAACCCTAATGGTTAAATTTTATGGTTAACAATCTACTAGGGTTTATATTTGTAATTTACTAATCATAGGCTGGAGAATTTTTATTATATGTTGTTTATCTTTAGGGTTTGTATCTTTCATAAATGTTCCTATATTAACTCGGTTTTGATCTTAATATTATGTTTATACTTTGTTCTCTGTATTTAATACCCTGCTGACATATTCTATTTGTTAACAGAGGCTTGCACTATGCTTTAAAGAAACTAGTTAAGTAGTAGTTAATTAAAATATTAATTATGCTAACTAATAACAAGTATATATTATAAACTAGATCTACTAAGAACATATTTCATATAATAAACAAGCTAATCAAATTATTAAATACCTTCCAAGGTCTCTTTCACATAATCATTAAAACAAAATACTTTACATAACTGAAAACAAACATTATAATTAATCAGAGGGATATCGTGACCATCCATGTGGTCCTTATCAAGACTCTGCGATAAAACCTATAGTATTAACATCTATAATAAAATACCATAAATCACAAACATTATGTCTTTAAAGGTCCCATAAAATATTCATCATAAACATCCACCTATAATTTTACCAAGTAAACAATTCATATAACTTTGTATTAATAAACAGAGGTCGTGGTATCGACCCTTATGGGTTACAAATATAATTCATAAGAAAAATTAAACTCCACATTAAAAACATCTCTATAGTTCTTATTTAAACAAGGAATCGTTCCTCTTAAGAACAAAACCCTATCTTATGCCAACATAGGTCACAACATCGAATCCCATAGATGTCCGTGACCCAAGGCCAACATAATAATAACCTTAACATAAATCATTACTGTAATCAAAACTAATAACCAAATCCATAGCTTAATACATAGTATCCTTTCTATTATTACATATAAAATATTTTACAATTTGGTATCACCGAGGCCCAAATCTTGAAGGTCGTATACCCAGTCACACTGGCCACGGCCAAGTTTCCAAATCCAATCACACAGTAATAATCACACAGTCACGCTACCATAACCAAAACGATATCATGGGTTTGCCATAACCCTAGCTGTTACAACCATATCTTTTTAAATAACAAAATACATTTTAAAATGGAAACTAAGCTACAACAATCATTGGGAGAGGCATATGCCATTCATGGCATGGCCTACACCCACGCTGAACCATCAAAACCAAATTACAACACTCTGTATAATACAATGTTTCCATTAACGCTAACACAAAGCTTGCGGTGGGAAGCCAATGGGCTATGGCACCATTGCAATAATGGTGCAACCCATGGCATAACGCCCCAAGCTCTAGAATATTTCCCAAACATAAATTACAAACAATATAAACTAAGTGCTGTGCATACTTCCAAAACCCAAACTATTACCATTATACACAGAGTAAATTCTACAGGCTTAAAGCCACGATCAATCCCAGCAAGTCAAATTTTTAGATGCAGCATAAAAAGAACTACACAGTCCTGAATTTACATAATATAATCTATTAAAAATGTTGAGCGACAATCGTATGCATCTTATACCAAAACACATTAAAGTCTTCACATAAAATCCAACGTGCAGTATATTTACATAGTAAGGCACAAATCCTCTTTTACAACAGTCAATGTATTAATAATGTTAAATGGCAAGTTGTGAGCTATGGCACCATTACAAGTAATGGTGCAGCCACGGATCAAGATGCCAAACCTCCCAACAAGAGTCAAAACCCAGAGCAAGCTACATTACAAACCTCGAAGGCAGAGTTGACAAGTGCCATCTAAAAACCCAACCATGTAAAGAATCCCAACTTAGAAATGCCCAGAACGAGAGGAGGCATGTAAGATATTGCTAGCACGCTTACCATGGCCATGAAGTAGCAATCCCAAATCGAAAGCATAGCTCTGTGCAAACCCTGGAGCACCTTCATTTTCACCTGCAATCAAATCAATGATGGCATGAGAAGCATGACCATGCAATGGATAAAACAATGAAACAATGTGTTTATACATAGTCTGGTGGTTAGCTTATCTGCAAATTGATGGAGGTCACATCCCTTCTCCAACTGCGCAGAAGCCACATGAAACCCCAATGCCAAAACCACATAATGCACAAACATCGAATGCCCAAAACTTTTGCCAAGCATTTTCACAAACCTCGATGGTATTAATGGCACCACCTGGTGGCCATTAATGCATTCATGAACCCTCACCATGAACCCTCACCATAGTTTATGAATCATCATTGTAATACATACAACCAAGTCATAATTTTAAACCCTGATATTTCATTGTGCACACTATATCCTATAGTTTTTCCACCTTCTGATGCCAGCGCAGACATATTACCAATGATATGGTATTTATACCATAGTCTTTCAACTCTAAAGTGTGCACAAACTTAACACTATTGTATAGTGTTTACATTTTATCCCCCTCGCATCAAAGTAATGTGTTGGTACATGCCCTTTGCTAGTTCATATAGGTAGCGTTTGTGAATAAGTCTTTAAGTCTAGGTTTTGTAGCATTTAGGAATCATGGCAAACATAATATGCCATGATGCTTTCGGTAGAGAGAACGAGCTTATGGATTCAAGCTTGAAACCCAAGTAGACCTGCAAGGTAGAAACAAGAGAAGTGTAATTATTAATCAAGAAGTAGATAATTAAGAATGGTAAGGACAGTAAGTTAATTAATCGACAGTAATAACTAAGATATATAAATAGTTTAAATAACATAATTAAGACATAATAAGTAAACGAACTAATAATCATTGAATGGATAAGAGATTAACAGGACAGTACAGGCAGTTTCTGAAGAGATCGAAAGTATAAGTAGCGCATGTAATTCCGCACGAGTAATAATGACCCCCTTTGGAGTAGTTTTCACTAGCATATAATTTTATTTTATTTTCAATTTTTGGGGACATTACACCAATGGTCTCAACACAATGTCCTCAAGAAAGAGATTAAAGTTGTCACCCTTGGGAAAACTATCATAAGGAGTTACATGCTTACATGAGTTATTAAATTCTTTCTTTTGGAAAATTGAAGGAAGTGTATTTTGGGGTCTATAGTATGTCATAAATATAATGCTAGTGCTTTTTCCAAAAATTGTTCATGGCGAAAAGATTATCGTAAAAAAATATTCCTTTCATGCACAAAAATATAATAGTCCCTTCATAGTTTCCAAGCATCCTCAAATAATAGACAAATGTAACTATCAAATCCTTCTTGGGAGGATTTTCAACCCATTTCTCAACTCTCATTTGATTTATGAAATGCTTTGGTCATAAAGAAGATATAACTCTCATATGAATTTCAGGAGGCACTCGGTGGGCATTGGAAGTGTGAACCAAAATTATTTTTGAGTCTCAAAATGATGTCATAAGTTGGATAGATGTCAATTACTTAGATATTTCATGAGGTGTTATTGGCATATTTCAAGGCTCTATTTTGGACCCAAAATATGTCAATGTAAGGACAATTGATTCCCTGATGGACTTTCTAAAGGATAAATGTATTTCCCTTTAAAAATTCTTGGGTCGTCTCCAAAAGTTACCAGATGGTACCATGTAGATAGTCGAGGATAATTTTGGTACTCAAATACTTCATATGATAATAAATATTCTTAACCATTGAAAGGAATACACTGATGACACAACGATGCTCCAATTTGTCTAGGAGACCTTTTCAACTATATATCATAGAATACAATGGATGCTATGTTGAAGAATCTCTAGAGATTGAAAGAAATATCATTCTTGAATGAATGATACAAGAAAAACTTGGTTCAAACACTTGAATCGTTTTGCCTACATTTCAACCTTTTGTCCTTAATCATTAGTAAGTAAAAATATTACCTTTAATCTACATAGTGTGAATATTGAATGAGACCTCTACAACACTGGTCTGATTAAAGAAATGAGACACCTATGTTTCTCTTAAATCATCTTCTAGAAAGTATAAGGTGATCTCCCTCATTCAATGGGGATTTCAAAGACTTTGTAAACACTATTTACATTGTTGACAACTTTTTCATATAATTCCCAACTCCATATAAAATCAGACAAGGTACTCATGGTAAGTTCGAGGACAAGAAAGACCATATCAAGTCGTGTATTGGAAAACAACAAAACATGATTTAAAGGAACTATGAGAGTTATGCATTAAATATAAGATTATTTACTAAATATAAGATCATGTGATAATGTAAGGATTTTTTTTTAATGAAGCTTGGACTTTAAACATTCGTAACTAAATAATGATTGACACTAAACAACTAATTTGGGATGAAATAGCTAATTTCTTGAGCTGACTGAACACTCTGATCTTATTACTGAATATCAACATTTGAGGTTTAAGGTGCAAGAAAATATCAACGAAATATGAAATGAAACAATGAATAAGGTTGAATTAGTGAGTATTTATATCTTGTTTATGAATGATATTCCAACTAGAAAGTTAGTCGCATTGGGAGTGTCATATAGGAATTGCGATATCCATTCCCCATCCATTAATCTATTCCTCCCATAAGGCCATCCACCCAAACGATACTTTATCTTTGATGTCTTGAATGCCATCTCTCCAAGCTATATAATCCGACAATTAAACAATATATCTCTGAAACAGAAAGCATCCAACAACTTTCAGGCTACTGGAACATATGTCCCTCCACGTCTCTATCTAGTCATGTGCATTTAATTCTGGTTGATTCTAATAAAATCTATTCGGGGCAGTTCCAGTATCTCAGCAAAAGTAAAATCGTGTTGGTATAATCCCCACAGGAACATGCAACTCTAAGTGCGTGCTGTGCTAATATATATAATGCATCAAACCACCCACCCCGCCATGAAATCCACAATGGGGAAAGGATACATTGAGTGCATTGAATTCATCTCTGGGGATCGACACTCTTGGGCGAAGGATGGAGTATGATATGTTATAGATACCATGTTGAAAGCGCGTGTTGTAAATAAGAGTGATAATATTTAAATTGCTTAGCAGAAACGTAATATAGTTGATGAGGAAGTAGACATTGAAAGAGGCGTGCCATTTCTTGATTGATGAGTGCATCTTGTCTCTATGGGATTCTAAAGGAAAATTGACCTTTAAGAAAATAATTCATTACATGTTTATACAATAAAGGAGCAATATAGGAATTATAAGGAAATGGAAAACAGTAATGAGTGCAAAATTTGTCACAAATTTCATCAAATATGACATCAAATCATTGATTTCTATAAGGAACACTTGGAAACCTTTCTCATCAAATATATTTCATTCTTGTGTTGGAGTATCGGGTACCTCCACATGGTATAACCCCCGCACCTGTGGGAATATAAAACAAGTGGTTTAACCAACACTCCTAGTGATAGGGCCTTGTGTTGGGTTTCAAATGTTCACCAATATCTGCAAGTTTTGGTGTAACGGAAAACCTTACATGGTATCAGAGAAGAGGTCTCAAGTTCAATTCCCCTGAGCTACGCCGGAGGCGGAGTGTTGGAGTATGGGGTACCTCCACATGGTATAACCGCCACACCTGTGGGAATATAAAACAAGTGGTTTAACCACCACTCCTAGTGATAGGGCCTTGTGGGAATATAAAACAAGTGGTTTAACCACCACTCCTCGTGATAGGGCCTTGTGCTGGGTTTCAAATGTTCACCAACATCTGCAGGTTTTGGTGTAGCTGCAAACCTTACATTTTGGAGCCCTTGGGGTGTAGACTAGCTAGTGATAGGGTGCACTGCTAAGGAAATCATTGTGATGTTGTGTGTTCAAACCTCGAATAATCTTTGCACATGTGTAAAGAAAGTGAGAGTGCACCTTGAGGTTATAGAGGAAGCAAACTACTTTCCTCCACTAAGTGACCATTAGGAAAAGATTTTGACGCTGATTAAGAAGACCACAATGGTAATAAGTAAAGTCACATCATCTTAAATGAGAAACTATTAAAACAAATATTATGATATGTTAAGTGAATTTATAATATGTACTCATGCTTTCGTAATCACAATTGATTGTCAAAGTTCATTAAAGGTTGATCTTTCAATGTGGAATTGAAAGAACATTCGTATTTAGACAAAGAAATAATGAAACTAAAACACAATTGATTGTCAAAGTTCATTAAAGGTTGATCTTTCAATATAGAGTTGAAAGAACATTGGTATTTAGACAAAGAAATAATGAAACTAAAAGAACAAGAAATGATTTCCACCAATAAAGAAAAAAGAAGGATAAAAGGAATGAAAGAAGGAGAAGGATTAACATTTTGCGTAACTTCTTCTTTTTTGTATATCAAGATTAAAATGAGCAAAGCATTAGAATATCAACTAAATTAGACTATAATATCCACCACCTTTGCATAGACTTTATTAAATTTCTTATTGTAATCCATATATTTTCTTCTACTTAGTCCTTAAGTCCACACATTTGATATATTTGTGTTGCCCAAGTTTGATATATTTGTATATTTTCCCCAAGATGCCCATGTTTAATCCTTTTAAGAAAAAAATATTATTATTTTGAATTTATAAGTATTACATTAAGTATTTCACTCTACTTTAACAAATGGAGATTTGTAGCAATACAAAGAGTTGTGTATGATCTTTTATTTCATGTTTAAGCTCAATAACTCCTAGATTTATTAGATAATGCCTAATACATTACTTTACATTTATCATGTGTGAATGAGATTGTGCAACATACACTTTTACTTTATGTTTAAGCTCATCAACTCCTAGATTCATTAGATAATGCCAAATACATTACTTTACATATATCATGTGTGAATGAGATTGTGCAACATACTCCTTTAAATTACCTTTTATATATATATATATAACCAAATGGAAATGGAATGTACATTGTGTGATTTTTTAATTCTTTCTTTAGTGCATTTAAACACAACTATAGTTCTAGCTTTTTGGCTCGTGGGCTCGTGGATTCTTCAATCTAAACCTAAAGTGAAGGCTTGTGTTCTAAACGTAAAACGGCGAGGTTTTAACCGCTCATATATACCTCAATATCGAAACAGTGTGATTGTAAACTTTTGTTCATTTTCCTTTCAATTCATTTTCAAATACTCGTGTTCCTTGCATACAACAATATGATCAGGCTCACTCTCTTCGGTGCAAACTAGAATAAATGCTCATTGCCAATTAAAACTTTTGATGCCATCCTATTCCCGACACCAACTAATACAACTCTCTAGTATGAGTTAACAAAAATTTGAATAGATCCAAGGAGATCTCTTTCACATATTTTGGATGTAAGAGTCCCTTGTTCTGATTGTAGCTTTGGTGTCTTCCTTTCCCGCACTAGTGTATTAACAAAATAATAATATCCCACCCTCTTTGGAACGAGGAGTAGCCTATTGTTTTCATAGATACGTCAATATTCTGTTTTTTTTCTTCAGGAGCCAATTACACTAAAATAAACACTACGATCGATCAATTCTAATTTTGTGATTTCATCATACGCAATTTCCTACACAATCTCAAAAGCGTTGCTCAGTTACTGATGTCAATCACTACATACGCAATTTCCTACACAGTAATAAAGCTCCATAACGACATACTAACAAGCATGCATATCATCCCACTGAAGTTATAGGCTTAAGTTGAATCGACCTCTCAAGGGATTGCATTGGCCAAACCAGCTTTCAGTGTAATCGTTATATGGATCTAACTTTAAATAGCCCCGCTTAGCCGTAATAACGCCTCCCGATCTGTTTTTCTTTTATTCATGTGTTTTACTAAACTTCTACTTTATCATTTTCCATCGATTGAAATAGATCTCTGTACACGAATGCAGACACATAGAGCCTTTTAACTTTTAACTGATTCTTCGAGAAAAAATTAACAGTCGTTATGGGAGTCCAAAGTATTGGACTACAAAAATACCATACCATACAATGGAGGTCTGTAACTCATAAGGTACTGGAACTCTCATTTAAAAAAATAAAAAATAAAAATTGGCGAAAATATTGAAATAACATTGGAAGAGATATTGTTATATAAAAATAGGTTGTTCAGTGATTTTGTCTATGGATCAATAGGTTTTTGATATTGCAGCAACACCAACTAAGGGGTTTTCAAGATCAGATATACACTTCAACAACAAAATTACAGAGAGCAGGAGTTTCCTCTATCGAAAGGCAAAGTTCCAAAGGGATTATAGCATAGTAATCCATTCCCTCGTCCAATGAAATTATGGCTTATGAAATGACGACAGTTTCAACAGCTGCAATTGCTCCTCTTGAACGCGCAACATTTTTGGAGCTCTTTGCATCTTCCTCTTCCCATATCTCAGGCAGAGCTTCTCTAATGTTGTGAATACTTTCAAGAGAAAAATCTCCTCCCTCTGTTTGGACAGAACTGCCCACCTTTTAACAGTGAACGCTTATATCAAAACTAGAAGAAAAGTGGACCATTTCTGCTTTTTTACAAAAAGTTACATCATAAACCTTTACAGTGATAACATCTTACCAATACAGTATGCAGGTGTACATGCTTTCCCGCTGCTATATTCCGGGGACTATCATCAAAGAAAATCTGCAGGACGAGATTTAGACACAACACTTATAACCGCCTTTAAAATGCTATGCATAAGATAAAGAAAAATGGATGTTGCGTGGTCTGCCACAAGCCAGAAAGAGTGAATGCTGTGACGTGGTATTGCAAGGTTGTCAGGTTATCTCGGGACGGATGACTATTGAGTATATATTCTCTTTGTAGCTCGCCTTTAGTGAACAGGGTCTGTGTTTGGAGACAAGTGGCTAATTGGGCAGTGTGCGGTTTGTGATCAGAGTAACACACATTTCTTTCTTGTTGAAATGCCCCTGTAATACAACTTGAAAAAAAACAATCTCATTCATCTCATGGAAAGTTTCTACATTTACATGAAAATTGGCACTACAGATTTAACTCAGGATGGCCATCCTCAATAAGATATAGACACTCCTCGAATTGGGGCCAAAGCATAAATGCTAGCTTTCCTTGTTTGTGAAGGAAGGGAGATGTGTTAATCTTGATATATTGATTCTAATGCAATATATGTTCCATTTCATAGAAAAATGATATAGCTGAAAGAAATGGGCATCAAATTACCGTTCTTTTGGGATCAGCATTTGCAAAGTAAAGAGCCTGCTCTATGGCCTCTTTTGAGGGTTTGCATATTATGGGTGTCGATGGAATTTTATAGTTAACAGCTGGTATACCCCAGTCATTATCGTTTTCACTAATCTGTGAAAGAGGATTAAGTGTCTCAAAGCATATTACTTTCAAAGCAATCTTCCAACCCCAGCCTGTTAAGGACCTTTGCAGCATCAATTTTATCATCGTTTGTAAATATCTGTTCCACATAGCAAACAGTTTAGAAATACGCTCTCAAATTTCCAAAATAAATTGGAGTCCTTCATCATGTGTTTTAATGATATATAGAATTTGAAGGGATCCTTACGAACTTACAATTCTCCGTTGAGGCATGCTTAACGACAAGTTCTTTAGGACATGGTCAGGTTTAAGATTCTCGTATGGCAATCTTCCGTGAACGAAACTCTATAAGAAATATTTGTTTCAAGTGAGTGAAGCAGGATAGGGTTTCGGGCCAAAAAGAGAACAGTGGTATCCAAAGTAAAGGATGAAAGGAAAACCAATGACATTTTCTTTAATTTTGTAGAAACATTAAGAGATGTAAATTCACAAACTAGAGCACATAACATAAGATTTCTTGAAAATATGTGGTAATCGTCGTAGTCAATGTCATAGCCTACTGCCTGCATTGTTCAAACAGCACGGTAAAAAATCAGCAATGTATTCATGAAAATCAAGAGAGACGATCTCAATTCAATGGCACTGCTAAAAAATGAAGTTGTATGTAAGTCCATAAGTGCCATACGCTAGAAATCGATATGGGCAGTAACTCTCGGGAAATGAAACATCCATAATTGCGGTATGCTAGAAATCGATATGGGTACGATAAAGAAAAACATCCAGAAATATCTTAAATTTGCATTTGTACATCAATTACGATAAAGAAAAGAGATTCTTGATGTTTAAAACAGCGCAAAGGAAAAACAGGATTTTGGTATCATGATTAGGCAAAATCTTTATAGTAGTGGTCGTTGAATCAATTTTCATGTGTTAATCATAAAACCCTGGATAGAATAATTACTCGTAGGATATCTCCAGACCCAGATGGTCTGCATTCAGTTTATACGGTCTGATGAAAGCAGCTCATAATTCCATTCTTAAGCTAATTGGTAGCTCTATTTCAGCTACATGATCTCAGAACTCCTCAGATGTCTGCTATTGGAGGCCCGCAATGCCAGAAAACAGTCATTTTAATAATAAAAGTTGGAATACGATGCTAAATTCCATGCAACAAAACGGATTGAATACCTACCCTCAGCCCAGCCATGGTTGTCCCATAAGTCTTATATAGCTCTCTGCTAAAATCTGGTACCCTGCTCTTCTCAACTCCGAGCTTTTGGTTCACATAATCTGTCATACAATAACGAGGCCGCATGCACAATTCAAAGTTCAAACCACAGAAGCTCCCTCAATGCCAAACCGGAAATTCTAATTGCATCTACAAGAAGTGGAGGTGATCCAACTGTTATGGTGTTGTAATAATGCATTGAATCTAGACGGTACATTGGGTGTATTGAATGTGGACCTGGGTCTGATCACTTTTAGATTGCAGAGCTTAAAGATGCATTCTCAAATTCAAATAAGTGGTAACCAATTCAATATTGGAATTTGACATATACAACCTCAAGCTTTGCAAAATTTACCTCCGATGTTCTTCGTGCATGCTGCAGCAAGTCCGGAACTTAATGGGTATAATGTGTCATCCAGATCTAAAACAGGAAGCTGGGGTTATAAACGAATACATAAAGTTGTTGTTCGATACACGTTGAAGAAGGAAAAACAGAAAAATCAAATAACTGTAAAACTCACCAAACAGAAGGCAATCGTATCGAGGGCTTTGGTCTGTCACGCGTTCTCATCCAGCGCCATTATCAATGACTCTACATTGAGTATACGCGAACATTTTCCTTCCAATTTGCTGAGTTATAGGCATCAAAACAAGAATATCATACAGAAATATTTACTAAAGTTAAAGAAACATGGTACAAAAGTGACAAGATAACCTGAGAAGTAAAAACAATACCAAAAACGTTGAATTCGAAAAGAAGAAGAAGAAGAAGATATGTATGGGAAGAGAGGCAATGTGTGTTGAAATCAAATGAATATAAGGCGAAAGTGCGAGTTTGCAATGGAATGGAGGGGATGTTAGAACTAGAACATTGGAAGCCTTAAATGTTAAATATTAACACTTATAATTAGTTTGTAAGTAAAAGGTTATAGAACATTGGAAGCCTTAAATGTTAAATATTAACACTTACAATTAGTTTGTAAGTAAAAGGTTATGTTAGGGTTTCCATAAATTGTAGTTATGCAACCGTTATTCAATATATTGTAATGAGATAAATAAGTGTGGACTTCAATATGAAAGTTGCACCCTCCAATTAATAAAATTACTTGTTTAGTTTTTCCTATTTCTTTATAATCTTGGTGCCCATGATTTCTTAACTTGGTATCAAAGCTTAGACAGCCCTGAATCTCTCACGAGAGTGGCTGGAAGATGAGTTTTCTATAATCATGGTCACTATATTAGAATAGCATAAATATGTAGATTTTTATCAATAGTATTTGTGAAAATAAATGTCTGCAGTAATTGAAGTTGTTCCATAACTTTTGTCTTTCAAATCTATGTATCAACCAGCAGAATTGGTAGCATTAGTGTATCTAAGGCTGGAGCATTGGTGTATCTAAAGCTAAATCACTAGAAATATTGGCCTTTTATCAGAAATTTCAGAATCTACTTGCCACAGTATTGTTGAGATGGGAAAATAGTGGTTCTGTACAGGACAAAGGGAAATTGTTATATATTGTTATGACTATCTCTCAAATTAAAAGCTGGAAATTTTTCCTATATATCATTAACCACGTTGGCTTTGCTATGGAAATTCTTGTGACAAGTCTATCAAATTAATTTGCATCACTTGAGTTTTGTTTACAAGATATACTATGCATATAGTTTTTCCCAAGAAGCAACATATATGTGAAGAGAGATTGTTGTTGTAATTGATGATAACAAAAAAGTCAAGACAACTCACTGTTCTAAGCAGTCTCATTCTTGCACTCTCATTTTTGCTACACAGTCAGCTTCATTTTTGCTACATGAAGCAGTCAATATTGTGTTACTCAATATGGGTTGTTGTCCAAGTAATTCGAAAGTTGTGGTCTACGGAAGGATTCCTCACTAGTTGGTGAGGTTACCCGACATGTCGATTGTCCAGTAATTTGACTTTGGACTCGGAATCCAACTTGGGAATTCTACCTTTACAAGGGTGATGAGACAACATGATGGAGTACATGCAAAAATCTGAATATGTAGAGAAGAAAATAGAAATCTACTTCAAAAGTTCTTTATTTTATGTTATTATGTGAATCAAGTTTTTCTAAGTTTTTTAAATTGTAGTGTTAAGAGGGTGTGTTAAAGATTAACACTTACAATTAGTTTGTAACTGTTATGTTACAGTTGCGATAAATTGTAGTTAGTTATGCAACCCTTATTCAATATATTGTAATGAGATAAACAGTTGCGATAAATTGTAGTTAGTTATGCAACCGTTATTCAATATATTGTAATGAGATAAATAAGTGCCTACTTCAATATAAAAGTTGCACCCTCCAATTAATAAAATTACTTTTTCAGTTTTTCCTATTTATTTATAATCTTGGTGCCCATGATTTCTCAACATTAAATAGATCTCCAACCGCTCACATGAAGTGCAGGCAATCTTATGTACTGTACCAAAAAAACACGTCAAATTCATTAGGTTTCACACTTATCTAAATCCAATAGATATGGTTAGGGTATTTCAAATTCATTAGGTTTCACCGTTATCAGCGCACCAATCGGATCGGCCTACTCCTGTCAAAATGCACTTTATTTCCGTGCCCCACAAAGACGACATTTCCCATCCCAACTCAACTTTTCTTTCTGCACCCTGCTTCAGCATCCACAATCTGGCTGGTGTCCTGCTTCCTCTGCCACGTTGATGATCCATGCACACTCTTGGATTTCTACATGTATCCACCTGTAAGATCTTGGACGTTCTCAATCCTGTCTGAAAACAAAACCTATGCTGGTTTAGCTGCTCATTGTGGTTATCTTTTTAAAATGGGATTCCGTCCTTCTTATACAGGGAATTCATAAAATAACCTTTTTTTCTCATTTTGAGATTCTAAAATAACAACATATTTTATATTGAATATGCTAAATTGTTCCATCACTACATCAATAAAATAACAATTTTATATTGAATATGCTAAATTGTTCCATCACTACATCAATATTAACCATTATAGAGAACGAATCCAAGTAAGCTACATTGTTCCATAGCTGTAACAATAT
This sequence comes from Pseudotsuga menziesii, assembly GCA_001517045.1. Classification (NCBI taxonomy): domain Eukaryota; kingdom Viridiplantae; phylum Streptophyta; class Pinopsida; order Pinales; family Pinaceae; genus Pseudotsuga; species Pseudotsuga menziesii. The sequence goes on along the minus strand of LPNX010038068.1, from coordinate 356,359 downwards.
CAATAACCACAATGGACAAACTTGTCACAGCTGAGCATGACACTGACAGTTCGATCTGGACATTGTTATGACAACTACTTCGAATTGTGACAATTATCAATAATTACAAAGTACAGACCGCACTTAAAAGAACCTGTACATCAAAACTTAAATTAAGCCAACGAAATTGTCCAAGTAAAGCCAATGTCGAATTATACATACCTATAACAAAATGCTTAGTTTATCTTTGAAAATCCAACTAAATTACACTCTCATTAACACTTGTCCTACAGCTTCTCTAGCTTAGCTATAGGATATGGCTGCTATACGAAGTTTGAACACGCTACAGCATCGGTCATCGATCCAATGTTTGGCTCACATCGATCCAATGTTTGGCTCACATTGGAATTCAGTGCTTCTACGCAAAGCAATTAATTTTTTAATTTGTTTATTAATTTTTATTTTTTAATGAATGATAAAATAAAATTTATTTTTCAAAACATACATAGTAACATATTAAATGATAAAATTATACATTCCAAACAAAATTTTGTCATAAAGATGCAGTAAGTCCCATGTAATTATTTATACCAAATTTTTTTCGTAAATATCTATTCAAACGTTTTAGGTAATTACTTATAAATAATTTGATGGAGCATATCTTCTATATTATTTTATTTGTATATCTCCACATAATTATTTATGAGTAATTTAATGGAGCATATTTTTCATATTATTTCTATATAGAGAGTATTATTTGTATATATAGAGGTAATTATTTATGAGTAACCTAATTGAGCATATCTGAGCAGTGTCTTCACTTAGTGAAACCATGTCATCCGGCCTTGGTTCAGGGGATATTAAAGAATACCCCTAATTTGTCTAGATATTGGTAATTACTTACAAAAATCATTTTGTTGAGCCCCCCTCTCAATACATATTTCCAATTAAAAAACCCCAATTTTTACAATATATTCCTTAATTATACTAGAAACTAATTTTAATACCTCCCATAACCTATTCTCCACCCCCCAATACCTACAATATATTGACGTTATTTTTCACAATTAAAAAGCCTCCTTTATAAATGAACATAAGATATTGCCCAACAAGATGAAACCCTTGTGGCATATCTTCCATATTATTTGTATAATACTAAATAGTATATATAGGTTGGTTGAATAGTGCACACTTTATTTTGCCATTTTTATTATACATGCTCACTTTTAGTATATTTTTTGTTGTATTATGTATTGACCACCCTTCTTTTATGGAGAGTTTTTAGACATTGTAGGCTTTAAGTATTATTATAGTGGTTTCCACATAATTCTAAGTCTACACTATGAGCAAGACATTGAAAATTCTCACAAATCTCCTCCCTTTCTAAGCTCCTCTTCTCATTTATCCTATCCTCTTAGCTTGTGAAAATCAAAGGAGAGGTAAAAAATAACACACAAAACCTATGGAGCATCTCAGTGCTCTTTTCTTTCTGAAATTGAAAATATATAGGATATACATAATGCTAGGGTTTTGGAGCATGTCCTAGCCACTAACTCCATTAGTTATTAATGTGTTTCTATCTTGTCCATATGTGGAATAACTCTTAGTGTCTCTTGCTACTTAATTAAATGGATTAGTGATGGGATTAATTACCATACTTCAACACTCCCCTTACTTATGACCACTAAACAAGTAATTAAACTATTGCTAAAACATACTACCTATAAGGATTACACAAAAAATCTAAAAAGTGAGTGTTTTTTGGTCTATGTTTAAGCTAAGCTTACAAACACCTAAAAACATTTGGAAAACAAATGCTCTACTGCATACTAGTGACTCTTGTTCCTCTTTTATCTCCTTAGACTTCAAATTTTAGAATCCACAAATATTCTCTTCATTTATAGCTTGAATTTCAACTTGGTCTTCTTCTTCACGATTCTCAATACTTTTTGAGGTTCCATGGACCTCTTATCACTAGCTTCATCTACAAAATATTCTTCATCCTACTTGTCATCATTCAAACACTCAATGTGTTTTGTACCAAATTCCATAATCTTAATCCTCATTATTTCAAATTCTTGTATTGTGGGCATGCGTGGAAACCACTTGTTGTTCTCATCATCTCACATACTGTCATCCTCATATTTTTCAACATAACTTGAATTTTTTTATAAAATCATATCTCATCAAAACTCCACCTCATAAATATCTTATCGACATGATCGTTAGAAACATGATTACAATTTGTTTTCATATCATCTCCATTTTGAACAGCATTCATGGTTGCATCCAATTCTTCTCAGTAGTTCTTTGTTTTATTCTTCTTCAACATCAACTACTTCACATGCAATTTTTGTGGTTACTTTTACCTTAGTTGTATCTACCTATGCTTCATTAACAATGTTATTATTTGTGTCTTTGTCATCCACATGTGCATCTTCATAGCTGGTTTCACTGGTTTCTTTATTGGAAACTTCACCACATGGACATTTTGCTATAGTGGAAGCTTCATCTTCATCATAATGAATTCCATCTACTTGTGACTCAACACAACATCAAAATTTATATTCTCTTTCTCTACTACACACATAGATGCATCTTCATTCTCCTTCTATGGTAGATCTGCTTCATCCACATATGCTTTTTCTAGTGTGGGAACATTATGTAAGAAGTTTATTCGCATTTCACTATAAGATATGTTTCAAAGGTAATCCAATAATTCTTGGCGGTTGTTGCTTCTTCAATTCTAGGCAAAATGCTCCGATCCAAGCCTTGTCGAATGAGAGATAATGCTAGAACATAATTATTCTTCTAATCTTGATACATGACCCCACAAGTGGGTTCTTTAAACCCATTCTTTACTATATCCTATAGGTCCTCAACACGTAATGTCATAGTTTTTACAAGTAAAAACTGGCGATGGAAAATAAAAATTGTTTTATGTTACCCGTTGTGTAATCTATTTTATAGTCTTTGGAAAGAATGTCTTTGAAAAGTATCGTGTAAGATGATGTTCATTTTCCACTGGAAAATCTACTTTTATTTTATGTTCCCTTATGTTCTCCTATCGAGTCTTTTGAGTCTTCTTTTCCTACCCATGACACTTTCTCTTAGCACATCGCCATCATTCTATTTTGGATGACTTATTCCTTCAATTTCATTCTCTTATCTCTTTCTCAGTCCTTTGTCCTTCCTTCCTTATATCACCCTCTAAAAAAATATGGGTTTTTCATATGCACCCATTTAATGCAAGGTATGTACACACAACCCTATCTTGCACCAATGTAGAATTTAATGATCTAACGTAACATTTTCTTCTCAACAAACACGTGGCTCAACATACACTTTGAATTTAGTTGGTGAACAAAACGATAACTCAATGAAATTTCAATGAGACTTACAACAATGTATTTTGATAACAATGTATAACTTATAAATCTAACTTGAACATCAACAATTCTCTCCCACTCACTAGTTTTTGAACATCGGATTTAATACTTGGGTTAGAATATACCCCTTCTTTAACATTTATCTCCACCTTGATTGAATACTTCATGAATTGTGCTCACTTTTTTACTTCTGCAAAAAATTATAATACCATTCCTTCTTGGCATTTTCATGCCATTGATTAAAAAATCATTCAATTGAATTTTTCCTTTCAAATCATCCAATCATTTTTTTTATACAAACAAATTTTTGAACTAAATAGCTTGAACAACATATGATGATCTATCAATGACTCTTTCCTCACAATCCACATCAACAAATGGCTATTTATTTACACTTTATCTTACATATTTATCTTGGGATGGTCTCTACCTTTCTTTATGTGCCACCATGATCACGTGCTAAAAATAAATATTGGTCCCTTTCTTTGTGTGCAGTGGTGACAATCTAGCAAAAATTTGATTTTATAAAATATGTGTTGTAGACTCAAGTCCTAGATATGTTTAGATGAATTTGAATGGTAACCTCTCTCTATCACTCCTACATCATTATGAGACGGCAAGAGTGCTCTTTTGGATGCTATCGGCCCCTCAAAACTGCAATGAAATGATATTCCTCACATTATCTCTCTGTATAGCACTATTCATATGTGATAACCTCCTATATTCATCACTTCTTGTACCATTGAGTGTATGAAAAAATTTAGGGTTTAATCTTAACCCATGGGATAAATTTCTAGGGGTTGTAAATTTTTAATGGACTAATTTTTATTAAACACCCATTAGGCATGATTATCCCACATTTTATTTATTTATGTTTAATTAATAAGAGATTAGCCCCATCGAATTTAGAAAGGGTATCCAAGATAAAACAATTTTGTCCTTCAAAAAATCGATTTAAACCTATTTTCACCCATGAAAATCACTTGGAAGATCCCATTCGCCCTCTATTTGAAAAAATGAGAGTTGTTAGAGGCTCTTTCTCCCTCTATCAATCATGGAAATTGAAGTTGAATTTACATTCATGGACATGTTTTAAAGGTTGAATCTCGTTTTTCAAGTTTATTAATGTCTACATGAGAAGGCCAGCCAATATTGACTATCAAATCTTATAGCAAAATGTTTGCATCTAGGAGAGTCAGAATCCCATCACTTCAAATCCAAATTTTTCCTCATGAAACATAAGGATTGCGAAACATACAATCAACAATTGAAAATTACGTTTCTTTGGTTGTTTAAAGAAACACACCTAGGGGTTGGGAAGGCTTCGCTCATAGCCATGCATTTGGGTTTGCAAGGGGCTATAACACTACTTCAAGCCACTTTCATTTTGTTTCTACTTGTGTTTGTGTTCTCCTTTATGGTATAGGCCATGGATGGAGAAACTTGGAATCGCACTATCTTTGATACTTTTTTTGCTTTGGAAATTGTCTTTTTTCTTGTTTTATTTATTGAATTTTATGGTTCTCAAAGGTTTTTTTTAGCAGTTTGTAGGAACTTGATTTCAACTTGCATGTTGTCTGTACTTTGTAGAAACCTTAGAAAAGAATGCAGTCTTTTCGTGAATCATGGAACTTTCTTTACATTGTTTATTGTATTTGTAAAAGTAGTCCCAAATTCATTCCAATCTATCTCATTACTCTTCTAAGAGCTTTTTCATAGTTTTTCATCCTTCCTTTCATGGATTTAAAGTCTTGAACCAATGTATTGACATCGGCACATTATTAGTTTCCTCTAATTTTTTTTTGCATGGAAATATATAAAGCATAGTAGTGGAATTGATTTTTAATTATGTTTGGAAGCATGCAGATAGTATTTGGTTGAAGAAACATTTGTTGAATGGTGTGGAACACATATTTACATTCTATATAGTGACAAAAAAAAATTATAATAGTTTTAAGTACATTGAAATAAACAATACACATGTATTGTTTTTAACCCTCTAATTTGGTAAGATGTGTGAATATGAGATGTTGGTGAGCCATCCTATTAATATTGAATATATTTTTTGCGGTGATGAAAAAATTCATTGTTGTTTCCTAAGAATAATGGTGAATTTCTATGTAATCTAATAGTTAGAGTGAGGTACCAAACTACCACCAAAAGAGGTCTTGTTATGTGATGATTTATTAATATTTATCTCTTATTTAGTATTTTTATGATATTTTTTCCTATTACTATATATTGTTTTATACTTCATCAAAATATTCACCAAGACTTTACAATATTTTATAATTTACTAAAAGATTCACTTAGATTATACAAGGTTTTATAATTTAGTGAAAGATTAGCCAAGATTTTACAAGATTATATAATTCAATGAGAGATTCACCAAAAAGGATTTAGTAGATCATTTTTACCAGTGCACTCTATTGAATGAAACACACCAGTGCATACACATTTAAAAAACATCGGTGTGTAAAGAGTTAAAAATATAAAATTCTCTTTTATATAAACAAGCATCGATGTATACATCAATATTAATTACATTAGTGCTCTATAAATTTATGTGCATCGATGCTTTATCTTTCTCTTTGTCCCCTTAACCCCTAAGGCCACCCTCCCCCTCTCTCTTTAATCCCACCCCCTCTCTCTAGCCCTAACCATAACCCCCTTTGTCTCTATAACACCCCCTACCACTCTCTCTATGTTTCTCTCTCTTGAATCCCACTCTCATTCTATGATGAAAGAATCTTGAGCCGAAGGAAATGAATGATTTGGTGAAATAATGCGCTTAAGTAATACTACCAACCTCACTTCAAAAAACTAGATTATTGTAGGTAAAAAATAATGGAATAGATCATAATTGGTGGTTCGATTCCTCCGTGGCTTAACATAAATTAATAGATGATATAAAATATTAATGATAGTATAAACATTGTAAGATATCTATATTTTCAATATAAATATGCTCTTTTCAATTAGACACATTGTTCAAATAATTCATAAATAAATAATGAACACTTGCAATAATTAGTTCAATTGGTTTCCCCCTTTCCTCTTGTATATGAAAAAAAACAAATTGTACTGCACCAATGCTATCCTAGTTCATAATTGATTTTGATTGTTAAAATAATTAATATTAATAAATAAGGGAGGTTTTACTAACATCAATATCATTAAATAAATTTATAGGTAAGAAATTTCTCACGTTAATCTATTATTCATAAAGTAAACATTCATCAACTTAGTTTTTAATACACTACCACTACCAACAACAACAATAATAAATTATGTTGCTCTTTTAATTCATAATTTATTTTAATCACTACAAGGGTAAAACTTAGACTTTAAAGTCTTAAAATATTTTCTAGTTTTGATTATGAGTGGTGCCAACTTCCAAAAATAAAACAACATACTCAACAAAGACAAGAATAATTACTATGACAATGTTTATAATTGTTGTAATAACAAATACAATGTTGGTATTATGCCATAAAATAATTTAATCAACTTCACATTTAATACAAACTATAAATAATATTAATAGAAATTATGTAAGGATTCAAAGGCTATGACTTTCCTCATTTTGAAAGAACTCAATCTAGCGGAAGTTCAAAATTATAGAACTAACCCATCTAGTTCTAATTGAGATGTAATATTTCCTCTAGTTCTAATTGAGATGTAATATTTTCTTTTGAATGGTTGAATACTAAAGTTTTACTTGAAATAAGTAAAATATATTAATTGAGAAAATAGCTCACTCGATTAATTCTTCCAAATTTAATGGAATAGTTCTTTGACTTGATTTTTCTAGATTTGATAGAATATGTATTTTAGAGATTTACAAAAAAACTCAATGTGGGAAAAGTCTGTCTATAAAGACTCATGCCAAGCAAAGGCTTGGGGTTCTTCTGATTTTTATCTAGGAGAATTATTATTCTGCCTGTTTTTGCTCTCAAGTGTTTTCTTGGAGAAGTTTTCCTGCAAGGAAAAGAGGATTGATTCATAACTGATTACCCGTTAGGAAGCCCTACCTTAGGAGTTCTAAGCTACTTGCATGTTGGAATCCAGCTCAGGGGCATCCGGATTTAAACCAAGAACGGTTCCGGGTCATGGTTAGGTGGAACGTGGTAGTTCCCAAGTGATTTGGTCATCAAACAGAGGTCATATGTGCATTGAATTGTTGATGCTAGTTATTTAAGTGTGCAGGTGTAGCCATTGACAAAGCTTAAAATTCAGGTATGAAACCCTTGAAGGCCTATTCTATTTCTTTCCTAAATATTCATTACTGTTTTTGTTAAGTAATGGTTGCAATGTAATTTCTAACCCTAATGGTTAAGTTTTATGGTTAACAATCTACTAGGGTTTGTATTTGTAATTTAGTAATCATAGGCTGGAGAATTTTTATTATATGTTGTTTATCTTCAAGGTTTGTATCTTTCATAAATGTTCCTATATTAACTCGGTTTTGATCTTAATTTTATGTTTATACTTTGTTCTCTGTATTTAATACCCTGCTAACATATTTTATTTGTCAACAGAGGCTTGCCCTAAGCTTTAAAGAAACTAGTTCAGTAGTAGTTAATTAAAATATTAACTATGCTAACTAATAACAAGTATATATTATAAACTAGATCTACTAAGAACAGATTTCATGTAATAAACAAGCTAATCAAATTATTAAATACCTTCCAAGTTGTGTTTCACATAATCATTAAAACAAAATACTTTACATAACTGGAAAAAAAAATTATAACTAATGAGAGGGATATCGTGACCATCCATGTGGTCCTTAACAAGACTCTGCCATAAAACCTAAAACCTACAGTCTTAACAACTATAATAAAATACCATAAATCACATACATTATATCTTTAAAGGTCTCATAAAATATTCATCATAAACATCCACCTAGAATTTTACCAAGTAAACAATTCATATAACTCTGTATTAATAAACAGAGGTCGTGGTATCGACCCTTATGGGTTACAAATATAATTCATAAGAAAAATTAAACTCCACATTAAAAACATCTCTATAGTTCTTATTTAAACAAGGAATTGTTCCTCTTAAGAAGAAAACCCTATCTTATGCAAACACGGGTCACATCATCGAATCCCATAGATGTCTGTGACCCAAGGCCAACATAATAATAACCTTAACATAAATCATTACTATAATCAAAACTCATAACAAAATCCATAGCTTAATACATAGTATCCTTTCTATTATTACATATAAAATATTTTACAATTTGGTATCGTCAAGGCCCAAATCCTGAAGGTCGTATACCGAGTCACACCGGCCATGACCAAGTTTCCAAATCCAATCACATAGTAATAATCACACAGTCACGCTACCATAACCAAAACGATATCATGGGTTTGCCATAACCCTAGCTGTTACAACCATATTTTTTTAAATAACAAAATACATTTTAAAATGCCAACTAAGATACAACAATCATTGGGAGAGGCACATGCCATTAATGGAATGGCCTGCACCCACGCTGAACCATTAAAACCAAATTACAACACTCTGTATAATACACCGTTTCCATTAACGCTAACACAAAGGTTGTCGTGGCAAGCCAATGGGTTACGACACCATTGCAATAATGGTGTATCCCAAGGCACAACGCCCCAAGCTCTAGAAGATTTCCCAAACATAAATTACAAACAATATAAACCGAGTGATGTGCATACTTCCAAAACCCAAACTATTACCATTATACATAGAGTAAATTCTACAGGCTTAAATCCACGATCAAACCCAGCAAGTCAAACTTTTAAACTCATCATTAAAATAACTACACAGTCTTGAATTTACATAGTATAATCTATTAAAAATGCTGAACGAAAATTTTACGCATCTTATACCAAAACACATTAAAGACTTCACATAAAATCCAAGGTGCAGTATATTTACATAGTAAGGCACAAATCCTCTTTTACAATAGTCAATTTATTAATAATGTTAAATGGCAAATTGTGAGCTATGGCACCATTACAAGTAATGGTGTAGCCACAGATCAAGATGCCAAACCTCCCAACAAGAGTCAAAACCCACATCAAGCTACATTACAAACCCTGAAGGTAGAGTCGACAAGTACCATCTAAAACCCCAGCCATGTAAAGAATCCCAATTCAGAAATGCCCAAAACGAGAGGAGGCATGTAAGATCTTGCTAGCACGCTTACCATGGCCATGAAGTAGCAACCCCAAATCAAAAGCATAGCTCTGTGCAAACCCTGGAGCACCTTCATTTTCACCTGCAATCAAATCAATGATGGCATGAGAAGCATGACCATGCCATGGATAAAACAACGGAACAATGTGTTTACATAGAGTCTAGTGGTTAGCTTACCTACAAATCGATGGAGGGCACATCCCTTCTCCAACTACGCAGAAGCCACATGAAACCCCAATGCCAAAACCACATAATGCACAAACATCAAATGCCCAAAACTTTTGCCAAGCATTTTCACAAACAGTGATGGTATTAATGGAACCACCTGGTGGCCATTAATGCATTCATGAACCCTCACCATAGTTTATGAATCATCGTTGTAATACATACAACCAAGTCATAAGTTTAAACCCTGATATTTCGTGGTGCACACTATATCCTATAGTTTTGCCACCTTCTAATGCCAACGCAGACATATTACCAATGACATGGTATTTATACCATAGTATTTCAACTCTAAAGTGTGTGTAGACTTAACACTATTGTATAGTGTTTACGTTTTATCCCCCTAGCATCAAAGTAATGTGTTGGTACATGCCCTTTGCTAGTTCATATAGGTAGCATTTGTGCATAAGTACTTAAGTTTAGGTTTTGTAGCATTTAGAAATCATGGAAAACGTAGTATGCCATGATGCTCTCTCTAGAGAGAACGAGCTTATGGATTCAAGCTTGAAACCCAAGTAGACCTGCAAGGTAGAAACAAAAGAAGTGTAATTATTAATCAAGAAGTAGATAATTAAGAATGGTAAGGACAGTAAGTTAATTGACCGACAGTAATAACTAAGATATATAAATAGTTTAAATAACATAATTAATACATAAGAAGTAAACGAACTAATAATCACTGAATGGATAAGATATTAACAAGACGGTACAAGCAGTTTCTGAAGAGATCGAAAGTATAAGTAGCGCATGTAACTCCGCACGAGTAATAATGATCCCCTTTGGGGTAGTTTTCACTAGCATATAAATTTATTTATTTTTCCAATTTTTGGGGACATTACACCAATGGTCTCAACAAAATGTCCTCAAGAAAGAGATTAAAGTTGTCACCCTTCGGAAAACTATCATAAGGAGTTACATGCTTACATGAGTTATTAAATTCTTTCTTTTGGAAAATAGAAGGAAGTGTATTTTGGTGTCTATAGTATGTCATAAATATAATGCTAGTGCTTTTTCCAAAAAAATTTCATGGCGAAAAGATTATTGTAAAAAAATATTCCTTTCATGCACAAAAATACAATAATCCCTTCATAGTTTCCAAGCATCCTCAAATAATAGATAGATGTAACTATCAAATCCTTCTTGGGAGTATTTTCAACCCATTTCTCAACTCTCATTTTATTTATGAAATGTTTTGGTCATAAAGAAGATATAACTCTCATATGAATTTCAGGAGGCACTCTGTCGGCATTGGAAGTGTGAACCAAAATTATTTTTGAGTCTCAAAATGATGTCATACGTTGGATAGTCGTCAATTACTTAGATATTTCATGAGGTGTTATTGGCATATTTCAAGGCACTATTTTGAACCCAAAATATGTCAATGTAAGGACAATTGATTCCCTGATGGACTTTCTAAAGGATAAATGTATTTCCCTTTAAAAATTCTTGGGTCGTCTCCAAAAGTTACTAGATGGTACCATGTAGACAGTCAAGGATACTATGGATGCTATGTTGAAGAATCTCTGGAAATTGAAAGAAATATCATTCTTGAATGAATGACACAAGTAAAACCTGGTTCAAACACTTGAATCCTTTTGCCTACATTTCAACCTTTTGTCCTTAATCATTAGTAAGTAAAAATATCACCTTTAATCTACATAGTGTGAATATTGAATGAGAGCTCTACAACACTAGTCTGAGTAAAGAAATGAGACACCTATGTTACTCTTAAATCATCTTCTAGAAAGTATAAGGTGATTTCCCTCATTCAATGGGGATTTCAAAGACTTTGTAAACCCTATTTACATTGTTGATAACTTTTCCATATAATTCCCAACTCCATATAAAATCAAACAAGGTACTCATGGTAAGTTCAAGGACAAGAAAGACCATATCAAGTCCTAAGCATGTGTATTGGAAAACAACAAAACATGATTTAAAGGAACTATGAGAGTTATGCATTAAATGTAAGATTATTTACTAAATATAAGATCATGTGATAATATCAGGATTTTTTTTTAATGAAGCTTGGACTTTAAACATTCGTAACTAAATAATGATTGACACTAAACAACTAATTTGGGATGAAATAGCTAATTTCTTGAACTTACTGAACACTCTGATCTTATTACTGAATATCAACATTTGAGGTTTAAGGTGCAAGAAAATATCAATGAAATATGAAATGAAACAATGAATAAGGTTGAATTAGTGAGTATTTATATCTTGTTTATGAATGATATTCCGACTAGAAAGTTAGTCGCATTGGGAGTGTCATATAGGAATTGTGATATTCATTCCCCCATCCATTAATCTAATCCTCCCATAAGGCCATCCACCCAAAAGATACTTTATCTTTGATGTCTTGAATGCCATCTCCCCAGGCTATATAATCCGACAATTAAACAATATATCTCTCAAACAAAAAGCATCCAACAACTTTCAGGCTACTGGAACATATGTCCCTCCACCTCTCTATCTAGTCATGTGCATTTAATTCTGATTGATTCTAATAAAGTCTATTCGGGGCAGTAAATGACGTGGGATCTCGTACAGTGGGGGAAGGTGGTTTTCACCCAGCCCACCAGAGATCAAATCCCACCGAGACATGGCCCGCTGTGATAAGGCTCAAAGGGTAGACGCCCCCTGGGATTGACTACCACCCCTGAACGGGATTGGAGTCCGGGACTTCTCGGTCGTTGCTGAGTCACAATTTTCTGGTATATCTGCCTTGCGGGCTGTTGGATATACCTGGGGTTTATAGTGGCAATCGACGGCTTGAAATTGGGTCTCTCCCAGGTAATCCCGACGAGTTATCGATTTCCCTAACCTAAAAAAAAAAAAAAATCTATTCGGGGCAGTTCCAGTATCTCAGCAAAAGTAAAATCGTATTGGTATAATCCCCACAGGAACATGCAACTCTAAGTGCGTGCTTTGCTAATATATATAATGCATCAAACCACCAACCCCGCCATGAAATCCACAATGGGGAAAGGATACATCGAGTGCATTGAATTCATCTCTGGGGATCGACACTCTTGGGTGAAGGATCGAGTATGATATGTTATAGATATCATGTTGAAAGAGCATGTTGTAAATAAGAGTAATAATATTTAAATTGCTTAGCAGAAACGTAATATAGTTGATGAGGAAGTAGACATTGAAAGAGGCATGCTATTTCTTGATTGATGAGTGCATTTTGTATCTATGGGATTCTAAAGGAAAATTGACCTCTAAGAAAATAATTCATTACATGTTTATACAATAAAGGAGCAATATAGGAATTATAAGGAACTGGAAAACCTTAATGGGTGCAAAATTTATCACAAATTTCATCAAATATGACATCAAATCATTGATTTCTATAAGGAACACGTGCAAACCTCCTCATCAAATATCTTTCATTTTTGTGTTGGAGTATCGGGTACCTCCACATGGTATAACCGCCACACCTGTGGGAATATAAAACAAGTGGTTTAACCACCACTCCTGGTGATAGGGCCTTGTGCTGGGTTTCAAATGTTCACCAACATCTGCAGGTTTTGGTGTAATGGAAAACCTTACATGGTATCAGAGCACAGGTCTCAGGTTCAATTCCCTCGAGCTACGCTGGAGGCAGGGTGTTGGCGTATCGGGTACCTCCACATGGTATAACCGCTGCACCTCTGGGAATATAAAATAAGTTGTTTAACCACCACTCTTGGTGATAGGGCCTTGTGCTGGGTTTCAAATGTTCACCAACATCTGAAGGTTTTGGTGTAATTGCGAACCTTACATTTTGGAGCCCTTGGGGTGTAGACCAGCTAGTGATAGGGTGCACTGCTAAGGAAATCATTGTGATGTTGTGTGTTCAAACCTCGAATAATCTTTTCACATGTGTAGAGAAATTGAGAGTGCACCTTGAGGTTATAGAGGAAACAAACTGCTTTCCTCCATTAAGTGACCATTAGGAAAAGATTTTGAAGCTGATTAAGAAGACCACAGTGGTAATAAGTAAAGTCACATCATCTTAAATGAGAAACTATTAAAACAAATATCATGATATGTTAAGTGAATTTATAATATGTACTCATGCTTTCGTAATCACAATTGATTGTCAAAGTTCATTAAAGGTTGATCTTTCAATGTGGAGATGAAAGAACATGGGTATTTAGATGAAGAAATAATGAAACTAAAACACAATTGATTGTCAAAGTTCATTAAAGGTTGATCTTTCAATGTAGAGTTGAAAGAACATTGGTATTTAGACAAAGAAATAATGAAACTAAAAGAACAAGAAATGATTTCCACCAATAAAGGAAAAAGAAGGAATAAAAGGAATGAAAGAAGGAGAAGGATTAACATTTTGAGTAACTTCTTCTTTTTTGTATATCAAGATTAAAATGAGCAAAGCATTAGAATATCAACTAAATTAGACTATAATATCCACCACCTTTACATAGACTTTATTAAATTTCTTATTGTAATCCATATATTTTCTTCTACTTAGTCCTTAAGTCCACACATTTGATATATTTGTGTTGCCCACGTTTGATATATTTGTGTATTTTCCCTAGGATGCCCATGTTTAATCCTTTTAAGAAAAAAATATTATTAGTTTGAATTTATAAGTATTACATTAAGTATTTCACTCTACTTTAACTGTAGCAATATATAGAGTTGTGTATGATCTTTTACTTTATGTTTAAGCTCAATAACTCCTAGATTTATTAGATAATGCCTAGTACATTACTTTACATATATCACGTGTGAATGAGATTGTGCAACATACACTTTTACTTTATGTTTAAGCTCATCAACTCCTAGATTCATTAGATAATGCCAAATACATTACTTTACATGCATCATGTGTGAATGAGATTGTGCAACATACTCCTTTAAATTACCTTTTATATATATATATAACCAAATGGAAATGGAATGTACATTGTGTGATTTTTTAGTTCTTTCTTTAGTGCATTTAAACACAACTATAGTTGTAGCTTTTTGGAATTTTTAAATCAGTTTACATAAGAACACAAAGACAACGCAGATAATAGACACTAGAGGAACTCAAGGTGAGAAAGAGAAGTCGAAGCTCAAGCTTCTGTGCATGTGATTTAGTCGAAGAGCTGAAGCTCTGTAGACCGACGAGTCTGGACTGACAAGTCTGGACTGACTTTGTAACTGACAAGTTTGTAATACTTTCTATTTCCACATAGTTAATATATGAAATAGTTTGTGGTTGAATGCATGATTATTTGGCCGCATATATTTCCAGATTTACTTCTGTAAATGTCTTTTACAATTACTGATAAGTAAAAGAACAAGAACCCATGAAAATCTCACCGCGTGAAAGTTCCAAGTTTTACGGCACATTGGTAGACTCAAGTCTTCCTACATATTTGGGTAAATGTTTCTCTTAAGTTATTTGGATTTGTAAATGTGTCTATTTTACTTCATCTTACTCACAGGTGAAAAGCATTTGTAATTTCTTAAGTCTTTAGACTAAGAAACACATTCTGCAGATTTCGACCAAAGTTATTCGACTAGAGTGGTCGATTGAGTCAGCCGACTGAAGCTGCCGACTGGTCGAAGGCAAGTAGTGAGCCAACTTGGTCGAAGACAAGAAGTCAACCGACTTGGTCGAAGTAAAAAGTGGTCGAGGTAAAAACGGGTCGGACAAGTAAGTCAGAGTAATTTTGGTCGAGTGTAGGACCGACTAAAATTTATAAACTTGTCTAGTCGGACATAGACAAGTTTCACCCGACTAGAAAAAAAGGGTAAAGTGGTCGGCGTGAAAAGTGAAAATTTAAAATTTAATTTCGACTAATCCCTAAACCCAAGTTTAGTCGGCTTGGTTTTGCCTATCTTGTATCAGAGCAAGGTTATATCAGAGCAAGGTTTATATCAGCCCAAGATTTTAGAAAAGAAATATTGTCTTAAAAAGTGGAATTTAATTTTCTAAGGAAAGTTAACTAAAAATTAAAAATGGCTTCCACTTCTGGTTCATTGCAACCTCCAAGTTTTACAAGAAAGAATTATGAATATTGGTCTTTAACAATGAAGGCTTTATTCAGAGGTCAAGATGTCTAGGAGATAGTCGAGCATGGTTATGCAGAACCAACAGACATGGCAGCATATAAAAATCTCACATAGGCTGAGAAAGATATCTTGAGACAACAGAGGAAGAAAGATGGAAAAGCTCTATTTTTCATACATCAAGCTATGCATGAGAGCATACTCCCAAGAATAGCAGCATCGACTAATGCCAAGGAAGCATGGGATACATTGGAGATTGCCTATCAAGGTTTGGATAAGGTAAAGATATCCAAGCTGCATATTCTCAGAAAAGATTTTGAATCTCTGTCCATGAAAGATTCAGAGAATGTAGACACATTCTACACCATAGTTGTTGAGTTTATAAACCAACTGAAATCTCATGGAAAATCTATATCAGACCAAAGGGTTGTTGAAAAAATTCTCAGAAGTCTTCCCCCAAGATTTGAAAATTTGGTTGTGACCTTAGAGGAACACACAAACATGTCAACATTTACCATTGATGAGCTGCAAGCTTCACTCATCAATCATTAACACAGAATCAGCAGATCACAGACATCATTGGAAGGTGCATTTGCAGCACAGTCATCCATAAGTCGTGGTAGAGGTAAGGGGAGAAACAACTTCAGAGGAAGAGGAAGAAGTTCTTCAAGAGGAGGAAGAGGTAGAATTCCTGCAAATGTCGGTGGCAGAGGAGATAACCAGAATCCAAGTCAGCCAAGTGGCCAGAGGTTTGATAAATCAAAAATTCAATTTCATTATTGTAAGAAGTTTGGTCATTATGCATATGAATGCAGGAAGAAGCAATATGACCAAGGAAGGGAAAGTCCAAGTCAGTCGACCAACACCAGCACTTCGACAAGTGCAATGTTAATGGCATCGACATCTCCACTTGAATGCAATGCTGTTCAAGAAAGTCCACATGACATATGGTACTTAGATTCAGGATGCAGCAATCACATGACTGGTAATTTGAGTCGGTTTTCCAGTCTAGACACTTCAGTTAAAACTGATGTTACACTTGGAAACAATGTCCAAGTTACTGTCTTAGGAAAAGGCACTGTTGATATTCTAATTAAACAGGGGGAGAGTAAGTATATCCCTGATATCTATCATGTCGAAGGTCTGAAACATAATTTGTTAAGCATTGGACAATTGTTACAAAAAGGCTACAGAGTCTACATGGAAGATGAACACTGTGTGATCAAAGACAAGCGTCCAAGCGACCAGCTGATAGAAAAAGTGCCAATGACAAGCAACCGCTTGTTTCCATTGAGGATAGTTCCTGACATAAAAGGGAAGACAAAGATAGGAGCTGCATTGAAGGCAGAAAGTGAAGAAATAGTCGAGCTCCTTGACAAGAGAGAAAATTGCAGCGCTAATCTGCAAGCTGCATTTCAGAAAGAAGTTCAGGATGAATCCTGGTTGTGGCATTTCAGATTTGGACATCTGAATTTTGGTGGGCTAAAGCTACTTCACACAAAGAATATGGTGAAGGGATTACCATTAATCGACAAAACAGAGAGGGTTTGTGAAGGCTGCATTTTTGGCAAGCAACACAGAGAGACATTTTCAGTTGGAAAGTCCTATAGAGTATGCACACCACTTGAAATTGTGCACTCTGACATTTGTGATCCAATGCAGACATCATCCATTGGTGGCTGGAAGTATTTTCTAACCTTTATTGATGACTACTCAAGAAAGACATGGGTATATTTATTGAAACATAAATCTGATGCATTTGGTTATTTTCAGCAGTACAAGGCACTCGTTGAGAACCAGAGTGGTCACCGCATCAAGATCTTAAGGACCGACAGAGAAGGTGAATATGTTTCAAATGAATTTCTGAATTTTTGCAAGATCCATGGCATACAAAAGCAATTCACAGCACGGTATACACCTCAGCAGAACGGTATTGCCGAAAGAAAGAACAGAACCATCATGGAGATGGCACACAGCATGTTGGCAGCCAAGCATTTGCCAAATGAGTATTGGGGTGAAGTAGTCGCAACTGCCGTATACATTATGAACCGATGTCCAACAAAGAGTGTGAAGAACAAAGTTCCCCAAGAAGCATGGACAGGTATGAATCATAGTGTTTCCCATTTAAAAGTTTTTGGTTGTGTTGCATATGCTCATATTCCAGATGAGTTGAGAAGGAAGCTAGAAAAGAAGGGACAGAAATGTATTTTTGTCGGCTATTCAGAAGACACAAAAGCATACAAGTTGTATGACCCCATCACAAGGAAAGTGATAATCAGTCGGGATGTTCAATTTGTCGAGAACGAATCATGGGATGGAACCGTCGACACAAATGTCAAGATTGTGTCGAGCGTCGACAATGATGATATGGAAGAGGAAGTGGTTCAAATACCACATGTAATTCAACCGGTCGGAGCACCGTCGACTCCCATGACACTAAGAAATGGTTCAACACAAGGACCATCAACACAAGTAGCAGCTCAGCTACACCGACAAGTACACCAAGAGGACAGCAGACTCCATCAAGCATTTCGTCGAGGTCGACATCGACAGAACCGGTGAAGATAAGAAGTCTGCGAGAGATATATGAAGCCGGTACACCTAATTCATTCTCTCTGTTTGCATTATTTTCCCCTATATATGATCCACTAACATTTGAAGAAGCTGTTGAAGAAGAAGTATGGGCACAAGCCATGGATGAAGAAATAGAATGCATTGAGAAAAACCAGACATGGGAATTGGTCGATGTACCGAAAGACAAGGATGTAATCAATGTCAAATGGATTTATAAGACAAAGCAAGATGCTGATGGGAATGTGCAAAAGCACAAGGCAAGAATGGTAGCAAGAGGGTTCACACAGCAACTCGGCATCGACTTCAATGAAACATTTGCACCTGTTGCACGCATGGATACAGTCAGAATTTTTTTGGCCATTGCTGCACAAAACAAATGGCATGTTCATCAAATGGATGTCAAGTCGGCATTCTTAAATGGCTATCTAGAAGGGGAAGTATATGTGGAACAGCCACAAGGGTATGAAGTTCTAGGTCAAGAGCATAAAGTCTACAGGCTGAAAAAGGCACTATATGGTTTGAAGCAAGCTCTTAGAGCTTGGTACAGTCGGATTGATTCCTATCTCATTGAAAATGGATTTCACAGAAGTGAAAGTGAACCGACTTTGTACACCAAATTCGATGAGCAAGGCAAGATGTTAATTGTCTGCCTGTATGTAGATGATTTAATATTTACTGGTGATTATGGCATAACAGATTTTAAAACAGTCATGGAAAGTGAGTTTGAAATGACTGATCTGGGGCTTATGAAATTTTTTCTGGGCATTGAAGTTCAGTAGTCTGAAAGTGGTATCTTTATATCATAGTCTAAGTATGCAAGTGAAGTTTTAAAAAGGTTTAACATGTCTAACTGCAAGACAGCCCCAACACCAGTGATAATAGGTTTAAAATTGAGCAAGGATGATGAAGGATCCACTGTAGATCCTACGCTATTCAAAAGGCTTGTTGGCAGCCTTATGTATTTGACAGCAACAAGACCAAACATTATGTATGGTGTAAGTCTGATCTCAAGGTTCATGGAGTCACCAAAAGACTCACATTGGCAAGCAGGTAAACGAATTCTGAGGTATGTAAGTGGCACAAAAGACATTGGTATTATATATTCAACCTCAAAAAAATTTAAACTCATTGGTTACACTGACAGTGACAATGGAGGCAGCATAGATGACAGGAAGAGCACATCTGGGTACACATTTTATTTTGTTACAGGTGTTGTTTCATGGGCTTCAAAGAAACAACCCATAGTAACTCTATCTTTAGCTGAAGTAGAGTATGTTGCAGCAACAAGTGCTGCATGTCAAGCTGTCTGGATGAGAAGAGTCTTAAAATACTTGTCATAGAACCATCAAGAACCGACAACAATCTTCTGCAACAACAATTCAGCTATAGCATTATCAAAGAATCATGTGTTTCACAAGAGAACCAAGCACATTGACACAAGGTTTCATTTTATAAGAGAGTTGGTGAACGACAAGGAAATTTGTTTGGAATTTTGCAAGTCTGAAGACCAACTTGCCGACATCTTCACAAAGTCATTGGCAAAGGACACATTCCAGTATCTACGTAGTTATCTTGGAATGACAATTTCTCCACAGTGAACTCTGTCATAAACAGAGCATGTCTAAGCTCTGAAAACATTTTGTAAATTTTTGTTTTAAAAACCCCACCTGCTCATAATTAAGGGGGAGTGTTGGAAAATGTAATTACTCGCAGATATGTACTTGACTTTCAGCCGACTTTGTCAGAGGCTGTACAAATCAAGATCTTGGCTGTCACTCTAACAAGAAGGAAAATTCCATGAGTAGGCAACGTAATTCAATCAAATTTATTTCAGAAGATAAGTTGTTAGGTAGATAGTTATTACAGTCTTTAATGGCAAGTGAGTCGGCCCATGCTGTAGCAATCTTCAGGTTGCCTATAAATAGAATAAGCAATTTGTAAATCAATTTACACAGGAACACAGAGACAACACAGATAATAGACACTAGAGGAACTCAGGGTGAGAAAGAGAAGTCGAAGCTCAAGCTTCTGTGCATGTGATTTAGTCGAAGAGTTGAAGCTCTGTAGACCGACAAATCTAGACCGACAAGTCTGGACCGACCAGTTTGTAACTGACAAGTTTGTAATACTTTGTATTTCTGCATAGTTAATATATGAAATAGTTTGTGGTTGAATGCATGATTATTTGGCCGCATATATTTCCATATTTACTTCTATAAATGTCTTTTACAATTACTGATAAGTAAAAGAACAAGAACCCATAAAAATATCACCGCGTGAAAGTTCCAAGTTTTACGGCACATTGGTCGACTCAAGTCTTCCTACATATTTGGGCATATGTTTCTCTTAAGTTATTTGGATTTGTAAATGTGTCTATTTTACTTCATCTTACTCACAGGTGAAAAGCATTTGTAATTTCTTAAGTCTTTAGACTAAGAAACACATTCTGCAGATTTCGACCAAAGTCAGCCGACTAGAGTGGTCAGTTGAGTCAGCCGACTGGTCGAAGGCAAGTAGTGAGCCGACTTGGTTGAAGCTGCCGACTTGGTCAAAGCAGTTGACTTGGTCGAAGACAAGAAGTCAACCGACTTAGTCGAAGTAAAAAGTGGCCGAGGTAAAAACTGGTTGGACAAGTAAGTCGAAGTAATTTTGGTCGAGTGTAGGACCGACTAAAATTTATAAACTTGTCTAGTTGGACATAGACAAGTTTCACCCAACTAGAAAAAAAAGGTAAAGTGGTTGGCCTAAAAAGTGAAAATTTAAAATTTAATTTTGACTGAGCCCTAAACCCAAGTTTAGTTGGCTTGGTTTTGGCTATCAGTTGTAAGTCCATAACTGCCATACGCTAGAAATCGATATGGGCAGTAACTCTCGGGAAAGAAAACATCCATAATTATGGTATGCTAGAAATCGATATGGGTACGATAAAGAAAAACATCCAGAAATATCTTAAATTTGCATTTGTACATCAATTACGATAAGGAAAAGAGATTCTTGATGTTTAAAACAGCTCAAAGGAAAAACAGGATTTTGGTATCATGATTTCGCAAAATCTTTATAGTAGTGGTCATTGAATCAATTTTCATGTGTTAATCATAAAACCTTGGATAAAATAACTACTCGTAGGATATCTCCAGACCCAGATGATCTGAATTCAGTTTATAAGGTCTAATGAAAGCAACTCATAATTCCATTCTTAAGCTAATTGGTAGCTCTATTTCAACTACATGATCTCAGAACTCCTCAGCTGTCTGCTATTGGAGGCCCGCAATGCCATAGAACAGTCATTTTAATAATAGAAGTTGAAATACAATGCTAAATTGCATGCAACAAAATGGATTGAATACCTACCCTCAGCTCAGTCATGGTTGTCCCATAAGTCTTATATAGCTCTCTGCTAAATCTGGTACCCTACTCTTCTCAACTCCGAGCTTTTGGTTCACATAATCCATCATACAATAACCATGCCACATGCACAATTCAAAGTTCAAACCACAGAAGCTCCCTCAATACCAAAGCGGAAATTCTAATTGCATCTACAAGAAGTGGAGGTGATCCAACTATTATGGTGTTGTAACAATGCATTAAATCTAGACGGTACATTGGGTGTATTGAATGTGGACCTGGGTCTGATCACTTTTAGATTGCAGAGCTTAAAGATGCATTCTCAAATTCAAATAAGTGGTAACCAATTCAATATTGGAATTTGACATATACAACCTCAAGCTTTGCAAAATTTACCTCCCATGTTCTTCGTGCATACTGCAGCAAGTCCAGAACTTAATGGGTATAATGTGTCATCCAGATCTAAAACAGGAAGCTGGAGTCAGAAACGAATACATAAATTTGTTGTTCGATACACGTTGAAGAAGGAAAAACAGAAAAATCAAATAACTGTAAAACTCACCAAACAAAAGGCAATCGCATCGAGGCCCTTGGTCTGTCACGCGTTGACTCTCATCTAGCACCATTATCAATGACTCTACATTGAGTATACCCGAACATTTTCATTCCAATTTGTTGAGTTATAGGCATCAAAACAAGAATATCATACAAAAATATTTACTAAATTTAAAGAAACATGGTACAAAAGTGACAAGATAACCGGAGAAGTAAAAACAATACCAAATACGTTGAATTCGAATAGAAGAAGAAGAAGATATGTATAGGGAGAGAGGCAATGTGTGTTGAAATCAAATGAATATAAGGCAAAAGTGCGAGTTTGCAATGGAATGGAGGGGATGTTGCAACGAGAACATTGGATGCCTTAAATGTTAAAGATTAACAGTTACAATTAGTTTGTAAGTAAAAGGTTATGTTATGGTTGCGATAAATTGTAGTTATGCAACCGTTATTCAATATATTGTAATGAGATAAATAAGTGTCGACTTTAATATGAAAGTTGCACCCTCCAATTAATAAAATTACTTGTTTAGTTTTTCCTATTTCTTTATAATCTTGGTGCCCATGATTTCTTCACTTGGTATCAGAGCTTGGATAGCCCTAAATCTCTCACGAGAGTGGTTGGAAGATGATTTTTTTATAATCATGGTCACTATATTAGAATAGCATAAATATGTAGATTTTTATCAATAGTATTTGTGAAAACAGGAATTGAAGTTGTTCCATAACTTTTGTCTTTGGGTGTGTGCAAGAAGTTGAGGGTCTCTTTTGGCGCGTTAGATGCAATACAAAACTGAAAAAATAGGCATCCATCAACTTGCATGGATATTTTGAGAACCTTACACAATGAATCTTGCGATCAGTTAAAAACAATAAATGTAGGAAATTGAATGACCTTTCCAAATATATATTTTTTTTCTATTGAAAATGTTGTTAACTATCTAAAGTTAGATAAATTTTAACGGGCACTTTTTATTTTTCGGACAAATTATAAGGTATATGTTTTTGTGGGTGCAGCGTCTGAGTGTCTAAATGATGGAATAAACCTATGAAAACCGGTATACATATAAAGAACATATAGGACTAATGCACGAATATTTTTCCAATAATAAAAATAATATTTTAATTTTTTTTTTAATTATCTAAGAGATCAAACCTCGAAAACGATACGTCAATTGTGGGTGCAGCATTTGAATGTCTTAATGCAATTATTTGGAAATGGGTTTTTTATAGCATGTAGAGGTTGGTGTTCTTTAGTGCACCATACAATTTTTTTTTAAATGGTTGAGAAACGAAAGAGATATGGATGATGTAGAAATTCTGAACAGCAATAGATTAATTTCACTCACAACAAATTACAATTGATCATGCAAAATTGTCAACAATGGAGACTGAAAATGGAGCTGTAACACAAAATTATATTAACTCAGTGTACAATAGCCAATCCTGTAATATCATAGGCTGCTGAATAAATAGAATACATGAAGAAATCGAATGCATGAGGAAGCATCAAAATATAGCATAAAGCAGGCTTACCCAAAATAGGCAAATCCCCCATAGGTGTAAAAAGCTGATCCCAAATCTGTCATGAGGCTCACGAATTGGAAAGGGTGCATGGGCAAGCTAATGAGTCGTGAAATGGAAGCTCATACATGCTTTTGCATGGAGGAAAGAGTGGAGGATGAAAGGGGAATAAAACAGGTTCACCTCACCTAGTCTTGCTTTCCTTATGTGCTTTAAAACTAAAAAAGCAGTCAACAAAGCAGAAAAAGTAGAAGGGCACCTAGGAGGCCAGGAATAAAGCAAATTTGATTCCTAAGGCTTTCCCAAGCGCTACATGAGTCAAATATAGCAAGTTTGACCTCTATGGATAGGCAATTAGCAACTTGAACATGGTGGGACTCATGAACTAGGAAAATAAGACAAAAATAAATGAATTAATGTCTAAGTGGGTAATACTATGGGTTTGATTATTCTAACACCCCCCCTTAATCCTGAATTTATGAGTAATAAATCAAAATATAGGGCCTAGCAACAAGGCTTAGTCACCCTTTTACATATTGCAAGTCCATATGAACCAAGGAAAGAGGCAAAACCAACTTGGGAAAATCCTCCCTTAAACATGGACTGTAAAACAAAATTGTAGAATCTTGTCTCCACTCATGCTTTGACAGCATGATCAGCAATCCCCAGCAGTGATTTGAAATTGCTAAAGGTCTTCTCACAAAATGCTTTGGTGAAGATATCAACTACTTGTTCTGAAGAGGAACAGAAGAGTAGGTGAATGGTGCCATCATGCACAAGCTCTCTGATGTAGTGCATGTGAATCTCAATGTGTCTGGTTCTCCGCTTCTTAACTGGATCTTTGCAGATTCGAATGGTGCTCCGGTTATCATAGTAGATGGTAGTTGAGTACTCAGGTTTGAAACCACACTCTCCAAGTAAACCCTGCAACCATAAACACTGAGTTGCTGCATTGACAACTCCTCTGTACTCATCTTCTGTAGATGAGAGTGCAATGGCACTCTGTTTCTTGCTTGACCAGTTGATTGGCCCTTCTGCAAGCATGAACACATAACCTGAAGTGGAATTCCTGTCTGTGCTATCACCTGCCCAATCACTATCAGTAAAACCAATTAAATCAAGGTCAGAATTGGCTTTATAGAAAATCCCATGTGTCCTTGTTCCCTGAACAAAGCTAAGGATCCTCTTGGCTTCTTTCCAATGGATCTCATGGGGATGATCCATGAATATAGAAGCAACACTGACTGCATAACAAATATCAGGTCGAGTATGTGTCAAATACAATAAACATCTAATCAACTGTCTATACAAAGTGTTGTTTACCATCGGTGGAGAATCATCTTCTTCCAGCTTCACTCGTGAAAGGAAAGGAGTTTTGCTTGCTTTGAA